>LR539299.1:0-177233 GCA_900536315.3 Caenorhabditis becei
CACATATTCGCCTAATTCCTCATTCCACAACTCACCTCGCTGGTTCCTGCTCCGATTTCGCAGAGCTTGGCATCGCGGGGAAGACGTCCGGCTGGGTAGTCGTTGATGTATCCGTTTCCTCCGAGGATTTGGATAATGTCGAGACACACTTGGGTGCACTTCTCGGCGACGTAGAGAATCACTCCAGCACAATCCTTGTTTGACACGTTTCCCTTGTCGGCGGCCTTGGCTACCACATGTCGGCGAGCATTCCCTGAAGAAGCTGGAATGTTCCGATCTTTTGTCCGAATGCGGTTCTTTGGTGAGCGTAGTCGAAGGCAATGTCGCAGGCGGCCTGCATCAGTCCCAGAGGTCCTCCCGAGAGCACAAGTCTCTCGTAGTCCAACCCGGTCATCAGCACGTAGGCTCCTTTTTCACTTCCTCCCATAATTTGGCTTTCGTGGATTTCGCAATTGTCGAAGACCAACTCGCACGTGTTGGATCCACGCATTCCCAGCTTGTCAAGCTTTGGTGACTGGCTGAATCCCGGGGTTCCTCTCTCCACGAGGAAGCAAGTGATTCCGTGTTGGTGCTTCGATGGATCCGTCTTGGCGTACACGACGTAGACATCGGCGTCCGGTCCGTTGGTGATCCAGAACTTCGTTCCGTTCAGGACGTACTTGTCACCCTTCTTTTCGGCGCGCAGCTTCATGCTGACGACGTCGGATCCGGCGGAGGCCTTCGACATTGCAAGTGCTCCCATGTGATCTCCAGAGATTAGCTGAAAGAATGGACAATTGAGGAATGCAAGTGGAAACTGCGAGTTACCTTCGGAGAATACTTTTTCTTCTGCTCCTCGGATCCATTTCTGCAGATCTGGTCAATGCACAGATTCGAGTGAGCTCCATAGGAAAGGGTGATTTCTCCGGCGGCACGGGACAGCTCCTCCATAGCGATAACGTGCGAGAAGTAGTTCATTGCGGATCCTCCGTACTCAGCGGGAGCCGTGATTCCGAGCAGTCCTTGATCTCCGAGTTTCTTCCAGAACGGCCGCAGTTGATCCCATCCGTTGTCCTTGTCGATCTTATCAGCAAACGGAGCAAGCTCCTTGTCAGCGAAGTGACGGATCGATTGACGGAGCTGAAAGTGAGAAAAGGTTAATGGTACAAAACCGACCTTTCGTCGGTGAATGGTTCTCTGGACAATGTTCCCTTTCGCTGTTTCCCGTTACTCGCGAGCTGGTGGTGAAGCCGAAACGAAGTAATTAGATATACTTTAGAGAAATGGAGCAAGAGAAAAAAGACAATACATAATAGGAAACGTTTAGTCGGCGAAGCGGAGGAGTGTATAAAATTGCATGTGGAGTTAGGTGTGCAAGCACCCGCGCGCACAATCACGTACTGTCGGGAAAGAGTGTACTAACTGAGAAGACGCAGATTGTGGGAGTACACTTGAGTTTTTCCTGCGTCTCTCAAATCAGGGTGTTTTCAAAAATTCAAAAAAACGAGAGGACAGATTTGGATCCTTTTATTATAAATATCGCATTATATTAAAAACTACATTATAAAAATCACTTTACAAAAGAATCGTCAATAAAATGCTAATTCAAACGGAAAAAAACGCGACAAATGGAGGAAAAACTTCAGATCTTCGGGTTGAGTTTCGTCTCACTGTCCTTCATCAAGGGAAGAGCCGCTGAAGGACGGATAGGCTCCGACTGGCTCATCGACTTTTGTAGTGGCGCCGGCATTTTCATTTGTTGGCGTCGCCGATTGTCCTGACGGTGTTGGTTCCGTAGAGTCCCTCGCGCTTCCTCGGTCGCCAACTGTCGAACTTCCAGAATCCTTTTTAATTCCTTTGTACTGCACTCCCCCGACGACGATTCCTCGTTTACACGCTTTCTCGGCGTCTCCAAATCTGAAAAAAGGCAGAAATTTTGTTTTTTTGATTCCACTGACCGCAAGTATTTCACACAGAGGCGGTAGTGCCGACCCTCCTTGTTGTCCAGTGTGGTGCAGTACTCCGTTTTACCAATACTGTAGACGGAATGCCGTGCTGCAGCTTCGTCCACAGTCCTTGGCAGGCGGAAGATCACAGTTCGCATGGTTCTCTCCTCGATTGGTTCAGCAGGAGTTGGCAGCTCACTCAGGCTGCAGTAATGGCCTCCAATGGGTAACTCGGCGTACGATAGAGACAGTCGACGGGACCATTCGCTGAAATTACGATAATGTTCAGGTGAAGGCTTCAGAAGTAAACTCACTCTAAGAAGAACACCATCCAATGTGGGTCGCGGTAGTCGGTTCCAACGAAGCCCGGTAGTTCCTGGACGGCGGAGATGACTTGGGAGGGCTGGAGATCTTGGGCATCGGAAACGCGAAGGACCTGAGAAACAAAATAGATTTGTTGGAAAAAAGGGTTGATGTCTTACGTATGACGTCTCCACGTACTCACGTCTCCACGATTCACGTTGTCTGCGAATGGTCACCGAGAAGGCAGTGATCTCGTTTTTGACCTTTTCGTCGAACTCTTCCTTGTTCTTCACTGCATTGCCACCGACTTTGACGACGACATCACGAAGCTGAAAATCTTTACTATTACTAATTGACAAATGCTGTGTGTTTGGTTGTGTGTCCGTCTGTCGTTCCGCGGCCGTTTCTCAGTAACTACTGGACCATTTTCGTCGTTCCTTCTCAGAGGAGTAGGGTCCTATTCAAACTAGGTGCACGAGAATTCAATGAGTTCCTTGTTCTGTGAACAGGTCCGGAGCGCAACTTGTGTGTTTTCGGCCCTTTTTCAAATATTCATTTCTAAAAACACCTATGTCAGCCACGTTCAATTTTGAATTTCTCGCTTTTCAACGTGAGGAAACGGAGCCGAAGGCGGAAAATCAGGCAGAGGAGACGGCGTGAGCCGTCACCGACTGCCTGGTCTCTTTTGTTCGAAACCTCAAATCACTCTGAAAGCTGTGATAATGTTCTAGGAGTTTAGGATTCTGGGACGGGTTGCTCATAAAAGTTTGGAATTCTGGATTTTTAGGCTACTGGGCCCCGATGATTGCACGTTTTTCGATTCTGCGACAGATTTTTCGTGAAAGGTTGGGAGTGTAGGTCACAATTTTTATGGTTTTTTGTTTTAAGCCGCCTCCCCACCTAAAAAAAATTTGAAAGAAAATTACCTGAACGTGTGGAGCCGTTTGATTATTGATTTTCGTGATGCTGAGCTCTTCGTCGGTTTCAAATGCCGAGAATGGCACCTTCGGGGCGTGTGGCACGATGACCTCGACGAACAGATGGCTGGTCTTGGCAGCGACGGACATCTGAAATTTTTCTCATAAAAAGGGGAAAACGAAGACGTGGCGAGAAGAGAAAGGCGAGAGAAATGACGGACGGCGTCATCGCGCTCCACCGACGGATGCCGGCCGCGAGGGGTGTGTGGGGACAAGAGGCGCAGACACAGCGAGAGGTCACGCTGCCACGTCACGGGTCACTCTAAGCAGCGTCGCCATAGCTAACTGGGTTGCCACGTTCAGGTCATGACCTTTCTGGGTCATTCTTCCCTCGTTTTATTCGAAATGCGTCATGGCCGCCGGCCAAAATCGTGCTGCGCCCTTAATTACGGTGAAGAATTACGGTGGCCACCCACGAAGTTTACTCGAAATGTATGAAATACCGTAGTATTTTCAAAAGGCGCCACACGGTTTTTCCGCTTTTCCTTGCGAGGCTCGCTGAAAAAATTACCCCATTACGCATTCCAAATGAAAACAATAACATTACAACATGGATGTTATTGATTGATTTGAGAGATTCAGGTAGATGTTCTACAAGCAAATTCAAAGCTTTGGGATTGTCTCTGTTCTGCTCTGGACTGACAACAATAGCTCTCGACACTCAATCTGGTCCATTTTGAATTTGAACTATGATTTGTTACCCGAATGATCAGAGACCGGACTTTTCTGTTGCTCTTCATCTGAATGCACGAACACAGTTGACGTCATCGGAATCATCGAACACTACGTGGGCGTCGTAGTTGATTGACTTCCTGACTGACTGGTCTTATTGTTGCCAGTAGTCATTTGTTAGGATCTTGTCTCGTAGGACTGGTTTTAGCTACCTTTTTGAGTGAATTCAGAGTTCTTTTCACTAGTATGTTTGTAATGCTCTACTCCGGCTCATCTCTCAATTTGGAATTTTGATGGTGTTTTGATTTGGTCGAGAAGCGAGCGAACCGGAGAGATCGGAACCAAGATACTACACAAGTTTGGAAGTGATAATTATTTATTGTGAGAAAGGGAAAATCGGAAACCAGCGTTCAACGTGGTGTACATGTCGGCGAGCTTTCCCTGAAGAAACTGGAATGTTCCGATCTTCTGTCTGAAGACAGTTCTCTGGTGAGCGTAGTCGCAGGCGGTCTGCATCAGCCCCAGAGGTGGTCCCAAGAGCACAAGTCTCTCTTAGTTCAATCCGGTCATGGCCACGAATGTCCTCTTTCCGTTTCCACCCATTATTTGATTTTCGTTGGGAACGACTCTTCTCAACCATCCGGGCGCCGCAGTGTAGGGGAATAATGGACATGAAACGCGGCTTCTATCCCTCCCACTTGCAAAACGTCTTTGCGTTCGGGAAGGTTGTCGTGTTTTTATAGAAAGACACTTTTTATTGTCATGAGTGGATATCGCGAAACTCGGATGTAATAGACAAAACATGAACATGGCGCGGCAGGATAATCTCCGTTCGGGGAAGGGTAAAACATAAAATTGGCGGATATCCGAGTGAACAGACGAGATTTCGAAATAATGAACACTGGTGCTGGAGGTGACTGGGTCGGGGGAATGATTAGAGACTGTGTGCACTTCTGGAGATCTTCTTTAGAAGTCGCCACGTCCTCCTCTCTTCACGAAGCGAGATCCTTTGTTTTGCTGCACGGCGACACGCAGTTTTGGCTTGAAGTCGTTCGTACGGCCGACCTACAAAAATGGAACCTGTTGTTTTTCGTAGTCGCACATATATTTTTGATGCCCAGAGGGTTTGCTTCGCCACTGACCTTCTTTATAGGATCGAACACCGAAACCTGTTTGGCGTCTCGAGCACCTCGATCTGGTGTCTTTCCTTAGAAGCTCTTCTGGATGACGGCGACTTGGACTTGCGGAACGACAAAATCAGCGGCTCCGAGGCTGGTGCCATTCGAATCGAAGTGGAGCTGAACGACCTCCGGCTCATTTGACTCGAAGAGCTCCTCGAAGTCTTCCTGGATAATTTATGACATTTATTTTCTTTCCGTTATTGCAATACCTGGTTGGTCCGGTTTGGGCTTCACTGACAACTGGTTGAGCAGTTCGTCCGCGTATCGAAGCAGTCGTAATGTTTCTAGCCAAGATTCCTTCTTTTGAATTCACGAGTTGTTGCTTTTTCTTCGTGACGAAACTCGCTTTCGGTGGGCGGTTCGCCGTCTGGAACATGTCCCTTTTCCGTTTGCCATCGATTCCAGTTCCGCGCGAGCCGGTGAAGCTGAAATTTCAGTATTTAGTTGTGAATATCGAGAATATCGATTGCAGACTACCTTTTCCTGTAGGTCCTACCGTTGATAAGGCAGACCTCGTTTCCGTTCAAAACGTTGTTGTCACCCTTCTACTCGGTGCGGTGCTTCTTGCTGATGATGTCGAATCCGTCGGAGGCCTCCGAGGAGTGTCAGAAGTGAGCTGTAAAAGTATCAATTCTTATTCGACTGGTGACAAGCATCAACTGAAATCAGAAAGTGATAAAAGAAGCTAATTTAATTGCATCTTCACATATTCGCTTATTGCCTCATTCCACAACTCACCTCGCTGGTTTCAGCTCCGATTTCTTAGAGCTTGGCATCGCGGAGAAGACGTCCGGCTGGGTAGTCGTTGATGTATCCGTTTCCTCCGAGGATTTGGATGATGTCGAGGCACACTTGCGTGCTTTTCTTGGCGACATCGTCCTCTCCCTGCTGGTACTTGATCGACAAGTCTTTCAGTGTTCATCTGCAAGCCAGTCATGATCTCTTCCTCCGCTCTTGAGTGGCTCACTTACCTCGGATTAGGAAGTCGTTGTATCTGGCGGTACGGCTGCTTTCCGAGTTCCGGTTGGGGGAATAGCTTCTGGATTCTGTTGAACTGCGCACTTGTCATTGACTGCTTGGCGCTGGTTCCCTTTTCTTCGAGGGTTCCCTGGAAATCGTGAATTTTTGATAGTTTTTGCAAGATTCTAGCATTTTTGAGCTACGTTCAGCTTGGTTGCATTGTTTATAACATAGTTAACCTTCTTGGCAGCTTCCCGGTAGTCCGCGGCATCTCACACGGCGTGAGGAAGCGTACGGCGGCCTAGAAAATTTTTTCCGCGGCCACGAGGGGTACGGTAGCACCCGATTTTCATCGAATTTTGGAATAATTTGGGAATTTTTCACGTTTCGACGGATATCTCGAATTCCACCCCTCAGATTTCGAAAACAGAATTTTGGCAGACATAACAGACTAGGAAGAACACGATAAGACCATGGGTTTTACATGAATTTCTTTCCTTGACCGCTAAAAATTAATGTTCCTGGCGACAGCGTATTTTCAGGGTTTTAAACTTTCGGCAATATCTCAAGATTGGCCCCTGAACTTTTGAAAACAGAATTTTCCTAGACGTAAGGGACCCTTCTGAATCGATTGCAACAATCTGTTTTTAGTGAATTTCCCTCCTTCACATCGGAAATTTTTTTTTCGAATTTTCGCACTTTTGTTCACTTTTTTTATTTTGACGATATTTCGATTTCTGGCCCACAATTTTCGGAAAGTTAAATTCCCTAGTGATAAAAACAGATTCTAAACACAGTTTTACTGTCTACACTCACGAAAATTTGGTCGTTTATGTATTTCTACCGACTTTCTCGAAATTTCGTGAAAATAGGTTTTCGGAGCTTTTTCTGAGTTGAAAACATGATTTTCACAATTATTCATTCGGAAAAAATTGTTTGCAGCACAGAAAATTGAAAAATCAGGGAGAAATCACGTATCCAGGCCGTTTTCCCGTTCTTTAGCGTTAAAATTTGAATTTGGCGCCAAAAAGTTGGTGGCCGACACTCTCTCGCCTGAGAGTCGCAGACATGGGACGGGTGGAAGAAAATCCACGGCCGCGCGTACGATTCCTCACGCCGTGCTCAGCTCCCTTGTGAACGCAGTCCATGTAGAGTGTGTTGTTTTGCGCACGGCATTTCGTCGAATTCCCACTTTTTGAGGCATCCGAACAGAGACTGCAGTTCTTGAGTGCACGAAGAGCCTGAAAATTATTGGAGCTGTGGCGACGCATTATTTTGAATGAAATGGCGAAACTCTCGGTTTGACATGCCTCGTTTTTAGGTTTTCTTGTTTGATTTCGTGAGAATTACAATTTTCCCTAATTTTGTAGAACTTTTAAACAAACACTCACTGGCTGCTCTTGTTTTCTGACCGGCCGAGACGCGATTCTTCGAGGCGAGTGGCAGAATCTCCGAGAACACCGCGCGGCGGCAGCTACCTTCGAATAAATCGACTTTCCGCGTGCTAATGCTTATCTTTTAGTAGAGGCGAGGAGATGATCATTCTGGAAACATAAAATCAATTAGAAAATGGGAGAATTCAGGAGAAAATGCCCAACAACGAGCAGAACCCGACGAAATAAATTGCGTTTCGCGTCGTCCGAGAGGAGTACACAGTGCAGTGGCCGATGCGTACTTTTTGGTTTTCTAGTCCCAAGCACGTTTTGAAATTTTTCAGCTGCGGTTTCTTCTTCAATAATCGCTTCGTTTCTTCAGTTTTTGTCCTATCCTTCGCTATTTTTTTTCAGAAACAAACTCTAATTAATTTTTTCCAGAATGTCCACCCACATACAAAAAAAATTTGAGTTTTCCGAAATCTTCAAAAAAAATTTAACCCTCTAAAGAATTGTAGTCAATTGTTTTTCAGTCTCAAAAAATAGAACATTTTCCGTAATTTGATGGAGTTTTGAAGATATTTCTTCAATTTTCTGTATTTATTTGAAAAATTCCAAATTTTTTCAGATTTTTCCAGTCTCTTTTTTTCTAGTTAGCTACGGTGCGTAGAAGTGTGCAAACACTTTCACGCAACACTGCGGACCTCATTCGAAACACAATTGAGCGCGCTCTTCACCGCTGTTTTCCGAGGTCACTCTGTCTCCACGAATGCCGTTCTGCATGATTTTCTGTTGAAAACAGTTAATTTTTCTAATTGATGTCTTATCTCCTTGCTCCCATTTATCATATCCCTCTGAAAACATTGGTTTTCGTTGCAGAGAGAAATGTACGCGGATGAAGTCGAAAAAGACCGAGGAAGCAGGACCTATAGGAAAAGGTAGTTTGCAATCGATTTTTTTTGATTTCCGCAACTGAAAACTGAATTTTCAGCTTCACCGGCTCGCGCGGAACTGGAATCGATGGCAAATGGAAGAGGGACATGTTCCAGACGGCGAACCGTTCACCGAAAACGAGCTTCGTCACGAAGAAAAAGCAACAGCTTGTGAACGCGAAAGGAGGAATCCTGGCTAGAAACATCACGACCGCTTCGATACGCGGACGAACTGCTCAACCAGTTGTCCGTGAAGTCCAGACTGGACCGGCCACGCTCTTCATCAGCAACCTGGCTTCATCCGTAACTCAGGTACTGCGAAAAGGGAAATAAACAACAAATAACATAAATTCTTCAGGAAGACCTCGAGGAGCTCTTCGAGTCGTATGAGCCGGAGGTCGTTCAGCTCCACTTCGATTCGAACGGAACCAGCCTCGGAACCGCTGATCTTGTCGTTCCGCATGCCCAAGTCGCCGTCATCCAGAAGAGCCTCGAAGGAGTTCTTCTGGACGGACAGCAGATCGAAGTGCTCGAGACGAACCCCGCGAAGCAGGTTTCGGTGTTCGATCGCATAAAGAAGGTTAGTGGCAAACCCTCGGGCTGGAAAAAGCTTTCACCAACGTAGCTAGCCGGCGGCTTTCTGCAAAACATCAAGAATAGAAAGGTCGCCAGCGTATTCTTCCTGATCTCTCAGTTATCAATCATTATCTCATCCCCTTTTGACGCCGAATGTCCGACTTTCCCTCTTCCGCTGCTGAACCTGTTCGTTTAGTTTTTGTGTGCAAAGTATCAAAACGATCAGTTTTTAAAGAAAGTTCCTCGAAATCAACGGAGAAAACCCCCGAAAGCTAGGCGTTGGCAGAACTGCCATTTCCAGACTACGGGGCATCGAATAATACGTGTGCGACTACGAAAAACAACTGATTCCATTTGTAGGTCGGCCGTACGAACGACTTCAAGCCAAAACTGCGTGTCACCGTGCAGCAAAACAAAGGATCTCGCTTCGTGAAGAGAGGAGGACGTGGCGACTTCTAAAGAAGATCTCCAGAAGTGCACACAGTCTCTAATCATTCCCCCGACCCATTCACCTTCACAACCACTGTTCATTATTTCGAAATCTCGTATGTTCACTCGGATATCCACCACTTTTATGTTTTTACCCCTCTTGGTCCCCGAACGGAGATTATCCTGCCGCGCCATGTTCATGTTTTGTCTATTACATCCAAATTCCTTGATATCCACAGATGATAATAAATAATCAATTTGGAAGGAAAGCATGAATCGATTTATTATTAGGAAGACGGATTCAAATCACCTCAAAATGGGAATCATTCATAGAACGATCCATGAGAGTGAAGAGGAAAGGAGAAAGCAGAGTGTGGGATTTTCTGATTTTCACTATAAATTTGGGGAAAAAACATGAGAATCGAGTTTAGGATTACACGACTAGAGGCAGTGTTTAGAAGAAGAAGAATCGAGACTGGGTCTCGAGTGGAAAATGAGAAAATGAAGGTTTGGGAGGGGAAAAACACCGTTTTTTGGGGGAAGAAAGGGGAGAAAATGGGGGGAAGTGATCGGTTTTCAAAGCGAAATTATGAAATTTCGTTGAAAATTGTGACACAAAAAGGGCGGGGAAGGGGAAAGATTTTTCCGAAAGTTAAGAGTTTTCGCGTTTTTCAGTTGAAGCTAAATAGAGGAAATCGCGCGAAAATCTTCTTTGGAAATCGGAAGTACATAGTGATTGTTCGAGTCAGCTGTTTTTGAATAAATAATTGATCGGATCCCTTCTAGAAGTTGAGAACGAATGCGAAGATGAGCAGGGCGATGGAGACGAACGGAGAGCACGAGGAGCACCTGCAAACGGATAATTGAGGGGTGTGAGAATGGAACAGTATGCTCGGGACGTTTCCGGGACTAATTAGAGAGACTGTTTGCGAAGGAGAACAGATTAAGATTCGAAATAATTTGTAGCATTTCAAACAAACTAACGTCATGATTCCCTTCGGACATCTCTTGTCGCACAGCTCTCCGTGCCATCCGTCTCCGCACTTGCACGCTCCGTCGATGAGCTTTCCGCTGTTCAAGCATGACTTGACGATGTCGCAGTTCTCCCCGGTGTAGTGGTTTCCGCAGATGCAGTGATCTCCGTTGTTGCGGTATCTGTGCTGTTGGGTCGGCTTCGTCTTTCTCCAGCAGGCGAGTCGCTCGCAGTGACGACCGTCCCATGGCGGCGGGCAGATGCACTCGATCTCCTTCTTGCCGACGGCGATCGTTCCGTTGTGATGGCACATGTGAGGTGTGCAGCTGGAATAATCAATTATCACTGATATATTCAACCATTTTCTTTTTCTCTGCACCCCTCGACTGCTTTGCCAGTCATATCTCTCCACACATATTCTTCGGCGAAAAGTTTAAAAATCCGGAATGTCCTTGTCTTTTTCTCTTCCCCGTCTATTCCTCTCCTCGACAATCACCTTGTCTTCTTCTTTTTTCGGATAATGTGTGTATGTTGTATGGCCATGAACGAAATCCCGTTATTTCGGCCGCAAAATGAAACATTTGTCGGCTTGATTAGGCAGAGACCAAAGCAGAGGTTGAGAACAGGTGTTGAACACCGGAATGGGCATGTGTGAATTTGAAGAGGAAAGGAACTGTCGGAAGAAATCCTCCTCGCCGATCATGTTTTCCCTCGTAAGCCTACCTTTCGGTCAGTCATTCATGCGGGTTTTTTTCATAGAATCTGATTATCACTGATTTTATCAGTGCGTATCGCAAAAGCGCCAATTAGCTTGTGGAGGCTAGACTTTCTGGGTTGATAGTGGTCACTTTGCAGGTGAAATTCAAGTGTCAACTGTACGATTTCTCCATAACAAATGTTCCGTTTTCCCTCCCCCCAATTGTTTCATTTCATTTTCATTTTCCACCTGCGCAATGACAATTGCAGCTGTCAAAATGAATTGTGTCACCTACCCAACAAACACTTTCTTTTTCTCTCTCTCGGCCTACTCTCGATGTTCATTTTTTCACACCATTGAACAATAGAACTCCCCGACTAGGCGGCAATTCAATCCGATTATTCACCCGTTTCCAAAAAAAACTCACGATTGTCCGTAGAGAGTCTCTCCCTTGCCGCAGCCGTTGTACTCGTTGCAGATCGGTCCTGCAAGACAAAGTTCATGATCGAAAAGAAGAATGTAATGAGCATAAGCTCATAAGAATGTGGAAAACATCTGGAGAAAACCGAACTTTGAATCGTTGACGAGAGGGATTTATGACAAGAGTTGATGGGATTTTAATGGGCAGGGAGGGAAAAGTTTGTGTTTAGAAGCACATGTGAGAGTTATGGAAATGGAACTCACCCTTCCACTTATCATCACAGGTACACTTTCCATCCTTGACCGATGCGTGGACTCGCAGAACCTTGCACTTGTACTCTTCGTACTCCGGATTCACAGTCTCCGAGTTCCATCTGTCGCACTCTTCCAGTCCGTCTTCCATGATTCCGAGTCCGAAGTACGAGTCGTCGCCGCATGAACCGATCGGGATGTCGCTGAAAATACAGTATCCTTCGGAACATATCATGCCTCCTCATAAGAATGATTGATGATCCCTGCACAGTAACTCCCTCCCTCTTTCCCTGTTTATCCACTCTCTGGTCCTTGAGCCCCTCTTTCGGTAAACTCGTGTCGATGACACTTGTACCCACAACGTTCAAACATACACGGCTACTAAACAGAACTTTGTTTCGTTTCCACTTCCGGCTCCGAAATGTTGTTGTTGACGGGGGCCGGCCGGTCGGTTATCAGAGAAATTGATCTTGCCCTCGCCGGAAATTAAAGAAGCTGCTGCTGCTCGCGCGGAGCCACCCAGTTGGTCTTATTTATCTGTTTATCCCTTCCGAATTTGGTGCGAGGGCGCAGAATTTGGAGGCCAAAAGGCAACACGAGAAAGAGAAATTGTGGGGCGAGCAAGGCAGGCAAACAAACATTTTTTGAGTGCTACTGGTCATGAGAGACGGGACGCAAATGCGCGAAAGATAGAGGGAAAGCCGGGTTGTGCGCCAAAAATTGCATCAATTCGAAGGGAAGAAGGAGGAAAAGAAAGAACAAACAAGTACATGTTGACAGTTTTTTTGAAGGAAGGAAGGATATCTCGGATTTCGAGGAACGCTTTATCGATTAGCAGAAGCTAATTGACTGAAGAGGTTAAAGTAGAAACGGATATTTGATATTTGCACTGGACTAGGAGACCTAAACTGGTAATCCGAGAAGTTTCCTAGTTTCTTTCCTTCGAGTTGGTGGTCCGTTACGTCAGATGACGTGGATCAGAAGAGATGAAGTTGTCGACCAGTTAGGTCAGGTGGAATGGAAAGAGTTTAGGGAAGGGCTGGGGACTATGGGTTCAGAGATGGAGAAGAAGCATTCGAAACTAGGAGGATCAGTCTCTGATCCGTAACCAAGGAAAGGCAGTTGTTCTACAGTAACCATTAGCTCCAGGTTGTTGGAAGGGCGTGTCAAACTTGAAACCGATCAGTTCCAGCAAGGAACTTGTCTATGTAAACAAGTAAACAAACTGAAAACTTCACATCAATGACCCATGAATGGCCCGTCAACACAGATGTTCCCAGTAGTTCCTCCCGACTGTACAGTATCCTATCGAAAGTTTCTAGGGCCCCTTGCTTGTTCCCTATCCCTATTCTAGCTTTCCCCCTGTCTCTCAGATTTCTTTCTCTTCATCTCCATCTCAACTCCATCTGCGGCTATATTTAGAGCCAACGACCAGAGACCTCGACTGGTCCCGGGGATTAGATGGGCCAGTGGTTTTTTGAAAACTCGTAAAGCCTAGTATAATTGTAATCCCTGCGGATTACACGAGTCTCTAGTGCTTCAAGTCCCCGAGGAACTCACCTGATCTTGACGAGAAGATTGCCGTGGGTATCCTTGATCTTGGGCCGTTCCG
This sequence comes from Caenorhabditis becei, assembly GCA_900536315.3. Taxonomy (NCBI): domain Eukaryota; kingdom Metazoa; phylum Nematoda; class Chromadorea; order Rhabditida; family Rhabditidae; genus Caenorhabditis; species Caenorhabditis becei. The sequence goes on from LR539299.1 coordinate 13,283, forward strand.
CTGTCACTCCCACCATCAGAAGCACGACACACAGTGCTCCAGAAGACGTCGTCATTGCAGAAGCTCTGGATTCGAAGTGGTGGATGCTGGAATGAGGGCAGAATGTGTCAACGACGAGGAAAAAATGCAAAGAAGAGAGAGAGGGAGAGAAATGCCGTGGGGAGGAAGGGAAGGGGCGGGGCTTCGGCGAGAGACGAAGAAGCGACGGTCAGAGAAACAAAACATTCTCGCGCGCCGTCTCCGCCTCTCTCTATCACTGCGCAGGCGCCAGCAGAAGCACATCGATTTCTTTTCCAGACAGGGCTCATACATCAGCCAAATGGGTTGTTGACACCTTTTATGGGTTTGAAGTGGAACCGACGGCTTCTGAATTGCCGGGGAGTCCAGGACTACTTGTCGAGAAGCCAGTGACACGGATTTATGGAGCTGGACCTTCAGGAGTCAGGGCACTGCTTACAGAGCTTTGGCAAAGACCCAGATCTAATCTGGCTCTTTTGATAAGATTGATGATAGTGATAAGAGAAGTGCAATCACTAGCAATTTCAATCTAGTACAATCTACAGTACCCTTGTGTACCTTTCGTCTCCCTTCTTTCCCTTTTCCTAATCTCTTATGCTCTACCCTCCAGATGGTCCCCCAGGTAACCCTCGGATTCAAAGAAAAGCCTAATGCAATAGTGAATAGAGCTTAGTTTGGTGTGCGAAGCCGCGCACGGAGAGGCTCGCAATTATGAATACGTGTGTGGGTGTGGCAGGTGGTGTTCAGGGCTCGATGAGCCGGTATAATGCTCTGAAGGAGGAGGACACATGTACATATTATGGAGACCACACACACCTCGTTTAGTTGAGTGTGATGAAGAGGACCAGAAGGTTGAAGGTCCCACGAATTGGTGATGAGTAGCGATGGAAATGGAAAGGGAACTGTGAGATTGGCGGGAGGGTTGGGGAGGGCGACTCCGAAACTTCTCGAAAAGACATTGGGAAACCGTGAAATTTCGAAACTGGACGTGTCGAAATCTTTGAAAATCGAGGTGTTTTTTCGGGCTTTTTCCAGGCTCAATAGTCCTCAAATTAGACAGTATGTGCGGGAAACCTGTTCAGAGGAAGAATATCAATTTTATCAGGTTTATTGCACATACTGTCAAAGTTGGGGACTATTGAACCTAGAAAAAGCCCGAAAAGGGCGACTCCGAACTTTCTCGAAAAGAAATTGGGAAACCGTGACATTACGAAATCTTTGAAAATCAAGGCGTTTTTTCGTGCTTTTTCAAGGCTCAATAGTCCCCAACATTGCCAGTATGTACGGTAGACCTGTTTAGAGGAAGAATAACTTTTCAGGTTTATATACTGCCAAAGTTAGGGACTATTGAATCTAGGAAAAGCCCGAAAAAACATTCCTATTCCCACCGGTTTTGAAATTTCCAGTTTTGAAATTTCACAGTTTCCAAATGTCTTTTCGAAAAGTTTCGAAGCCGGAAAGGCTCTCTTACGAAAAGTTTACGGGAATTCGAGAAACGGACAACCCCCGGAATGATTCATCAAGGTCAAAATTTGAAGTGAGTCACATCGAACAAGGGGGAAACTTCCAGAAGCCTGGCTACTTTCGGGGAGGTTCGGGAAGATAAAGAACGAGAAAACTTTGAGACAGAAAAAGTATGCCATGAGGTGTTCTGCGGAAGCCGCATGAACGCACATGTGCCATCTCCATCGGACACCTGTGCTGCTTCTGTTACGCAATCCCCACCCCAACCTTTTTGCATTTCTTTCCGGTTCGACGCACCGCCCGGACACGGCTAGTTTTCACCCTCTGGACCCCCGGGGAACTCTTATTTATTTATTTCCTCCGGTTTTTAATTGTCTCATGTTTGAAGAATTTGCAACGAATCGGAGGAATGTGTGGGTTGATTGACAAAATGGACAGAAGGAAATTGTTTCGTGGGTGGTGTGTAATCCTTCAAAAATGATTCAAAGAAGATGATGGTTTTGGAAGGAAAAAGGGTTTTGCGAAGAGACCAGTGGTTGTTGGTTTTTGGGAAAGGAATGTTTGAAAGTGTAGCTTATCAATGGGAACTTATGCGTTCTTGTTAGAAGTTGTTGAGCTGCCAACGAGTTCAGAGCACACCAAACCCGAAACAGACTGGACTCCACTAATTACGAGCTCCGAAATCCGGCCCCCCGACCCACCGACAATTGACTCAAAGAGGAGGAAGTTGTTATGGGTCCGAAGTGAACGGACAAGAGGTCCCGAGGGCTTCTTGACACTCATTATAATTTCCATTATTATGCTGACAGCCGGATGTCTCCTAGGGTAACAAAGAGCACTCGTAAAAGGCGCTGGGGAGACGGCAGTGCCAGGTACGTGTGCACTATCACTCCCACTCACCTTTTCTTTTTTTATTCACTTTTTATGAGCCATGGGCTGGTTGACAGACAAGGTTGGAATGCTAAACGAGCGATGTGCCCTCCCCCCTTCGTTTCTAATACCTAATTTACGAGACAGAATATGGCACGAATTCGATTAACCCCCCAGTGAGGCGATGGAAACACGAAAGATTCAATTTGAATGGACATTTCCAAGTCTTGGAGGAGGAGCCGTCCGACCGGAAGGAGTTACACTTCCGAGTGGCGTGAATGACGAGAAGCGATGGACGGAGGGCAGGAACGCCCCGATGTATACTTGGAGTCAAGACCGCGACGCAACCGCAGCTCTGGGACATTTTGTAGCTGGTCGTTCCGCAACCGCGACATTTTGCATCCAGACGTTTCGCAGCCAAACGCACTCTCGCTGTTTTTTCGGGGGTTTCTTTTTTTTCATACTTTTCTTTTTTCATACTTTTCGATCCAAAAAACCCGAAAATACAGCGAAAATACAGTGCGTTTGGCTGCGAAACGTCCGGCTGCAAAACGTCTGGCTGTAAAACGTCCCGGAGCCGCAACCGCATCGCAGAGGGAAAAGCTTGAAGGAGAGAAGGCGAAACTTCAACTAAATCGTGGCGAGACCATTGAGCAGGACTGTGTGATTCTTCTTGCGAACGAGAACCTTGACCACGATCTACAATCAGATATCATGTTTCCCACAGTAACACCGCAGCCATAACATTTTCTTATGAAGAAGATGACAATCTTTTAGGAGACATATCGTGGTCCCGCCGGCCATCTGCCAACTGCTTCATGTTGCGTCATCAAACGGAAATTCGGTCACCAAATTGGGTTAATTAGAATGAATAGAGACCGGCTTTGTTGGTTTTTGCGGTTTACAGGATTACGGTGAAGAGGTGCACCTCGTGAGGAAATTGGGTACGATTTAGGAACAGGGGAGACTGCATTGCACCTGGAAGCTTGAAGGGATCGGCGAAACGAAAACGACGAAAGACATCCGTTTATCTGTGACACTTTCAACTCGAAACTCGTCAAAATTGGCGGCGAGAATGAGCTGCGCGGGCTGTTTTCGTTCGGGTCTGTGCGCATTTTGTTGCCATTGGATGATGCTCCCCGGGGAGCCGTTGATGAGGGCTCCGACACACAACTTTTGTTCGTTTTTTCTCATATTTTATGGGGGTTTTCCGGAAAGGAAGCGAGTCGGACTTTCTAATTAAACGAAACAGAACTGGCGCGCACTGCATATTTGAAAAGAACGCAAGAGGAATGGATGGAGGAATAAAATGGAGAGGGAGGGATTGGTTTTGACACGAAATTGCTCTCGAGACTTGATTGATTGGCTTGTTCCGAGAGGAGAAAAGAACAGAAGAAAAACGACGAAACGAGGGGACTTTCTTTGTCTTTGAAATTCAATTTGGATGGGTGGAAACGGAAGAAGTGGCCGACCGCGCCGAGCTGTTCTCCGTTTTTTCAGTTGATTCGAAATGCATTCGAGTCAATTCCCTGACCAAATCGCGGGATGCCGAATTTCTTTTGATTCGGTCGTCGGAACTGAAGGTCTGATTGCCAGAAGATCCATCCGTTCTCTCCGGTGCCACCAGCTCTCTTCGAGAAATTGAACTTTTTGGCGTAGTGATGTCATCGAAATTTCTGGAAACAGCTTCTCGACTCCCACTCACGAAAGCAGTTGTTTCCGAAAGGAGCGAGTAGCCGACGAGATTACGTTTTATTACGATAAAATCCTCTAAATCCTATTAGAACATTGAAATTAACCGGTAACAGTTCACAAAAACGGGCGGGTATCAAGAAGCAATAGAATCAGAGTCACACTCTTTAAAAGCTCAGTGAAGAGATCGTGTTGGAGCGGGTGGAGTTCAGTTGGAGTATTCCTTGTTGAGAGCGCGGCCGATAATGAGGCGACGGACCTGGAAAACGAGAAATCAGGTTCTGGACAGTTTGGAAAGACTCACCTCGCTGGTTCCAGCTCCAATTTCGTAGAGCTTGGCGTCGCGGAGAAGACGTCCGGCTGGGTAGTCGTTGATGTATCCGTTTCCTCCGAGGATTTGGATGGCGTCGAGACACACTTGGGTGCACTTCTCGGCGACGTAGAGAATCACTCCGGCACAATCCTTGTTTGACACGTTTCCCTTGTCGGCGGCCTTGGCAACCATGTAGAGGTACGAGCGGGAAGCGTTCAACGTGGTGTACATATCGGCGAGCTTTCCCTGGAGAAGCTGGAATGTTCCGATCTTCTGTCCGAATGCAGTTCTCTGGTGAGCGTAGTCGAAGGCGATGTCGCAGGCGGCCTGCATCAGTCCCAGAGGTCCTCCCGAGAGCACAAGTCTCTCGTAGTCCAACCCGGTCATCAGCACGTAGACTCCTTTTCCATTTCCTCCCATAATTTGGCTTTCGTGAATTTCGCAATTGTCGAAGACCAACTCGCACGTGTTGGATCCACGCATTCCCAGCTTGTCAAGCTTTGGCGACTGGCTGAATCCCGGGGTTCCTCTCTCGACGAGGAAGCAAGTGATTCCGTGTTGGTGCTTCGATGGGTCCGTCTTGGCGTACACGACGTAGACATCGGCGTCCGGTCCGTTGGTGATCCAGAACTTTGTTCCGTTCAGGACGTACTTGTCACCCTTTTTCTCGGCACGGAGCTTCATGCTGACGACGTCGGATCCGGCGGAGGCCTCCGACATGGCAAGTGCTCCCATGTGATCTCCAGAGATGAGCTGAAAGGATGAACACTTGAGAGATGCAAGTAGAAAACGAGAGTTACCTTAGGAAGATACTTCTTCTTCTGCTCCTCGGATCCATTTCTGCAGATCTGGTTAATACACAGATTCGAGTGGGCTCCATAGGAAAGGGCGATTCCTCCGGCGGCTCGGGACAGCTCTTCCATAGCGATAACGTGCGAGAAGTAGTTCATTGCGGATCCTCCGTACTCAGCGGGAGCCGTGATTCCGAGCAGTCCTTGATCTCCGAGCTTCTTCCAGAACGGCCGCAGTTGATCCCATCCGTTGTCCTTGTCGATCTTATCAGCAAACGGAGCAAGCTCCTTGTCAGCGAATTGACGGATCGATTGACGAAGCTGAAAGTGACGTTAATCAGTGATAAGGGGTTCAAAGACCTACAGCGATTTCCTCTTCGTTCAGTCCGAACATGGTGTCATCGATGGGGTAGGCGGAGAACTGACGGACGGCCTGGGTCTGGATGGCTCGTCCAGCGACCACTTTCGAGAAGAGTTTCGATGCCAGCGAGGACATTTTGCGTTGTTGGACGGCTCTGGAAGGTAAAATGTTGGGTGAATGAGATGAAAAGGGGAGGGGAAGTAGGAGAGGTCTTATCTCGAGAAAAGTATCTTTCATCTTGTCGTTTTCCTTTCGAGAAATGTACTAATGGATAGGAAAAAGGAAACGGACAAAACCAATTTTGCCCTTTTCCTCTTTTCTTCTTTTCGCTCTCTACTTGATCCAAGTTCTCGTCGAGAAAGACGGAAGGAAAACGAAAGAATGCCTATTTCCCATCCGAGCAGAAGCAAAAACGCAAGGGAAAATTGGAAAAGATAGGAGCAGGAAGCACAAAGTGAAAACCAACTAGAAAAAGTTCTGTTTGTCAAAAGGAAGCACACGTGGAGGGGCAGAGCAGTAATAATCGAGAGAGGGAGTGCGAGACGCAGCGGAATCACCACGCGGTGTCTCGTTTCGGGTGACTTGCCCGCCTGATCAGTGATCTTCTCAACGTTCGATCGTCACTGATTGAGAGCAGAAGATGTAAAAAATTGAGTCGTATGGGGCTTGTTTTGACGGTGACATCAAGTGCAGAAAGGGTCGTAAAACCCGCTGGTCTCTACTCTTTACTGCCTACTGACTGGTGCCGAGTCAGCTCTATCAGCAACTTTGTCGAATGGGCGTTTGCACTGCCCAGACACGCATTCAAATGCAAATTTTGAAGAAATTTGCAGGATCTGTACATTTTTTAGGAAAGAAATCAAAGACTGTTTGGGAATATTTGGCTATTCAGCTGAATAGGCATATTCTGTACAGAAGAATAGACCGATTGTTGGGATGAGAAGAAAAAAGATCATTGACCACACATATGAACTGTCTGGTTGGAAATAAGCTGGTTTTGAAGCCGTTTCTGAGCAAAAATCTCACATTTTCGCAGGTGTGACACTGTACGAAAACTAGGTTGCTGTTGGAAAATGGAAATATAGAAAGCGCTGACGCACGAATCGTTCCGAACAACCGCTGTGAATCACAACAGAATTGCATTTTTTCACAGTTTTGTTGCGAATTTCAGAAACGATTCCGGTTTATCACACTTCGCAACAATTATCATTGGGTTATCGTTATCAGTAAGTGCAAACTTCCGATTGATAAGAAGAAAGACCGTCAGAACATACCAGACAAACAAAAAAGTAAGGACTTTGGCGCAATCGACCACAAATATTCGTGTTTTGACCCGAACCTCCGATGCCTATTAGCGAACGGCAAAAGAACTCGTTTATGCTTTTGTTTCATCGTAAACAATGTGGAAGAGTGACTAGAAACGAATGGAATTCAAATTATACAGTTAGTATATGCACATAGAGGGGAAAAAATGGGGTGATAGTGTGATAAGTGAAACGGGGAGAGAGGGAGGGTCGAAGGTCGCGGTGATCAGTGCTCCGGCTGAACTGGCGGCTCTTGCTCTTTGATGGAACTCTTCACTTTGTACGTTTCCTTGGCGATTTGGCGCTGGAGAGTTGTGAGCCGACTGAGCAGTTCGTCCAGTTTCTGGGAAAGAGCTATATTTCACCAGGTTGGAAAGAAAATACTCACTGTGTGCGTGTTTTTCACTCGAATCGTCGAATTTGTTAGTTTGTCGACGTACGGCAACAAGTCAACTGGTTGCTTGTACTCTGTCAAATCACGAAGATACTGAAAATGTCAGCCGTCGTAGTCAAAATAAACTCGTTTAACACTTACCTCCGCCATATTCTCGCAATCCACATTCAACTTCTTTTGCGAAGCTTGTGTGGCTCGAATTTGTTGCTCAAGTTTCGCAATTGAGGATGCCAATGTGCCGAGGAGCAGGTCTCCTGAGTTGATCGATACGTCTCCGCCGCTTGACGACATCATTTTGGAATCTAGAACAAAAAAAATGAAAAATAAAGGTTGTGAATGGGAAAAAGAGTGAAATTGAGAAGAAAACGACGAGAGAGACAAATAAAGTAGCAGTTCAAAGCGGTGGCGAGCGGAAAAAAAAGTGCAGAAAGCCGATTACGGCGGGGTTTCCTAGGCCAGCAGCCGGACGGCCACGGCCGCGAAAATTGGCTGCAAGTTCAACATTGAAGAGCTCTCGAGAGCACGTGCAAAACAGGGAAAATCACAAAACAAATGTTAAATTTTTTTTTCATTTATTTTCATAAAAAGACTGTGACAATCAATAAACGATTCATGTTTTTTTTATTTTAAAAAAAGAAATAATGCCAAAGATTCGCATTTGAGGAAAATGATCGTGGGGTTTCCAGAATGTCGAAAGAGTAAAGAACAGTTGCACAATACAACACAAAAGATTAGCTCATTGTCCAAATCGGGTTGGAAGCTTCTGGGAGTTCCTGACTGTCAGTGACTCATCGAACCGACCCATGAACTTGAACTGGCACCCTTCATCCACAAATCACCGGTCCTCGTGCAGTCTCTTCCAGCCCAACCCGCAATTCATCACCACTAATTAATCGTGTCATCTCGTTTTCCTTTCCGATGTTCTCCCTCGTTTTCTACCTGGTCTCTATCCGAAATAGCCTCGACTAGACGCAGAGAAAGCCCCTCCTCGGAAAGACCTTGTCAATTGGTGGCGAAGTGACATGTCCTCCACTTCCAAACAACACGAAATCGAGTCGACGACGGCGTCGACCCAAGTGATGATCATTTTCCGCATTTTTTCGGGTTACGCGCACGCAAACTGTCGGTGATCTCAATTATCTGCTCTTCTTCCGCCCGGCCACTTTGAAAACAAGGCATTCTGTTGCGAAGACTCGACACCGCACGCCCGTCATATTTCATTGTGATCTTCTTATCAGTTGGCACCTTCTCTCATCTAGCCGACACCTTCACGCGCTTATAAGCGCCGCGGCGGAAGTGGAGATTCCTCGCGTGCTTACGGTAACAACGTGCCGAACATCAGCTTGAACTGTAAGTAATCCTCCTTGTCGGAAGCTCAGAACTTTTGCTAGCTCTGCCCTAGTGGCTCCATTGCAACCCCGGCGGCTTCATTTTGAGCCCTGTCTTCCCTAATTCCAGCCCCCTTCGCTTCGTTTTCTAAAAACCCTGGCTCCCCTTTTTTTCCCAGCATTTCTTCTCGTACTCGGAAATAAATAGTCAGCTGGCCGTGTTTTCTCTCCATTTTCGGGTTGTCCAAGACGGGCGCGAAAAACAAAAAGCTTCTAGGAATCTGATGTACTCAAGAAGATCGCCGACATGTCTATAAACAACAAGACCCAATTTGTTCCCTCGCCCAGTAAGTGTAATCGTAATTCGTCTCTTCAACTTCTCACTGCTCTTCCCCTCCCGTCTTCAAAAAAAAAACAAAAGAGTGTGTCCAGAAGTCAAGTTGTGCACGTGCAAGATGCCCCCAAACCCTCTTATTTCATTTTTTCTGATGGAAAGAGGAGGCGGCGGGGAGAATATGTTATGCGGCCGAGTGATGCATCATTTTTATTTTTATATGTGTATTCAGGGAAGAAGAGTCAAGTGAGGAGGATTTTGAATTGAGAATAGGACAGAAGAAGAAGAGAAGAGAAAATATGGAATATGTCACGTCTCGACTGTTCCGAACTTCCTCCCAGTTCTTGAAGAGCAGGGAGATAGAAGAAGTCAGTCTCACTAGAGTTCGTATCAACTGAACTGATCAGTTGATAGGTTCTGATTAAGGAATCTTGATACAAACTGATAGCTCTTCTATCATCCCAATCCTTTCTGGGCTTCCGAATCAGCGTCTCATGTTCTCTTTTCAGCAGACCCTAGCCCTCCATCAGTCTCTTTTTCTCTCCCACCAGCTTCCCCCACTCATCCCAGTTGAATACATTCCAAACTATTATCAAAGTACACGTGACATTCCGTCTCTCCCATGTGTTCCGTTTCTCTGCTCCCTCCTCTCTTCCCCCAATCTCTCTCTTCCTGATGTAATAAGTTCAACACAGAGAGTGCTCTTGGTCCCAGTGAATGTTTTCTCGAAAGCCAAGCGGGAAAAGATCAAGATTTCCGTGAATTTATAGTATCTCTGGAGTCCCATTCCGCCACCTTTATGTCCTTTTGAAGGGCGGCTCCTTCAAAAGGAAAATGAGCCGAATAGATCTGGGAAGGCCTCGGGGCGCCGCTGTTTTATTAGATATGTATGTAAATTTTCACGGCGCACACATTTTTATTTTCTATATTTTCTATATGTCTGATGAGAAGCTTTGTTCAGCTGTAAGTGATGAAAGAGTTAGGAAATTGATAATCACTCAAAAATGTAAGGATGAGAACGGAAATCGAGAAGTAGGGGTACTGTAGAAAGAGGAAATTGGCAAGCTTTCGGCTTCTTTTGAGAAGGTTTCCAGTTCCAAGGCATTCTATTCTATTTCTTTGTCTACTCAACTATTATCGTTGTATTCCAAAATGACAGTTCGGAACGTAGAGCAGAAGGAATGTAGAGCAAATCTTCGGATGGGTCCCCTAGCGAAAACTCTACAATAAACAGTCGAAACATTTGAACAGTTCCGTTCCTCGCAATAGATAAAAATATGACTTTGAGAGGTTTTTTGCGAAATTCCTTCAAAAACTTTGAATTTTTGCTACCGGGAACGGAAATATTCAAACTTTTCGACTGTTTACTGTAGAGTTTTCGCTAGGGGATCCATCCTAAGATTTGCTCTACATTCCGAACTGTCATTTTGGAATACAATCACATGAGACGCTACCGTAACCCCCTTGTTCCTATCACATCCCCATGATGCCAATCGCCAGATAACATTCTGTTGCTTCTTCTCCCAACAGAAGCTACTGTATGTCGTTGGATTCACTCTCTTATAATCCTCCAGATCTTGCTTCATCTAACCTTGGTTGTGTCTGTGATACTTGAAGCCAACTTATCCGCTAGAGACTTGAAAGTGACCTTGTAGAATCTTGAATTTGTCCTTCTCGAAGCCGCTCTCCGTATATGCTCACAAGAAGTGACTCCGTTCGTGCAAGCAGTGACGTCACCATCGGGGTCAACTTGCACCTGTTCCCCCCGGGGTGGTCCCGAAAAGACACCTGTGTGTTGTTGTGTGCACTTTCTCCTCTCCCCCTGGCACCCAATCGATCTTTCTGGCTGCCAATAAACTTGTCGTAATAGACACACACACAAGCGGATACACTCACACAACTGACACAATCGTGAAGTGATATGTGTGGAGAGAGAGGCACCGGAAGGCTCCAGGAGAGGCACAGAGCAGATGAGATTATCATTCCCAGAACAAATTGTTCAGTGGAGAAGAAGCTGCAGAGATGCCCGATGATCTATGGTCCCAGAGATTGGCACCGAGCCAAGAATCTTCGCTTCTCGGTTTCAAGTTCTGTTCTTGATGAAAACAGTAGATCTTGGCTCTGATTTCGCATAGTTGGAAATGAACTCCATTGGCCTTTTAGCCAGACACCGAGCTCCTGAAGTTCCATAGAGCGAACTTGCAAACCCTATGATTCTTCACTAAAACTTTAACAAACCCTTTCGTTCCCATCCGTTGCTCCGTGAGCCCATAGCATTGTACAGTCTAGCACTCGCCCTCCATTCCATAAAGTGTAATGTCAGTACCATGGTACGCCTTGACTCTCGCTGACTCACACTCTGCCGGCCCCGTACTGTCCTCCTCACCAAAAACCAATATGACATCACCCCGATTGTCTGCACCCTCCATTGGTGGCCCACTCTCCCAACCCGTATTCCTAAAACCGTATGTGCCTGCACACGGGCCCGTCTCGGAAGCGAGCGGGTCAGATATGTCTGCGTCTCCTCCGATCACCCACTCTCTCACTCGTCTTTCCGCCTCTCTGGCCGGTTACACACCAATCATCTCCGGTCCGGACCCTTTCGCCCTGCTTTCTCCTTCTATTTCTCTTCCTTTTCTTCCGTCCGGTCATGAAGTGCTCAATGAGGAGAAGAAGGTCGTCGCCTAGTTTGGACCCGCCCGTCTGCTCTCCCGATAGAATGTTCCCGAAGAGTGACTCGCTATCCGTCTGCCAACATGCACGTATAGTTGACATCTTTGTCGCGATTCTCCGTGAATTTCCCATGATTTTTGTTTCGAAAAAGACAAAACTGTGAGAAATCCGCAAACTTTCCGTTTTCCTCTTCTTGCATATTTCTGATGTGAATGTCTTGTTTCCAATTTTCACACCGCTTTCTCAACTGTGCTCTAGCGTACTTTCTTTTCCAAACTATTCTTCCAACGGCGCCTTACTGAACTGAAGAATCTCCCCTTCCTATTCTCCAAGAAAACGGTCAAAAAGTCGAAAAAGTCGCCTTCTCCGAGTCATTCACCCAGTTCATAGCGAGTGAATCGAAACGAATCGAAACGTTTACATCCAATTATCCGGCCGATGATTTATGCATAATTGGGGCGCCCGGATCGAAACAAATTCTTCTTTCTCTCTTCCGTTTCTTTCGGTTTCTTTCGTTTTGTTCGGTTCCCCCCAAAATGCCCAAATATCATCGCGATATCTTCATCTCGAGCTAGCATGCGCTCTCCTATCTTTCTTTCCATCCAAAACAATTCTTGCTTTTCATTGCTCGCTTTCTTGCCTTTTGGGGGGACCTCTCGGGCTATCTGGACATGTTCCCGGGGGCGAGAGAGTGTGCAATCCCGAGAGACGCAGACTTCTCGTCGCACAAATTAGCTAGCGACACTCGCAGATGGCCCAGATGTTTGGTGGTCCACTGTGCCTTTCGTGTGTTCTCCTTTCCCTCTCAAGGTGCTATCCGTTGCCCGCTTCATGGTCATTTTCATCCCCCCTCTTTTTTCCATTCATATCGATACGGACGATGTTCCCTTTTTGGGGACTTTGTCAAGGACACTCACAGACGCAGACACCGAGGGGACACTGATTTTTTGGGCGCCTCGCGCTGTGATCGACCATTTTCACGCCGTCGTTGATCGGATCTTATCTAATTGGTATAGTCGTGATAAGGTGATAAGAAACTGGGCGGGGACTTCGTTGTAAGACCCAAAGTGAGAGAGAGGAAGTGAGGGAAGGTGTCAAGGGCTAGATCAAGGTAATTAGATGGTTTACGGAGATAGCATCGAAATGCGAATTCGCTTGACACCGTAATCAACAAAATTTTCAATTGTTCGCTGGAGCGCACTTGCAACATAGTTTTCAAAGTTCAAATGTCCTCGAGCTCTTTGATCCGGAGACCCGAGCTCCAAGTGAACTTGCTCCATGGAGATTACTTGACCTTTCCCTCCAGTCCAATAGAGCGCACTTAGTCACCACAGCTTCTCTTGTTATGACATCACCTACTGAAGGCCCCATATCGCTTTTCCCCAAAACACACCCACTTTTTTCATGAAACGATGTCGTCTTCCGGAGCGACATGCTGCTCTCGAGCCTTCTCGAAGAGACCGCCCCGAAAATAATAATTCTCGTTTGCTTCTCTGCTCGGGGGATGAATGAATGTATTCGAGAAACGAGAGAAACCGCAACCAGGCCAGTCCAGAACCCAGGAGAAAAAACGAGGAGAGGACGAGCGAGTTTTTAGTTTTTGACGAAGCGCTCGGAACGATTGCGAGCCGAGAGAGTGTGTGTCTGGGAGGAGACGCAGACACTCGAATAGGCAACGAGTCCCGATGTTTTTCGATGGAAGAAGGAGAGAGAGAGAGGCCCCTTCCTTTTTCCCCCGTCTTTTCACTTTTTGGCTCCATTCCGTGTATTATATTCAAACTACCCGCCGTACACACACACCTGCGCCCCCGAAAGGAAGACTCGCCCTTGGCGCAACGGTGTCTCTGCGTCTCCGCGGCGCACTGTACTCTCTCTCCGACGCTTGGCGACACACCCTGACGGGGGCCCGCACCACTTGGCGTCTTGCCAATTCGGATCCCAAGGTCACCCTGCTGCGTCTCTCTGATTCGCCCTTATCTTTCCCTTCTGGTCAGACGATTTGGGGTTGCTTGCAAGAGATGGGCGGAGCGATGCGAAGCAAGGACCGAATGCAGGTTTATGAGTTTGAATGAATGCGGTCATTTAGGCGATTGTTGCACGTGAGAGACGAGTCTATTGGGCGGTTAGGTGAATCACTTCGTGGCGAGACCCAATAGATATATAACGCATATTGGGTTTCGCCACTGAACTCCAAAGACTACTGTAGCGCCAAACCCGCAGAAAGCAACCGCCTGATTTGTTCTCAACTCTTCTACAGTATGGGTCTCGACACGAAAGCCCTAATAACTTCCAGCTTCTCCTGTCGGGATCCCAATTCCTCGTGCAGCGCTATCACTTTCTGCGCCGGTCGCTGCCAGGCACACGCACCTGGCCACTCTTCTCACACTCACTCGCCCCTCCCGGTCGTTCCCCCCATCCCATGTTTCTCTCTTTCTCTCTCCCAATATTGCACCTTCCCCCGCTATCATCATCATCTTCATCATCACCAGCGTCGTCACAGAACAAAAATTGTTCTTCGTTTTCTCAATCGTTTTTCATTTTCAACTGTTGTCTTCGTCTCTTCGTCTCTCCCACACTCTTCTTTTTTCTAACGCTTCGCCCCATTTTAGGCCAATTCGCGAACCGAGTCAATGAAATTCGAGACGGTTTGAGTCTCGCCTGCCCCGCCGCGTACACACAACTGGAAGACGAGAGACGATAAAAAGGTGAGAAATTGACTCGCATTCCGTGTTCTTCTTATCAAATTCTCATCAAATTTCGCCTCGAAAAAGAACTTTTTTTTCGCTGTTTTTTGATCGGGTGACACTGTCCCGGAATCGATGTTTGATGACAGAAGTCTTGTTCTTCTAGAGAATATGCCGAGCTCTTCGTCTTCGCCGTCTTCGGATGAGGATAAGCACACTTCTGGAGAGGAAGACGTCACTCCGAAGGCTTCTCCGGCCGCCGTGAGTGACGATGACAATGACAGAACGCTGACGATGCCGTCGACTAGTCAGGGCTATCAGGTGTGCTTTTCGAAACCTTGAAAATCTGAAAACATTTGCGAAAATTGTGGGAAATTCCTTTTTGAACTTGGCGCTAACAGTAATGTTGCATTCGCGCTCCACCGCTCCGCGCGATATTCAAACGCGAACGTTTTTTTAACCCAAATTCGCCCGCGAATTCTCAATTTTCTCCAGAATGTCGGTTGAAATTGCAGAAAGGTAGGCGACAATTGGCGCCAAATTTTTCTCTGCTCACACTAATGTCATCTCCTTTTCAGGCCGACTCCTCGCCAGCCCACGCCCGCTCCGTTCCGTCAAGTCAGGAAGCAACGTCGCCGCCAGCCGCAAGGAGGGTCGAAACTCCGCTCGGAGTCGTTCCCCCCCAACAATACTACTATTTCACGTGAGTTTTCTGAAAATTTTAACGGTTTCCCGGGAATTCGGCAGTTTCCCCATGAAATCTCCCAAAATCAGTTCAAATCTACTATCGCTTTTTCTTTCAGAACTGATATGGCCAATCAAGCGGCCCTGGATATCGAAAAAGAAAAGGAAAAGTTCGATTCTCTCGTAAGCTGGTACCAGGCGCATCGAGAAGACCTGCCGAACCTCGGGACCAGCTCTCTCGGAAACTCGGCGGCTCCGTCGTACGTTTCCGGGAATGGATCGACGACTCCGATGAGCTCGCAGCCGTCTTCGCATCAGAGTGGAACCAGCGGAGGCACGCACAACTCCGGACTCAACGGATTTTCTTCCTACAGCCCGGTAAGTGTTTCGAACATGTTATCGATGAATACCAATTCGTTGCAGTTCGATCTGGATAATCCAAGTTCAAATGACCCTCTGGAGTGCAGAAGTTCGCCCGTGAACCTGGACGACATAAACCCGACGCTAGAGGACTACATGCCGTGCACCTCCGCCATGGGCAGCACTCCACTGCCACCGAACCAGCCGTTGAGCCAGCCGCCGAGTAATCAGATGCCGAGCAATCAGACGCCGATGCAGTACCCGAACCCCCAGATGCCATGCTCTTCTTCTTCCTATTCAAACCCACCGTCTAACCAAGGGATGAAGAGAAAGGCGTCGGACGACGTTCCACAGTCGCCAGTTTCCTCCTCGTACAATCCAGGATCCGCGAAGCATATGAAGCTGGAACACTACGACGGCCCGATGCCAGGACAAGAGCCGAAGGTAGAAGACGCGAATCCGATGCGACGACTCGAGATGATGACCAATGCGCAGAACTTCATGGCCGGAAACAACATCAACGAGGTTGTTGAGGCGTCGAAAAAGTGAGTTTTATCAGGAATTGATATGATTCAATTTGACTTGTTTGCAGAGACGAAAGGACTTTGAAGCTGGAGAAACTGGAAGGAATCGAGAAGTCCGTCGAAGAGGAGATGGCTCAGGAACGCGAGGCTCAGATGAAGAGGATGGCTGCCATGAACCCGTCGGCCCAGTTCAACTCTCCAGGACAATTCCCCGGAGGAACGCCACCGCAAGGATTCCATCCGGGCATGCCAGGGATGCCGCCGGCGATGGGAGGAATGCAAGGAGGAATGCCATCTCATCCAGCGATGCCACCTCACCCCAACATGCCGCCTCATCCAGGAATGCCTCCGATGCACGCGATGCCCGGTGGCGGACCCCCCTTCTCTGCGGGCGCCGCTTACCCACCAATGCCAGCCGGTGCGCCAGGCCAGTTCCCTCCGTACGGCATGTTCCCAGGAGGACCCGGAATAACGCCAGGAGGATATCCGATGTCGGCGCCTGGAAAGATGCAGATGCCGTTCGGCTCGCCAACATTCCCCGGAGCTCCGTCGCCAGCAGCCATGGCAGCAATGCAGCAGCATCACAATGCATTCAGCGCCGCAGCAATGGCCCATGGACAGGTGCCTCCACCGCCTCTTGCTATGATGACTCCACAACAGCAACAGGAGTTTCATCGGTTCATGCAGCATTCTCAAATGCATCAGATGGCTCAGATGAGTGCTGCTCATAAGGCCGCCGCCTCCGCTGGAATGTCTCCGAATATGATGGCTCACCGTGGATCCCCGATGCAGTCGCCGCACATGTTCCCGCCAGGACACCCTGCCCACCAGAACCCAGCCGCTTTCCACCAGCACATGATGATGATGCGACATGCACAGATGGCCGCTGCCGCTGGAGGAAACCCAGGACCTGGAGCTATGCCAGGGATGCCGCCAGGAATGCCTCCCTTCGGATTTCCCGGAGCGCCGATGTCAGGAATGCCTGGAATGGGTATGCCGCCCGGAGCCATGCCACCAGGAGCCATGCCAGGCATGCACCGAATGCCGAACGGAATGCCGATGCCGATGCACAGTATGCCGGGAGGAATGCCCGGAATGCCAGGAATGCACCCGCCGGGAACACCGAATCCACATGCCGCACAGCAAAGTGAGTTTTTGACAAATTTGTGAATCATCCTCAATTCTCCGTTTCCAGACGCCACCTCAGCTCTTCTCGTCGCTGGAAACCGTGGTTCGATGGACGTGCCGAACGGAATGAGTGGCATGGGTCACATGTACCAGCTGACTCCGCACTACCCACCGCCGTTCCCCTCCTCCTTCCCCAACCACCCGACGCCTCGTCCCGGATCGTCGAGTTCTGGAGCCGCGACTCCACGACAGTAGAGAAGAAGCCAGTCATTCCGTTGTCAATAGTTTTTCCCGTTTTGTTGTATAATGTTATTATTTAGCCCCGTAAAATGGCCTCCCCCAACCGGATAGATGTTTCCCCTCAGATTGCTTTATCTCCCCCCTCGTCCTAGACCCATTGTACCATATTCTCCGAAGATTGAGAAGACGTAGTCGTCCAGGAATCCATAACTCAACTCTCGAGGTGCCAAATCGAGAAACCCCTTCCCCCCTCGAAACTGTCCATTGACCTGGAATCCCTCTAACTTTTGTTCCTTCTACCGGTATCTCTAGACCCTCTCATCCACCCATTCTCTCTTCCTCTTCCAATGATTCTTCTGTTTCAACAATTGAGCTTTTCCCCAACCCATTTTCCATCTCCATACTTTTACACCTATTCTCGAATCCATTTTCATCCTAACCCTTTCCTGTTTTGTTCCGTATCGGACTCTTTTCCATTTTGTTTGCTAGCCAATCAAGATGCAATGAATAATGGTTTATCAGTTTTTCTTGGTGATATTATGAGCTGAAATGAGAGATCGGATACAAGAAGATGATTCAAGACATCGGAAAACTAGAGATTCTCAGCTGTTACGTTTTCAAGTAAACTTTTTGAAATGCGTAACGGTCCGTTACTAACGGACGCCGGCGAGAAACTCGTGCTGCGCCTTTGCTGCGGTGGCCACCCACGAAGTTTACTCGAAATGGATGAAATACCGTAGTATTTTTTAAAGGCGCAGCACGATTTGCCGCTTGTCCGGGCAGCGAGCGAGCCAAATCCACGTGTCAGGTCACGCGGAAAACTGTTTTCAACGGGCTGCAGTTCTTTTTTCGCGTGGCAAAATACGTGGATTCCATGCGAGACCAGTTCCACGTTGCAACGCCGTAAATGGACAAGCGGCGAAGAAGAGAAGGCCTCTTTGAAAAAAAAGATTCGCCCTCTTGTTCAAGAACGTCGAGAGGCTCCTAGAGGACCTCACAGCCCTCCAGGACAGCCTCTGCCAGGTAACTCGTTTTTTTTGTTTGGAATGAACAAAGAGCTCTTCAGGGAGGTCGGCGGAATCGACGTATCTGTGGAGAGAGATGTTCGGACGACGTGCTCTTCATCTTGCCAGAGTCCATTCGTGAGTTCCTCTCAATTTCTGTCAGAATCGAATCTCAAATTGTTCAGCAACTTTCCATCAATGGAACTGGCACCGTTCCCGACCGGATCATCGCAGGATTCGTGAGGGAACTCAACGGCACATGTGGATTCGAGAACTAAGATGATGGATTCATCGTGTCGTTCGTTGAGTAAGTGTAACGCATGTGAATAAGCTGTTGCTTATTGAAATCTTATTCCAGCGAAACATCCAAGAAAGAGGCATCGGAGTCGGAAGGCTTCTTGTACAAGGAAGAGTTGTACGCGTTCGTCGACACGGACGGCAGAAGAGAAGCGGCATTCTTCGAATTTCCCGGAGAAATCGAAGAATGGAGGAGTCGAGCCGCTGTACATCACTTCGGGCCGGTTCGGCGCGTGGTCTACACCCTCCGAAAGCACGATAGAGAAGATGTCGGCTTGTGGCGAAGTTCAAAAAGTGAGAAAAATCTTTTTAAAAAATGTATTGTACATCTTTGTCTTCAGCGCGTCCACTCTTTCACTGGCAAGAACGGTCGGTGTGATGGTTGGAGGACGGCGAGTCAAGGCTGCGATTCATCTGTTCTCTGTGGCCGTCAACACATTAGGAGCCACCGTGTCAACGACAAGCAGACGTGAGCCAGAGCCGAAGTCGGCTTTAAATCCAGAGTTCTGGACCTGGATTTAAAAAATTAAAAGAATTGTTTTCAATGTTTTACTGTATTTTTTTAGTATTGTAATTCGTTCAATAATTTTATCACGATAATAAAGAGACATTTGTTTTCCTCTTTGAAAACCCTAGTTTGAATTCCCGCGCGTGAGTCGCCACGCAGCATGTTCGCAGTTTGGAAGCGCATGTGGGAATTGGCTCAAAAAGCCGTAGACTAGTCCGCAAACACCAAAGTTAACGCAAATTTCACCTCCACAGTGAGGATTTCTGAAAAATGTACGGTTGACAAGCACCGCCCCTCGATTTTGGGTTGCTTTCCAAGTTGGCGCGCTGCCAAGAAAGCTTGTGCGATGCTTCGCGTTACTCCGGAAAGCTCGTAATAGAATCTTCAACAAACCACCGCGAAGCAAGATTCAGAAGACGTTTGAAAGGTTGAAGAGCAAGAAAACGAAAAGCAGAGCGGCCAGCTGTCATGAGAGCATTACCTGCTCAGTGCCAGATCCAAGCGAGGTGACAAAAAGATAACATTTTTCTCTGTATCCAATCGAAAATGCTGGAAAAGTGACAGAACTAGAGGTTTTACGCAAATCACTAGAATAAAAAGAAACAGTTTATTTGTTACCCAACCCAAAAATATCCAAAAATATAACGTTCAGATCAAATGCAGTGAGGAGAAACCCAAATGAGAACAGGAAGACTATTGGAAGTAGTTGATGATGAGTTTTCCAGTCTTGCGACGGCCGAAGTAGATGATAAGAGCCACTGAAACCAAGAATATTCTTCTGGTTTATCACCGTCTTGACTTACTGATAACAGTCAGAACGATCAGAACGATTCCGATGATGATTGCGATCTGCCACGTGGCTCTTTGTCCAGGAATCCAGAGGTTGAAAGTGGAAGTGACGGATGGTTTGATTGTGAGGAATACGGTAGTCGGGTCGATGTCGATAAGGGAACAGGATGTCTGGAACAACACACAATCACTACTTGATACAAAAAGAAACTCACATTTGCCATCAAGTTCTCAATATTGACATCAATCTGATGGGCGGCGATGTCGAGATCCGAGTAGAAGCTGTCCAGTGGGATGTTCTTGCATGGGGAAAGGTAGACGGAAATGGAACCAGTTCTAGAAAAGAATCTGATTTCTTTCCGAGTTGTATCCCACTCACATCACATCCAGGAACACCTTCAGATTCTCCATACTCGGCTGATACTTCATCTCAATTGTCTTCATCTTGCCACCTTCCACAGTAAACGTCCCTGTCTCATAATTTGCCACGTGGCTCTCCTGAGATGGTTCCGCTCCGTTGATGAGCACAGTCATCGTTCCATTGATAGTGTAGTGGGATTCAAGACTACAACGTAATGATAGGCAATCTAAAGACTGATAAGAGCTACCGTATGATGAGAGGAGACACCGGCTGGGAGGTGTTACTGTAGAAAGTGATGTTGGAGTCACAGGAGTAAGCATCTAAACGATGAGTTGGGATGAATTAACTCATCTGAACCTACCGTAATACAACTCCATTCGAGGGCTTCTCAATGAGATATCCAGGTTGGGGGCGTAGGAAGTTGTGTAAAGGATTCCCTTGTTGGTGGAGCAGAAAGAGATGAAGACCTGCACGGAAACTATTCTTGTACTTTCGGAACAGTAAACCATTCCCCCTGACCCATTCCCCTCGGATCATTGCTCATTTCCTCTCCCAAAGTTCACTGGAGCGCACTTTGCACCGGAACTCTTGAATGCCTTAGTCACCTGTCTGTTCCGTCTCGAAAACATGTTTTGCTCACCTCCAAAGCGTTCTCAACATTCTCCGAGGTCAGCCGGATCTCCACGTTGTCCAGAAGACTTTGCAGTTTGACTTTCCGAGAGAATGGGGCGTTTTCTGGAAGTTTCTAGTTCCTATCTTTCATGAGTCCTGTCCTACCTGACACAGTGAACCTGTTCGATTCCTCTACAATCGATGCTCCATGGGTTACTGTAGCAACAGCTCTCAGACTGATAATAGGAGCAGTCACTAGAGAAATCGACCCAGAAGCTTCATCGTCAGAACTGGTGATAAGGAGTCGGATTCTGAAAGTCACACTCTTCGAACTTCCCTTCCGATTCTATCTCACCTCTTCTCTTCCCCAGCTCCTTCACACTCTGTGATTCTTTGCCAAGTGTCCCCTGAAACCTCGACCTCCACACTTCCACTCTGCTCCAGAATCGTCTCCTCTTCGCATCCTCCCGTGACTTTTAGAGAAATTGGAGATGAAGTTTGAACCGCTAGGAGGAGTGATGAGATGTCTGGAAAGGCGAAATTGGATGGAAGTGCGTGTCAAAGTAAAAGGGAAATAATGGATGATCGAGCACTTTTTTTGTGTGAAAGTGGAGGAAATGGATGGGTTTCACTTTGGCTCTTTTCCTCGCCAGTGCTCTCACCTTTTTCATTTTCCAAATCAAAACTTTTGATTACGGTTGCATTGGCTCCTAATTCGAAGTTTACCACTTTTTCTCCAATAATCTCTGAATTCGTTTGTGCTAGAACTACAGCTAGAAATATGAGAAATCGAGTCATTTCTCCAATTCAGTACAGCTTTTTCGAATACAGAATGTGTCAGTTGGGAAGGAATGACAAGAATGATAGTGAATATGGCGAGTGTACAATAGCCGAGAGAGCTCTTGGGAGTGAGAGACGCAGACACGCAGAGACGGTGATTTGGCGTGGGATCTCTCCTGATTGAGTCGTAAAGAGCACAGAAATTTGCATTTTTTGGGTGGGAAGGGCTCTTGTCAAACAGAGATTGAATGACAACTTTCGAACGGGGAAAAGAAGGAGAAATGATGGAGGAGAGGAGAGATTTCGGGTGACACGAGCTGATGGAGAAGCTGGACATTTTCATTTTGTTGTTTGACTGGGAATGGTCTTGACAACTTCTGGGTAACATTTGTGAAGTTTTGCTTGCACTTGCAAGGGTCTTTTGAAGATGTTCCTTGTTTCCAAGCTCTCCTAGTAGCCATGACATTTTCAAAGATTCCCCAGACAGAATGCTAAACCGTTCCTGGAAGTCATCCCCCTCACAAGTTTGGGATTCATTTCTCATTACCACCCTCTTCCTTTGTACTTTTCTCATGGGGACATCCCTGGAATTCAGCTCCAGAAGAAGCCATTTGCCTAGACCATTCGTAGTTGTCCTTTTCCCCCAACTTCCCCTCTGATCTTTGCTGCCACCCCCTCCTAATTATCTCCTCCCCATAATTTCTCATAATTCCCACCTTGTTATTATTATTTTTCCCAGAAAGGAGCCGTCTTCTTTTCTCTAATAAGCGCCTACATTTCCGGACAACAAATTATTTGTTACACCAAATCCTTTCGTTCAATTCACTTTCATTCACGCCTTCTTTGATGTTTTCTGCTTTTCCAGAGGTGCTTTTCTCATGGTTTTTGATGTTCAGAATATGACCCAAATCAATATATCATGAGATATGTGAAGTTATGTGCATTTTTAAATTATGAACTTCTCATTTTTCGACCAGAACCTTCTGGAACCAGTTGCTTACCTTTATTATTGCGCGGCGGGTCACCTGGTGGGTCTCGCCACGAAAATGGTTTCTGGCTGAAATACGGCTTCTGGGCAAGGTTTTGACACTTTTTCTCATGAAAAAAGGTAAAATAATGTGAATTCGATCATTTCCAGTCAAATTTCAGCAGTTTCCACCAATTTTTAGTGAAAATGAGGTGTTTTTGGTAAAAAACAGCAAAATACCCAAAAAATACATGTTTGTGCACGGAAAATTGGTGGAAACTGCTGGAGTTTGGTTGGAAATGATTGAAGGCATGCCTTTGTAACCATTTTCATCAGAAAAAGTAAAAAAACCTTGTCCAGAAACCCTAATCAAGCCAGAAACCATTTTCGTGGCGAGACCCACCGCGGGACGGCAATAATAATTTATGTGAATTTTTAAATTATGAACTTCTAATTTCTCGACCAGAATCTTCTGGAACCAGTTACTTTCCTCTATGAATACATGAACCGCCTGAGTCTGCTTCAGTCAATCCAAAACCACAAGTCATCTCCTCTCCTCTCCCCTTCGCAATCTCCCCCGTTTCCATTAAAAATGTCCTTGCCTCCCAGAGCTTTCCAAATCACGTGCCGCCCGTCAGGTAGACACTTTTCGCCGCCTCCTAATGGAATAATTCATATTCCGTCGGCTCCTCATGACTCAGGGCCATCCAGCAACTTGCAGGATCTTTGAGACATTGTCTCTGCGATTCTGGAACATCCACCCCCACAGCTCCCTGAATTCCTGAGCATCCCCAATCTTTCAGCTCAATTCAAAGTGACCTCAGTTCTATTTCTGCTTTCTTCAGACAAGTGCGTAAGCATCCTCCCAATAGAGAATACATTTATCACTTTGCACACTCTAATCCCCTTTCCACACGTTTCTATTCTATTTCGGAAACCTTTTCTCGGATTAGATGATTCTGATAAAGTGATAACAATGGCGAGCTGATTCCGAGTCTCTGGCTTCTTGATCTGCTGAGTCCCGATGGAGAGTGGAGTAGATTCGGAATTGGAAGTTAGAAACCGAAACTTGACAAAAACACAAAATGAAACAGAATTTTCAGTATCCAGCCCAAAGTTCTGGCTTACAACTGCTAGCCCCGTTCACGTTGGTAACAAGGACCACCAATAAGCCCTACTGACCTTTCAGCCTAACCCAATTTACCTTAAAAACAGTGTTTCCAAATACCCACTTCCTCTTCTTTCTCCCCTTTCCAACTTTTCCAAAACTCGCCCAAAACTACTCCAAACTGCATCCATAACTAGGAAGTTGTAAGTTATTTACTTCCGTTTCTCTCTCTTTGTCTTCTCTTTTTGCAAACTGAAATTAGCATGAGCCGACGGGGGATAAGTGTATTCATACAAATATATTCTGCATTTTCAAGTTATCCGGAACACTTTTCCTTTGTTGACTCTTCAAATTTGACGAAACGACGTACCGAACGCATCGACATCTGCTTTCTCATCGAACAGATCAAGAATCTGTGAAACTGTAAATCAGTCCAACTGTCCACAACTTCCATTTTCCTGTGAAAGACTCTTCCAGGAAGCAGTGATCCAGATCCAAAACACGAAGACACCAAACTAGATTTGATTTCCTCAGAACCGAGGTTCTTTTCCAATGAATAATAGAGTAGGCTCTGCTGGGCCGACGTCAATTTCATGTCATTCACTGTTTCGGAAAAGTTTCGAATTCAGAGATAAAGGGAGGTTCTGTTCTTGCACAGGGTGTGAAAAATTCAAAAATGCTTACAAAGTAATCATTAGCTGTGCTGCTCCAGAAGTCAGGGACGTCTTCTAGAAGATTCTAACTTTCTAGACCTGACGATTTCATGAAACTAATCATTGTTGTTGTTAATTAGAAATTCTCTCTAATAGTCTATTTTTAAGATGATTTTGAAGCAGAAAACCACAATTTCAGTTTCATCTTGACCACTTATCAAGTTCTTCTTCTTCAGAAGTTGATAAGACCTTCATCCCACTCCGCTCCCATTTTCTTCGCCCACCTGTTCCCCCTGAACCCTCTCCCAATCCTGTCGTCATCCCATCCCAATTTGCCATCTCAATTCCAATCATCCCCCTACCTCCAATCACTCCAAACCTAATGATGACTAAACTTGAGAACACAAATCCATGTCGTCAACAAAAGAACATGGGAGTCCTTCGGCACGTCATCCCAAGTTCTTCAAGGATTCAAGAATCTATGTCTTTGTTCCGAAGAAGACGTTCCTAGAGTGACTAAGGAAGGTCTAGACTCGCAAGAGTCATAAGCTCCGAGCATAAGCTTGATGTGATCTTTGACTAATTGGAAACCTAGCTACAGTAATCCTCGATATTTCAGTTTCTTCCCATGA
This sequence comes from Caenorhabditis becei, assembly GCA_900536315.3. Lineage (NCBI taxonomy): Eukaryota > Metazoa > Nematoda > Chromadorea > Rhabditida > Rhabditidae > Caenorhabditis > Caenorhabditis becei. The sequence goes on from LR539299.1 coordinate 38,156, forward strand.
TCATTGAAAAGTCTGAAAATCCTTCGAAAGTACTTCAACCAATCTTGAGCTAATCCGCCAGTTCACAGAAACAAATCCACTCGAAAGTTTGCGTGAGAACTTCTCTGAATCCCAAATTCCTTTTGCACAACTCTGCTGGAGGAGTACTGATAAGACTGCTGATAAGACTACTGATAAGAAATGATATCACTTGATTAAAAATAGCCTTCCCCAGAATCGCTAACATCTTCCCTTCCCCTAATCCTTATCACTTCTTCTTCTTCTTCCAGAATCTTTGCTCTCCTTGATAATCCCTTTGCAAATGTGCCCCTAACGAGATATCGCGGGGCCTACTGTAGCTGTTTGTTTGGTCTCTCGTGACACTCTCTTGCAGTTGTCATTGTAGCTTCTGATTGATAGTGGAAGAGATAACAATCAGAAGAAGCGAAGAGCAATTACGGGATTACGGGTCAGAGGCATACAAAAGAAGCGGGGACGTAGGAGTGGAAAGGTTTCTGCAGAGAGAAAGCCGTTGTGATGTCAAGGGGAATAGTAGGAGGAAGACTCTCATGACACGTCACTGATAAGGTGAGGAACGGTGACTAGACGAGGCTGCAACTCACAAGAACCGGGGACTTTGTTCACAAGAGAATTCGGAATAAGTGGCATGGTTCTTGGAACAGTTGTGATTCGGTGTAATCTTTCCCATTCTCTTTTCGAGAACGGTAGTAACTAGAAGAGATCTTTCTGTTTCGACCAATGCTCATGTCATTTGTTGCTGCTTACTGAATCTAGTGCGAAGTCTTTTGTGAACTCCCTATTTCACTACTGTTTCGTGGAACTTTTTTAAGTTTCTGGTAGATGTTTCTGATTCTATTTAGTACGTGACGAGTAAGTTCTACAACACCCTTCAAAAAAGTAAACTTCACTGCTTTGCCACCGAAACTTTCCATTCTTCGGCGAAGTGCATTAGCTCTTGACCTTCAGTCTGAGAGCTCTGCAAAAAGTGATTTATAACTTTTCAACCCCAAATTTCCAAGTACAGTAGCGTCCAAAAGTTTGTATCCCTGTTTTGAAATCGCTATAACTTGGTTCATTTTCAACCGATTTTGCTCAGCTCTTGACACAACATAGTCAAAGGGTTTACAAACACGTTTCTAGTTTTTGGTGAGGATTCTGAAGGATTCAGATGAGGCACGTCATCTGAAATTCTGAAAATCAAAAAATGAGAAAATTATTTTTGTTGTAGATTTTTTTCCAAAGCTCTAATAAATTTTTTCGTGTTTACTAGAGTCTATAGTAAACCCCCAAAAATTTTTAGAATTTTTCAAAAAGTTTGAAATTTTTAAAAATTCATTTAGTGAAAACGGCCTGAAACTTTCGGAGCCCGTAACGGCCCGAAGAGTGCTCAGATCGGGCTATAAATTCTTGAGAGTACGTGCGAACATGGACCCAATCGATCCCTTAACCAGTGGTGTTGAAATTCGAAAGTTGATTTTTCCACTTTTTAGCACTAATTTCTGACAACGACGCTGAAGTACTGAAAACTCGAAAAATCAACTTTCGAATTTCAACACCACTGGTTAAGGGATCGATTGGGTCCATGTTCGCACGTACTCTCAAGAATTTATAGCCCGATCTGAGCACTCTTCGGGCCGTTACGGGCTCCGAAAGTTTCAGGCCGTTTTCACTAAATGAATTTTTAAAAATTTCAAACTTTTTGAAAAATTCTAAAAATTTTTGGGGGTTTACTATAGACTCTAGTAAACACGAAAAAATTTATTAGAGCTTTGGAAAAAAATCTACAACAAAAATAATTTTCTCATTTTTTGATTTTCAGAATTTCAGATGACGTGCCTCATCTGAATCCTTCAGAATCCTCACCGAAAACTAGGAGCGTGTTTGTAAACCCTTTGACTATGTTGTGTCAAGAGCTGAGCAAAATCGGTTAAAAATGAACCAAGTTATGGCGATTTCAAAACAGGGATACAAACTTTTGGACGCTACTGTATGCTTACGTAGATAAATCATGAATAAATCACTGGAGGTTTCAATTTTGAAAGGGAATATTTGAAGGAATAATTTAGAAAGTGCAGGTCAATCAGGAAAATTGAATTTCAGGGAGACTGGGAACTTCCCAGTGGGAAGCAAGTCGTTCAATTTAAAACCCTTGGAATGAGAGAGTGAAGGGTCTATTACTTATCGAAACCTGACACAGTTTTTAACATTTGATACAATTTTTATAAATCCCAAATGCCCTCTTTGAAACAGTAAAGTTCCCCATTCCCTGCAAACCCTCTTCCTTTCTTTTCCAATTTTGCCGAAGAATCTCGAATATCTCCAAAAATATCATCTTGCCGAATCACACAAAAACATTCGTTTTCTCAAGCACCGAAATGGAGAAAAACACGGGACTTCCTGTTGGAAAAAGACAACTTTTCTCGTCTTCTTTTCGTTTGATCCAATTCCCCATTTCCTTTTCATTTGAATGTCTTGCTCGGCCGAGCCCGCTCCACAATGGAAATGATGTAAACACTGGGCGGAAAAAAGATTGATTCACCTGAAAAAGATTGGAAAAAAGATTGGATTGGTGAATTCGATTTCATGATGACGTGGCACTTGTAGGTCAAGTTCCATTCCCTTCAGAAGAAGAGAAAGCATCGAAAATTCCAAGGGAAAAAAGATGAAAAGGAAAGGGAAATTGATACGGAAGAGGGGAGATCCATCGGGACAAAAGAGCGCAAATTGGAGAACTTTGCGCCGTCCAGAATTCAGAATTCAGAAGACGGAGAGGGAGTTCAAAGATTTCTGGAAGGGAGCAGCGTGGGATGGGTTCGGAAGGAAACTGGGGCACGGGTTCAGCATCCGAGATCAGCTTGATCATTGGCTCTCTGCAAGCGAAACTGTAGATAGCTTGAGGGTCTACACGCATTGCCAGAGCATTTTTTTGGATTCTGAAAAGCTTTTCATGAAACAGAAAAAGTTCTTTTTGAATTTGGATACATGCGTCTCCAACCCCAAATATTTCCACACTTCTCAACAGGTGCTTTTTAGTATCTCTCGGATAAGGTCATGGCCTGAACTCGTCGGAAAACGAGTGGTGAACCGGTACAAATTGAGAATAGAAGTGTGCGTGCAGCTATTTTGGAAAGCAGAGATCTAGCTGGAAAAAATGGGGAATTTTTCATGAAAAATAGAGAATTTCACAAGATTTTCTGTTTCAATGACATGTGGAAAGTAGGGGCTAGTAGAGGTATGACAATTGGAAAAATGTCGGTCTCCGGTTTTTCCAAATCATCAATACAGCATACTTTCACTATGAAGGCGAACTGTTTTTACAGTTTCAAAACTTTCATATCACATTTTTCCAATTCTATCAGAGATACAAATTCCATTGCCCCCTTTTACCAACTCTTCCCAAAAACCAGATCTCTCTTTCACTACTCAATTTCTTTCCCAGTCCCAAAATCTCGAAATGTCATTCCACCAGTTGCGTACATTTAGTCACGATTCCCTCAATACCTCCAATCAGCCGGGTACTCGTGTCCTACCCTCCAATTAGTCATCCAACTTCCCATCTTGTCTGGCTTCCAGCTCAACTCCAACTCACTCCAGACTACGATTTCGGAATTTCCGATTCGATTGCAATTCCAAGATTGAATTATCCCCTCCAAAACGTCACTTTCCTTGGTTTGCATCCGAAGCCGTCCGAGTGGTTTGTTTGCCATCTCCCAATTCTTATCACTTCTTCAAAAGTTTCCCTCCTTCCCAAAACCCATCCAATTAGTCACCAATTCATCGCCAAGAGACGCAGACACACCTGCCCTCCATCGCCCCGCCCCCTCCTTCCCGTTGCTCCAAGCTCCGCCCATTTTCTTGCTCTTGGCTCAGGGCTCCGGGGGCTCAGTCAGTAGTGTGCCTTCCGACGACCGGAGACATCTTTTCCACCTGCTGCCAATCTTCTGACTCATTTCTCGTGATCCCTTGGGGCCCATTCCTCGAATCAACGTCTTCTGAATTTGTGAGAAGGTAATGGAAAGGAAGGGAGAGAGAGAAAAGGCGTGAGAGTTTGTAGTCGAGGATTCTGAATATTCTGAATTCCGTATCCTGAATTCTTGATATCGCTCCCTGTCTGGACATGGCTGATTGCGTAACTTTGATCATTTTGACTCCAATCAGAACACATTCCGAGAGCTCTTCTGAAGTTCTCACAGAAGAATGAAGACATTGAGCCGTCTGAAAGGTCCTTACTATCACCACTCCTTGAAACGGGCTTCATTAAATTCCTGACATTCTAAATTCTCATCAGAATCCTTGAATCCCAGATGCTACTTCCTTCCTCATTGCACTTTCCTTCTCATCCAGTCAGAAATGTATTACTCACATTACCTTCCGAGACATAAAAATATAAATTCAAGCGCAATTATGCTTAGCTAAAGCAAGTTTCTACACGAGATAACTGAAATTTGAAAATTGCCTTGAAGTTATAAAGTTTATGAAGCAGTAATAAAACAAAATGGGGACAAGGGATAATTGCACTGGGGAGCTGGTTTATGGCTGAATAAGTGAGCCTAAATGCTAGAAATTGAAGAAACCAGAAGATTCTTGGATTTGTTGGTGCTTCGAAGCAGTAGAAACTTGAAAATTGTATCATTCGTTCACGAATCACTTTCTCATTCTGGCGAGTTCTAAACAAAATCTGTGAAACCGTAGACCAATGTTTTGATCTCGGCAATGAAGCCTCATGTTTACCCAGAAACCGTCACGATCCCCCAGTCGCTAATCACTCCCTAATCACTGATAATCCGCCTTTATCCAATTGTCCGTCTAACTTTTTGATTCTTTGAAAATCCGTTAACAAGCTCTTCTTCTAGTTCCTGCTTCTTGTTATCCGAAGAGCAAGTGCATCTGGAGTGGTGTAGGCGTGGGAAGAGTATTCTGAGTTCTGATCGGAGCTCCAGAACCTACTGTACCCCCGAAACCCTCTCATGAAGCTAATCCCCTTGAAAAAGTCGTCCTCCTAATCTCCATGGGGCTCTGATTATTCATGTACGAGAATCGGATTATTCTCGAAAGAAAAAAGCCCAAATCTCGTTATCCATCCAGTCCAAAAGATGAAAAATAAGCTATTGGTTCGTGTGTCCGCTGACATTTCTCACGACTTCATTCCAATTGTTCGTAATCCTCTGAAATGTCAGAAGGCGTACTCTGATGCTAACCCATCAGGTACATGTGACCTGGTAGATGTTACAATCCAAGGAATCTCATTATCAACTGATAATGATAATCTGGTTCTGCGGGCTGCTTATTAAAAATTGTGGCTGCTAGGGATTTGTATTTGTGACGGAGCGGTGCTTCGTCACGAAGGTTCTGACTAAGCAGAAGCCAAGGAGAAAAGGAAAAGGAAAGGGGAGGGGCTAGGGTGATAAGGAAGTGATAAGCGACAAGATGAGGTGGCTGGTTCAGTGATAGAGTTTGTGAAAGTGGTGGAATGAACAACTGATTAATTTGGTTCAGTATCACTTCTTGTTATCACTAACTTGAAACTGTAACCTGCTCTCCTATAGCTGGCCGTACATCTGATGTTACTAACATCCACTAACTTCTCTCCCATTTCACCTCATTCTGCAACTGCAATCTTCATCTTCCCTCTTTGTTTTTTAATTTTCTCTCCGTTCCCTCTCCCATTTATCCCCCTCCCATGATCCCATTTCCAGAGCCAGAATGCAACTCCTCACCGTCGCCTGCCTTCTCGTTCTTCTTGGACTCTCCGCCGGTCAGATGACCTTCACCGATCAATGGACCAAGAAGCGTGCTTCTGCCCTCAACAAGCAACACTTGTGAGTTTCGAGATCTCTGGGCGAATGACTAAGTGACTGTTAACCCGGGCGGTGATACGAATATCCGGACCAGATGAGGAAGAAGGTGTTGGTTTGTCAGGAAATACATAGGATGAGGAGCAGCGGGGGGGGGCGGGGGGTTTGGACAACATGGATCACGAAAAGTATTGTCTTGATCCCAACCTGAAAACGACTTCTACCCATCTCGAAACAGAGAACTCTTATTTTCAAAACGGAATTCGTCCGAATCGTCCGACCATTGGCCAGACTCAAATTCCAATCAAAAATGAGCTCAAAACTTATACATTTTTCACCTGTTGCTCATTGGTTCCTGTGAATAATCATGAAAAATTCAAGAGAAATCTCTGATCTCGAGCTGAAAGTAACACGTCCTGGCAGGGGAATCCGCACTTCTGACCTTCTGAATCCGGAACGAAACACACAAATTCTTTCCGGGCATCTGATTCCATTGGCATACACGAATCTCTCCCAAATTCACGAAAAAACGGAGATTCTCCATGAATAATGCATTAATTTGGTGAGAATGTCCTTCTGGGACCGCCATGCACTCTGATCAGTAGTACACGGTGATCCGTAACGTAGTCTGAACCCGTGGGTTCCCTCCAGAATTCCCCACTTCAGAATTATTCATCCGGTCTCATTAATGAGAGTGTTTTCTAGAAATATACTCTGCAATCGTAGAAATAAATGTGCAGAATGCACGGAATCCGCACGTCATTCTGGAAGGTTCTGGCGAGGAATTTTGATGGATTAGGTTGAAAAAAGTGGAAAAAGAGGGAAAAGATGTAAGAGAGGGAGTTTCAGAATAAAGTTGAGGGAGAGGGAGGGTCAAAACACGAATCTCAGCGAATCTTGAACTGGAACAAGATTATCTCTAGTGCACAACAAAATGGGAACTTGTTGTGGAAACTTGGAGAATCAGAAAACATATTTTTGCTGTTTCTGAAAGTCTGTATCAACTTGAGCTGATTCTTTCGAAACAATTCGTCGTTCTAGCCACTTGCCGAAGAAAACGTAGCTTACAAAAGTTTGAACCACTCTCATCCATCATATCTTTCAGCACGGCCCCAGAAGAGCCGATGTGCCCATCGGAGCGTGTCCAAGAAGTCTTCGAGCAACTCGACCGTCTCCAGAAGGCCCAGCAACGCCTCACCGAGTACCTCGCCTCGTGCGCCTACCCCGTCCAGCCACCTACCCCTGAAAAGCAGCACTAGAACCCATCCCTCTATGCACCATCCCCTCCCCGTTTTCCTACTCATCCACCCGTCAGAAATCTGTGCTCGTTTGCTCTTTTTCCATTCCCGTAGTTGGTTCATTTCGTCGTCTCAACCACTTCTTCCCCCCGATAAACTTGTGTTATCCTGTTGTTGACAACTCGATTATTTTCAAATGATAATAATGATAAGAATACAGTATTTATTTGGAAAACTAGAAAAGATTGGGAAGAATAACAAATCACTGATTGGAAAGAAGAAGTTCACTGTTCCAAAGCACTTTCTTATTTACCAAATCGACATCTAGGTCAATCGGTGGAAAGCTTACAATGAGTTCCCAAAATCACCATGTTTATCAGAATTGCATTCCTCGAAAAGACGAAGAAGCCCTTCTTATCTCTTTCCAGTTTAATTGAAAAGTCAGAGAATAATTGAGAAGATTGGGAAAAGGAAAAGAGCCTGTTTCACATGGAAAACAAGTTGATCGTCTGGAAATGAAAGAGAATTAGACGAATGATTGAAAATCATACATAAAAATCAACTTTTATTGGTACAGTTTGTTGCCTGGCGTGTCACTGTAACTATGAGCTCTGAATGTGAGAAACATTCGAAAAAATGCTAGCCTAGAAACAGAAATTTGAAATAGTACTCCGATTCTGAGATAGTGGAGCTACTGGTTATTTGCATGAGGTTATCGGGTCTGTAGCGGCATCCTAGAAAACAGTCCCAACAATACAAATGAATGTCATGAAACTGAAAAACTTCTGAAAACTCCAAGAACTTTGGCTCCAAGAGATTGCTGTTTCATTGCAAACATATTCGACATGGTTCTTCTCATAGTACCAGTCGGCTCCTCTGTCTGCTATTTCATCACTCCCGGAAGCCCTACTACAATCTATTTCCAGTCATCATAAAGTACACTGCACCACAAAGTGAACTGTGCATTCGTCACACAATGATCCAACCAATTACCCCTTCTCCGTCTGCGTCTCTCCTCTCCCATCGATCTCTCGCCTCTTATCACAATTTCTCCAGTTTTATCAATGATGCTGCTAACTTTTTTTCAACGATTTTTCTCCTTAATTCTCTCAATTTCCCTCCTCCAGACACCAAAAACCCTCGATTCTCACAGTGTCCTTGTTGTTCCGTTCCGTCTGCACGTCTGCGTCTCTGCACCCCTCCACACTCTCTCTCGCCTTGTTTTTCGCCCTTTTCTCGGCCGATCTTCTCGTGTTTTCCTTTTATTTCTCTTCTCAATATTACCCGCCACGATAAACAGGTGACCACCACTCTCGGCCCACATTTCGTTCTCTGTTCCAAGCACGTCTTCTCGTTTTTTCAGGGTCTCGTCATGATTCGATACCTGAGAATGTTGGGAATGGAGATTCCGTTGTTTCTGTACATGTTGGGCTCCTATCTCAACTACCCAGTTTTCCAGAATTTGATTTACGAAAAAGAGTGTCTTATCAAGTATCAGCAGGTAGGAAATGTGCAGAAAATGTACGGTTTTGATCCAATTTTTAAGTTAAAGTTTATTTTTTTTGTCGTCACAACTATTGATGACCGATCAAATCTCATAATACTAGAATCATATAAGCCGCCTGAAACCGAAAAAAAACTCACATTATCCAAAAACTTCCAGTTTCACCAGCTCTAATTCATCAAATTTTCAACATTCACCCCAATTTATCGCATTTCATAACTCTTCATCCATTTTCCAGAACGTGTCATTCTGCCGTGACGTCGGTGCCTACTACGACGACAAGGACATCCAGGGCGCCGCCAATCACTTCTACTTCATCTCCTCCCTGACCCTTCTCTGCCCGTCTCTCGTCACAACTCTTCTTCTCGGAGCTGGTGAGTTCTTCATTGTTTCGGTTTCGATGACTTTGTTGTCCCCTTCCAGCCACCGACTACTGGAGCATCAAGATCCCTCTGATCATCCCGTACATCGGATGCATCCTCGGCACCATCAACTACGTGTTCCAGTCGTACTTCATCCACACTTCCGTCTATTTTCTGCTTATCAGTGATGCACTTTTTGGACTTTGTGGAGGGTTTATTGCGATTATTTGTGAGTTTTGAGCTTCTGAATTCTACATAAGCCTCTTTTCAAAGTCTAAACTATACTGTTTCGCCTCGTCCATATCTTCTTTTCTGTTATTTTCTATCAATATTGTAGTTTGAAAATTCATACCTTCAGCCACGACGCTAACCTACGGAGTCAAAACGAGCATGCTCCGCTACCGCAGCTACCGTATCGCAGGAGTCGAAGGAGCCATCGGACTGGGAGGAACTGTCGGATTCGCACTATCGGGGACCATTCGGGAGTGAGTCCTGCTTGTCAGCCAACACTTTCGAAACCGTAACTTGCAGAGCATGCGGCTACGCAGTCACTTTCCTCATCATTCTCGGTCTTCAACTCGTCGCCTTGTTGTATCTTCTCGTGTTGGCTAAGGAGACAGAATTCGAACCGGTCAGACCCGATGAGCATACTTGTGAGTTGGACGGAGCATTTTTGTACTCCTTTCTAATTTTTTCCAAAATGTTTCTCTTTCAAAGTGTTCACTTTTCTTTTCAGCCCTGATCTCGGCAACCGGCAAGCAACTGATCTCGGTGGTCCGCGAGTTCTACCGAGTCCTCACCAAATCCCGTCCGTTCCGTCTCATCCTGGCCCTGAACCTGCTCGCTTTCGGCATTGAAATGCTCATTTTCTCGGGTCTCTCCGACATCCAATACTCGTATCTCCGTTACAAATTGAAGTGGGGAGACAAGAAATACGGATGGTTTTCTGGTCTTTCGTACGGTATCACAACTGCCGCAGTGCTGTTTCTGTACCCGTTGTTGCGTATGAAATGGATGTCCGATGGGATGTTGGCGACGCTGGGTCTCTCGTTCAAGATGCTCTCTCTGTTCATGTACGCGTTTGTTCAGAATGAACCGATGGCTTATTCCATTGCAGGTGAGATCTAAAAGGAGGGGGAGGGGATAATGAAATTGACTTTTTCAGTGGTGGTCATGTTCAACAGATTCGTGTCAACTGGCTTCCGCGCGTTTATCTCGTCACTGATTGACATGCATGAACAAGGTAGGTTCACTGTTTCACTTTTTTCTTAGATGACTGAGATGGTTGAAGATGGATTATGAGAGACTTTAATTCTCTACTTTCCAGGCAAAATCTTCTCGGTGATCTCGCTTCTGGAAGGCGTCACCACCCTCGTCGCCACGTCCATCTACAACAATCTATACCCGAAAACACTCTCCTTTTTCCCAGGATTACTGTACCTGATCAGTGCGGCAATGCTTTTGATTCCACTTTGTATTGTCAGGTGAGCAAGTTGCAGAAGAGAAAATGTTCGATTTGTCTCACTAACCACAGTGCCGAAGGGAGTAGTCAAAAGTAGGCATTGAAACTGAAATCCCAAACTTTCCCATAAATTTCACAAAATATCAAAACATTTCACTTTCCGGTATCATTTTGAGCCTAGACGTTCGTAAACAAATGTTTACGGTGAAGTTTCGAACTTACTGATAACTTTTCTGTTTCACGAAGATTATTTCTTGAATGTTTATAAAACTTGATTCCATCTCACGAATATCATCTTCCAGTTCCTCCGACTTCGTGGTCCGTTCCCGTCGTCCAGAAGTCTCGGAAGGCATCCTGAACAGCCACAACGACGTGATCGACGAAGCATCAACGGACTCTTCGTAACCTGTCCCTCGCATCTCCCTAATCATTGCGGGTTGTACATAACCGTGTCTCTGTTTGTTTTTCGTTTCGCCCGACTCATCCGCTTGTTTTGCCGTGATGTTTCTCTTGTTTTTCGGTTCATCAAATGAAAATGAGAAAGTCTATTCGATTCCGTTGAACTCCCGATGCTTCTTCAGAATCTTTAGAAGTCACCTGAAGTCATTCGCATCGTCCAATTATAAATCATCAGTCATTATTTCTTTCTCCGTCTGCCTTCTCCCAAAAACTCGTCTTCTCTTCTTGTCTTCTGATTTCATTTCCCCCACATTGACCATTTCCTTCAACAACTTCAGACCATGAAACCCTGGGGCGACTACTTCCGAGTCATTATCGTCGTCATCAGCTTCTTGTGTCTTGTTTCCGTTTGTTCCAACTACATAATCATCAACTTCACGTTCATTTGCATGAAAGATGACTTCACAGGAGCAGAAGAAGTCAATGGGGTACGGTAGGTTACGGTTTCAAGAGGGACACATTTCAGAGAAAGGAATCGGTTCGTCAATAAAAAAACGAGTAGTCCGTTTTCAATATCTGACATGTCGGACTGCTTAGGCCGCAACCCGGAAACGACTCGGGACCTAGTTCATTCGAAAGAGAATCATCGACTTCCTATGTGAACTGGGCTCAGATTTTGCCAAGAAGTCCTTATTTTTGCTCACGGAGCCCGCAAAGTCCCAGATAGCACTAAAATCCAGTACAAATGAGCACTAAAAAACGCATTTTTCACGCGGAAAAGGGATAACTGGAGACAATGGCCAAAATTAGTACTGACTGGACACTTTGATGGCTCCGTGAGCCAAAATAAGGACTTCTTTGCCACATCTGAGCCGAGTTCACTAGAGGAAGTCGATGATTCTCTTTCGAATGAACTAGGTCCCGAGTCATTTCCGGGTTGCGGCCTAATCAGTCCGACATGTGAAAATAAAGAGAAATAGTTGCTGACACTACTGTTTCAAGACCATTTCAAATGATGTTCTAGTTTTTGACTTTGATTATCTGAACCTTGAAACTTGCATTTCCAGACCCTCAGAAGCATCTACGACTACAGCCCCACCGAAAAGAAGTACATCCTTTGGGCGGTGGCATTCGGAACTATGGCTGGCACTTTTCCGATTAACTTGTTGTATGTCAGATTTGGGGCAAAGTACGTTTCTTTCATTGGCATCTCTTTTTTCAAAAATATCAGAAGTAACTGAAACTGTAACTTCCGATTCCAGACTTCCATTCTTTTTCGCCGGGGTCTTATCAGCTATCACTACTGGTTTTACACCTTGGGCAGCTGCTCAGCCAATGTGGATCTTTCTGGTTTTACGGTTTTTTCAAGTGAGTTCCTCTCCCAAAGTGGTATTGAACATATTCAAATTTCTCAAACTTTCGTGTTCGATTTGTAACAGTGATATTATCGTTGTATCTCAAAACTTCATGTCGCATTCAAAATTTCAAATTGGCGCGCACGATATCTCGCAGCAAAACTACAGTAAAACGTGCATTTTTCAGTGTTTCTGGGCTGATTTCGAGTGTATTGTTGTGAGAAAATGCGAAAACTGCAACAATTCAGTCGAAAAATCTCAAAAATTGTCGAAAATCACTGAAAAATGCGAAGATTAATGTAGTTTTCGAGATATCGTGCGCGCCAATTAGAAAATTTGAATTCGAGATGAAGTTTACAACGATGATAAGTTCCCTTATCATTCATTCAGGGTGTCGCCTATTCCGCCGACTTCGCCGCTATCGGAATAGTCATCTCGAAATGGGCTCCTTTAAAAGAAACAGCCATCTTCATCGCCACTCTCACCTCCTTCACCTCCATCGCCTCAATCATTACAAACGGAGTGAGCGGAGTGGTGAGTAGAGACGACGCGCGCATTCATATTTGCCCTTGCGGCAGTGGGTCGCCAGAGGTTCCATGGTCACAGGCAGAACGGGAAGGATAGAATATGACCCATCGATGGCGCATCGGCCGTATGGACGTAATATGCGCCATCGATGACTTACTTTCCAGGCATCCCTAGCCCATTGGCCGGAGTGGGTGAAGGATGGATAGATGAACTATGCGTCATCGATGGAGGAAGTGATGGACCATCGATGAGCCACTTTTCAGCCATCCCTAACTCATTGAAAGGAATGGGTTAGCGATGGTTGAACTCGCCCATTTCTAGCAGCGAGCCAGGAATGGTTCAGCAAGGGTTCAACAATGGATCCCCGACGAGCCGAGAATGGGTGACCTATGCTTTTGAACTTGGTCGATTTTTCGTCATTCCGCCGCCGTTTGGCAATGGGGTTTTGGGTGTAAAAGTGCGGTAATTCGCAAAGTTTTAGAGGTTTTGCTAAAATAACTGTCACACAACGACATAAATATGCGCACGCTGTCTGTTTCTGCGTTTTTTTGGTTTTCAATAAACTTCATTTATTTATATTTATTTTCGTTTTGATTCCTTTTTTGTTTTTTTCTAAATATAATTTATTTGTGTGAATTTCATTATTGTTCTTTTTCTAAATAAAAATTTGACTTCGTTTTTTTTCACAAAAACACTTTGGCAACCGAAAACAGCGCGTGTAATTTTCAACACGAAAATGATTTGGGTCCGGGAAATTTTTGGGAAAAATGATAAGAGTCCGAAAAAAGTTCTGTGCCAGAATCATCTCAATTCGGAACTGTTATTGTTTTTTTTCAGAAATTGACCCGAACTCAATCATTTTCCAAAAACACAGATAACAAATAGAGGGGGAGGATGAATAAACGATGGATCACCGATGGACGACCGGATGGATAAGCAATGGACGAAGCATGGGCCAAGGGTACCCCCTCCTACATTTCTGATGCTCCACCGATGGGTCATCAATGGGTCATTCTTCGGGCATCCCTTGTTCTAAAGTAAGCCATCGGTTCATCCATCGATGGCTCACACTCTATCCTTCGCGTTCTGCCTGTGGTGTAGCGGTTAGCACTCAGGACTCTGAATCCTGCGACCCGAGTTCAAATCTCGGTGGGACCTATGCTTTTGCAGATTTGTGATAGTGCGATGGGCTGGAAGTGGAGTTTCTACCTGCACGCCATTGCATGTCTCGTTGTGTTCACTGCATGGGTACTGGTTTACAAGGATGACCCTTCAATGCACAGAAGTGTCAGTGGAAGAGAGTTGGGAAGGATTCAGAAGAACAAGTCGGAAGCTCATCTGAAAGACGACATGGAGGTGCCGTACAGAGCGATTTTCACGAGTCCAGTGGTCATAACAGTATGGATGTGTGCTTTTACAGAGCTGTCAACTCTTATTCTGATAGCAACTTATGCTCCGATTTACTTCCGAAATGTATTGAAATTTGACGTGAGAAAGGGCCCTTAAAGCAAGAAAAGAACCTAAATCTACAGATAAAACTGATCGGTTTCTACTTGGGGATCCTCACCGCAATTCACATTCCATTCCGATTCGTTTGCGCGTTTTTGAGTGATAAGACAAAGTAAGTGCGCTCTATTGAGAATCAAAGTATCAGTGGTTGCAGATGCATCTCCGAAATCGCCAAAATACACATTTTCAACACTTTGGCAGTGGGTTTCGTTGGCATTTCTTTTATCATTTTTGGGTCAGTCCGTATCCATTTCCAAATGAATTCTCTGTTTTCCAGCCAAATCCCCGCAGAACACAACATTTTGGCAGTTGTATGTCTGGCTATTCTCGAGTGTTTTATCAGTTTCAATTGCGGCGGATTCTACAAATGTGGAACTCTTCATTCAAGGCAAGTCTACAATTCCTCGCTTTCCAAAACAGTTTCACTTTCCAGACAATTCGCATCTACCGTAATCTCTGCAATCCAGTTCACAAAGTGTATTTCCCTGTTTTCCGGGCCTGCTCTCGTCGCGTTTTTCGTGACGGATGAGACGAATCAAGTGCAGTGGAGTTATGTGTTTCTGACACTTGCCGGTTTCATGTTTCTGGTGAGATAATTGGAATTCGCGTTAGCAGGAAACAGTACCATCAAAGAAAGGGGTTCATCAACCTTGTCTCTTTCCTGAAACAAAAGTGCCGAGAACTTTCCTGTTTCAAAATCACCTTTTTTATGTACCTGATTTCCTGACTCTAATGATCAATGCACTGTAAATATGAAAGCACAATTTCAAGTGCTCTTTTAGACAAATCATGTGTTCCTGTAATATTTGTAGCGTGACCTAATTTCAAGTTCTGTAACCTGTCAGATTAGTGAAGTTTCTGTTCCGTTTGGACAGTCCTCCGACTTCAAATTGAACCTGTTTCCCAAAATTTCTCTGTTTCAAAATCCTTTTCTATGCAGCTGTTTCCCTGACTCTAATGATTTCGTGTAATTTTCCAGGCCAACCTGCTCTCGTTCATTTTCTTCACGGACAAGCCTGCAAAATGGACCGAAGACACATCCGTGGTCACATTCTCAAAGACCAACGATGACGTGAAAATCTAGAAGCCCTCTCCTCCTCCTGCTTCTTCTCCGGATTCTCGTGCCTCATTTTCGCAGAATCTCCTCCTCCTTTCCCTAATGAGGCGCTTCCTTTGTGCTTCTTGGACAAACATGACACTTGCATATTCAGCTAATTCCTAATTCCCCCTTCTTCTGTCAACTCTTCTCTTCTTTTTGCCCCCGTGAGAAACAAACTTCTCGCCCCCTTCATCCCCTTCACCCTGTCTACATCTTCACGTGATTATCACTTCTTCTCCTATCAATTCCCACCCCTCCCCAAACAAAAAACCGCCCTTTTAGACACGAAACAAGCCTCGGGGGCTTGAATTCGATTGCCATTGACACTTTGTTTCAATTGACACAACTTTTGCAGAACTTCTTCTTCTCCTTTCTCGTAGATCAAAATGTTTTACACTGCGTGTTCGCTTCTCCTTTGTCTTCTTATCACCGCTTATCACTTCTTCTGTACTGTGATCTTGTGATCTGGAGGGTCATAAAACTTGTCGACGTCTTGAAGAAAGAAGTACCAAAAACTGAAATGTTTGTGGTGGTAACTGGCTGGAACGCGAGTGTGTGTGTGTGACCCGCTGACAACATGCCAAACGGTCAATTCGCCGAGAATGTATCACTGATTATCACAGTGATTGTTCTAGAACTATAGAATGCGGATTTACGTTCAGTGTCTTCGCTGAATCCAAAGACGTTTCATGACCACCATGGAACAGAAATGTTCACTTCACTCTGACCTCACAAGAGCAAATTGTACATTTGTCAATTTTCCAGTTTGTTTCTTTGAATTACATGGGATTTCGAAAACAAAATGAATCCCCCACATTAAAATAACTATAGGTTACTGTAGCTAGTGGGTCTCTTATGATGGCTCATTGAACCTACGGTAACCCTTTCTACCATCACACCATTTCGCAATCGCAACCATTCAAGATCGAGATCATTCTCGATCATTTCCTGTCCTTGAAAAAGCCAAATGGTTCTTATTTATAGTCTTCTTCAAAGATTTTTATTAACTTTGTGACCACTGGTCGTTCAATGGTTCAACTGTCAGGTGATGCGAACTGGATGTAGATTGGTGTTTCAGAAAGTTTAGAAGTATTGAGAGAAAAGTCGAAACATAATTGGAAGATAAGCATCGTATTCCCGAAAATTCAAAAAGTTCACTGTCAAAAGAGAGATTGGCTCCTGCTAAATAAGACACTACACTGAAACAGAAAAGTAAATACCGTAAAACCTCTATTAGAAGGGCACCCGATAGTTTGACTTTGAGCTTTTCTATCTCAAAAACTACAAGAGTTATCAAAAAGTTGTCAACTGCAAAGTTGTAGTTCTAATCTTCGTCTACAACTTTGCAACTTTGACAACTTTTTGATAACTCTTCTAGTTTTTGAGATAGTGAAGCTCAAAGCCAAACTATTGGGTGCCCTTCTAATAGAGGTTGTTCCGGTATCCTCATCCAAAGTCCGGTGTTCAAGATTCAGGCTGATAAGAGCTGATAGGAGTTCAGATAGACTAAAGCTCAAATTGAGCTATGAAAACCTTCAAGACCTTGTTCGTCAGCCTTTGCAAGTAACATTCCCCACCTTCTAAAACTTCTCTGAAACAGTCACGTGTCCCTCTTTCCCCATCCCATCCCCTTCAAAGATCCCTGCCCACGTGGTCTCTCTCTGCCCACTTTTATCACCTCTTTATCACCCCCTCCCAAAAATTCCAACCCTTAAAGATGACTACAAAAGGGACGGGCCCATCGAGAGTACCGAAACAAGCTATCAGTGTAATCGGGGCTGCTGTAACACTAGTACATGTACAAAGTTGTCGTCCGCCCCCACCGTTTGCCACTTTCGGACAGACTGTTTTTCGATGGTTTTGTGTGTAGACTAGAAGGATTTGTTTTTTGGCGGAGCGGATGGGTTACTGTAGGACTTTTTGTTATGGTCACGACATCAGTAATGAAGTCTGTATGTTCTGTACAGTTTCAATGTTTCTAGAAACATTGCATCACTATTCCAAATGAATCTTTTCAAATTGTTGTTTGGCATTTAAAATATCTCTGTTTCATAACATCCTTATCCTCCCTGAACATGATCACAACTTCAATATCCCCTACTTCCCCCTTTCTTCCAGCCATGGACCAACGTCATATAAACGAAAAAGGCATGTCTATGCTGGTCACCGCCCTGTTCATCGTCGGAGAGACCGCTGGCGGAGGTCTCATCGCCCTTCCAACTGCCATCGTCAGCACTGGAGCCCTGACCGGAGCCTTCTTGCTCCTGATGGCTGCTCTCATTTGCACGTACACTGGGATCTTGTTGGCTGAGAACTGGACAATCCTTCAGGAGTTGTATCCAGAGTATAGGGACCACTGCAGGAAACCGTATCCAGCGATGGGACATCGAGCCATTGGACCAAAGTTTGCGTGAGTTGGATGCTGGGATTCTCAATGAATCTTTCCATTTCCAGTCACTTCGTCTCCGCCATTCTCCAAGTGACCCAGTTCGGAACCGCCGTCGTCTTCGTCTTGCTCGCCGCTAAAAACGGAGAGAACATGCTCCACGCGAACTTCGGCACTCACGTCAGCTTCTGCTACATGATCCTCATCGTCGGCCTTCTCGTATTCCCATTCACCCTTCCCAAGTCTCCAAAAGACTTCTGGTACGCTGTTGTCGCTGCCATGGTCACCACCACCATCTCCGTGGTCCTGATCATCGTCGGATCCATCGGAGACTATGAAGTTTGTCACAAGGAAGTCTTCTACCCTCCATTTGATCTCCCGAAAACTCTGATGTCATTCGGGACCATTATGTTTTCTTATGGAGGTCACTGTGCATTCCCAACCATCCAACACGACATGAAGAAGCCTCACCACTTCTCCCGTTCTGTTTCCATCGCTTTCCTCGTCATTTTCGTCTTCTATCTGCCCGTTTCAATGAGTGGATACTTTGTCTATGGCAGTTCTCTCACCGATTCAATCATCCCATCAATCCAGGTGAGCCAAGTGCCAAAATCAAAAAACCTTGACCACTGAGCGGATCGAACGCCCAACCTTTCGATCTGGAGTCGAACGCGCTACCATTGCGCCAAGCAGTCATGTTTCGCAGCGCTCCTCGTTGGGTAGACAAGCACGCGGAGAGCGGGGGAAACGGGTCGAGAGATACTCAACAACACACATTTCATTGCAGAACATCAACATCCAAACCACTGTGAATTTGTTGATTACCCTTCATGTCGCCCTCGCATTGACTATTATTTTCAATCCATTGAATCAAGAATTCGAGGAATGCTTGAATCTGTCCCATGGTAAGCGAAGAGGCTTCAAAGCAAAAAATTTAAATTCTTCACAGATTTCGGCTGGCAACGCATTATTTCCCGTGCTTTCGTCATGATTTCTGTTGTTTTCGTAGCCGAATCCGTTCCGAATTTCGGTGTTTTACTGGATTTAGTCGGAGGTTCTACAGTAACCCTAATGGCTCTGGTACTTCCGATAATCTTCAATTTATCACTGACCACTATCAGAAAAAAGAGAGAGAACAAGGAAGACGAGGAGAAGATTACGGTCAGAGAGTGAGTCAGCCTACAGTAGTCGGTATTCTGATTCGGTAACTTTCAGAGTCTTCCACAACTCTGACAAAATCAAATTGCTAGCCAACATTTTGATTTTGGGTGAGTACAGTAATCTTGTCATGGTTACCGTAATCCTTGCAGTCTTTGCCATCTTGGGCGGTGTCGCTGCCACAGTATCCGCAATGAAAACGATGCTTCAAAGCGAATTCAGTGCTCCGTGTTATGCAAAGTTGTGGAGTGAAGAAGCGAGGTTGTTGGAGGAGCAGAGGAAGATGTCTTTCGAGTGAGTGTTACTGTTTCGAAAAAAAGAGAATTGAATGACACATCGTATTCCCATCGACTTCCCCAAAATCACCGCAAAGTTGTGCTCCATTTGAAACAGTGATAGTATCACCATTCCCCGATCTTATCATCCCTCAGTTGACTTTCTCATTCCAGACACGGAAAGATCGCTTGCTGTGGCCTGTTCCGTAACATTTCGGCCATCGGATCCGAGATCTGCCTCAACGCCGCTTCCCTTTCACGAGTCGGAGGATCTCACGGATGATCTCCCCCTTTCCTTCCCCTTTTTCTCTTTTCTTCAGGTCGTCAACTTTGGGTTCTAATTGATTTTTTTCGGGTTTGTGAATAAGTAATTGTACGTAATAAAGCTTTCATTGTGATCACTTATACACAATAGTGACTAACGAGTTAGCCTGGATTGTCAAGTCGTAGATGACGGAAGGGTCGGAGACGTCACTGACGGCAACTTCGAAGTCGAGGACCTAAATACAAAGTTGGAAATGGAACGATTTCAAACAATTGACAGTTAAAGGAGGAACTATCAATTGCATACCTCATTCTTATTCAACAGCACGACAGTCTTGGTTCCATCAGCGTTCAGGAACGACAATCCCTCCACATCGACCGATTTCTCAATGATCGTTGTCTGAACCCTGGTACTTCCGGGTCGGATGAACTTGCTGAACTGAGCCATCACGTGCCAGATCGGTTGCTTGTAGTACTCTTGAGCAGTGGCGTTGATGATGATCGTCGAGTCGACAAAGTTTTTGGCGAGGTTCGGACCGCCTGGAAAGATCGAGAATCCATCTAAGCCGCTTATCCCCTCACTAACCTTCCAAATTCAATGCATAATTCCAATCGACCCATCCTCCGACCCAGTTCCCAATGTCCTTGATCAAATCATTCGCATACTGTTCTGCCCTGGACCACGATCCCAATTTCGGCCCGTCTGCTGGGAAATATCCGGCACATGCTTCAGTGGCGAGCAGGAAATAGTCGGGGAACTTCTCGTGAGTCTCTGTGATTACGGTAGCCGGATCGATGAAGTCTTCGTACCAGTGGAGAGCGATTCCATGGACGTATTGGGCAGCCATTGGGTCCGTTAGGATCTGCAACATTGAGAACTTTGAATATAGCCTTTTCTAACATGTCGGACTGCTTAGGGCGCAACCCGGAAATGACTCAGGACATAGTTCATTTGAAAGAGAATCATCGACTTTCTCTTGTTAACTGGGCTCAGATTTCGCAAAGAAGTCCTTATTTTGGCTCACGGAGCCCGCAAAGTCCCAGCTAGCACTAAAATTCAGTAGAAATTAGCACGGAAAAACGCATTTTTCACGCGGAAAAAGGCAAACTGGAGACAATGGCCAAAATTGGTACTGACTAGACACTTTGATGGCTCCGTGAGCCAAAATATGGACTTCCTGGCAAAATCTGAGCCCAGTTCACAATAGAAAGTCGATAATTTTCTTTCGAATGAACAAGGTCCCGAGTCAATTGCCAGCAGTCCGACATGTAATGTTGCCAACTCACCACATTCGGCCAATGCGGTAGGTTGATTCTCTGATCGTCATTGATCATAATCTTCAGATTCTTAGTCACCGGAGACAATGCCAATGCGGGCCCCAGCAACTTCTTGATAAAGTTCCTCTCCATCGACGCATCAAAGTACAGTGTCTGCCACTTCCACAACGGATCTATCCCGGTCGTCGGCTCGTTCTGCGGTGTCAACGACCAGAAGTCGATTCCCTGTGCGTGATAAGCCTCGAAGAACTTGACAAAGTACTGTGCCCATGTCTGGTAGTACTTCCCGTTCTGATCTCCCAACAGCTCCCCAGCTCCAACCATTCTTCCAGATGTCTTCATCCATCCCGGAGAGCTCCACGGCGTCGCGAACAACTTCAGATTCCCATTCGACGCTGCCATAGCCTTCTTGATGAACGGAATCTTATAGTCAAAGTCTTCAATTGTCAAGTTGAATTTGGAGAGCGAGAAGTCCAACTTGACATCGTCATAACTGTATTCATGAGTCGAAAAGTCAGTGGAAGCCATTGGAACTCTTCCGAAGACATATCCGAGGCCGTCTTCCGAGAAGTACTGCTGGATGATCTGATCCTGCATGGCCTGTGGAAGGGTCAGCATGTTGATTCCGGCAGCATCAGTGAATGCCGCTCCGAATCCCATGATCTGCTGGTACGTTTGGGTCGTGTTCACGTAGACCTTGGTTTTGGCTGGAAGAGAGTCATCACATCACAAAGTTACTTTTTCAAAAGGACCAACCTGTCGACGACGAAACCTTCTTCAATTCGCTTCTCGTCATCCTCTTTCCCTTCCTTGATGTCGTGTACACCACTGCTTTTCCAGCTGTCACTGTGCCAAGTGGCTCCAGAGTGTCACAGTACGTGGCATTGCATCGGCACACGATTCCATGGTCTTTTGTGACTTCCGAGCATGGCAGGGATTCTGGAAGTGGACATTTTGTCAGAAGATGATAAGGATCAGACCAGCTGATCCTTCCCGGACTTACTTCCATCTAGAAATCCTAGTAGAGCTGCTATAATAAGCGTCCGGAGAAGCATACTTCAACTGTCTCCTAGTCTAGTATATTGTGATCGATTTGTTCACAAATTGATAAGTGATAACGCCGCCGCATCAAAATCACCACGTTTTTATACAGACGAGTCGGTGAAAGAAGCCACTGATAAGAACCGGAGCAAAGGACTGGCAGAATCCGTCGTTAACTATGCGTGTTGTGATAGGCAAGGGGAGCATTGGACAGTTAGATATGCAAGGATTGATAAGATATCATGATTTGTGCAAGTGGCGTGATAAAAAGGAGAAAAGGTCTGGAAAGAAGGGGAAGGACACTGATCTTTGGTTCGTAGACTACGGACACTACTCGTAAGGAAGTGTGTGATTGGGAATGGGGTTCCGCATTGGTTTCTGCAAATCTTATCGCTTTATCAAAGTGTGCCAAACAGTTCATTAAGATATTCCTGCCAGAATCGCAGCTCCACTGACGACTGCTTCATCGGGATTCAACGTCTTCAGCTCCTTGCCATTGAAGAACTCGGATAGAAGCTTCTGGATCTTTGGGATGCGAGTGGATCCGCCGACAAGAACAATGTCATCTACTTTGATTGGACCACTGACAGCCTTCTCCACAACACTCAAGATTTCTTTGAAAAGATCCTCACAAAGATCCTCGAATTGAGAGCGAGTGATGATTGTGTGATAATGGATTCCATCGTGGAGAGAGTTGAGTAGAATGGATGTCTGGTTGTAGGAAGAGAGAGTTTGTTTCACTTTTTCGCAAGTATCCTGGAGTCTGGCAAGGGCCTGAGGATTCGAAGTGAGCTTCTGTTTGTGCTTCTGTTCAAACTCTTCACAGCAGAAGGCAACCAATCGGTTATCGAAGTCGATTCCTCCGAGATTCGAGTTCCCAGCTGTCGATTTCACTTTAACAGTTCCATCACAAACCGTCAAAACGGACACATCTAAAGAGCCACCTCCAAGGTCAAAACTCAGAATGTTTCGTTTTCCATTTACGTTCATTCCATAAGTGTTAGCAGCGGCGGTCGGCTCTTCGATTATACGCAGCACATTGAGCCCAGCAATGGCTCCGGCACCCTTCACGGCTTGGCGTTGGGAGTCGGTGAAGCATGCAGGGACAGCTACCACTGCATCCTTGACTTCAACAGCAAGATAAGTGTCAGCCATTTCCTTCATCTTCAACAAAAGCATCGAGAAGACCTCTTCCGGGGTGTAGCTCTTTTCATCTCTAACTTCGATCACTGGTTTCTTATCTTCATCACTGATAACTTCGAAGAGCCAGTGCTTTATATCCGATTGCAGTTCAGGATCATCGAATCTTCTGCCAATGATTCGTTTGACATCTGAAGTTCAACCTCGTCCTTGGCTTCTAATAGAAACTTACTGAAAACTGTATTTTTGGGATCACGGGGTGCATAATTCTTCGCTTCTTCTCCAAACAAGCTTCCGCATTCCGTGAAGGCTACACAAGAAGGAGTCGATCTTTGCTTCATACTGTTCGGAATAACCTCTACTTTCCCATTCCGGAACACAGCGACACGGGAATAACTAGTGCCGAGATCGATTCCGATGACAGGACATGTGGAACACATCCGGAAGATTAGACGAGTAAGAAAACAGTGCGATCGGGAACGAAACGGTGCAAGATTTCACAATAAACGCACTTTTCAAGCGTCTCAATAATGCATAACTTTGAGGAGAAGACCTAGATTTAGACAGTCAGACGAAACGTTTATATGTCTTTCTCTGCGTCTACCTGCTGCAATTCATGTTGACTCTTTCCGAATGTAAAACTTTTATCATTTATCAACATCACTTTTCAATCTTGAATGTTGAAGATGTATGTCTCAAAACAATGCGTTCTTATCCAGGTTTCCTGAGCTTCATCAGAAGAATTGTTGCATAAATTAGAAACATTCATTGTTATAGATGGTCATTCAAGGTGGAATATGGTAGCAAAAACAGGGGATACATTTATGAAAGTTAGTCGACCTCCTCGATGATAAGTGTCGCTCGGGTGGCTCCTTCTGGTGTGGTTCTCCACGGTGCTCCTCCGGCGGATGCGTAGAGCTTGGACATGATCGGGTTGGCGATCTGCTCCAAGTCCTTCTGCTGGTGCTCGAACTCGTCCTTCTTGGCGGTCTGGTTGGAATCGAGCCATTTTAAGACCTTACCGCACGCTTCCGCGACCTTCTTCTTGTCGTTGAAGCTGATCTTGAGCTGAAAAAGACAAAGTTTGAGTTGAACTTTCATCAATTCAGTTACCTTCTTGTCATTGATCGCCTCCTTCAGATAGAAAGCGTACGACTCTAAATTATTTTGCGCTCTGATTCGATCGTCCCGGATTTCGTCGTCAGCTTCGTACTTCTCCGCCTCGTAGACCATTCTCTCGATGTCATTCTTGGAGAGACGATTCTTGTCGTTGGTAATAGTCACCGTCCTCTGCTTTCTAGGCGACTCTTCACAAGGGACCTAAACTTGGAAAATTCTGGAAAAAATATCAAAAAATCCGATAAATCGTCTTGAGCACGCCTAAATTTTTTTCTTCTCACACTCGGCCCTTTTGAACCAGATACAGTAGCGTTCAGAAGTTAAGACCCCTGTTTTGAAATCGCTATAACTCGGTTCATTTTCAACCGATTTTGCTCAGCTCTTGACACAACATAGTCAGATGGCTCTAGAATACGTGATAAATTTTTCTAAGGAATCGGAAAAAATTTGGGGTGTTTTTATGGGCCCTAAAGCACGTTTTGGCACTATCTGGGTGACCTGAAAAAAATCAGGGACGTTTTGGCATTTTTGACTTTTAAAATTTCCGACTTTCAGAAGACGTCCCTCATCTGAATCTTTTCCGATTCCTTAGAAAAATTTATCACGTATTCTAGGGCCACTTGACTATGTTGTGTCAAGAGCTGAGCAAAATCGGTTGGAAATGAACCGAGTTATAGCGATTTCAAAACAGGGGTCTTAACTTCTGAACGCTACTGTATGATGGCTGAAAGTGTTTTTCAGTACTTAGACGTGCTCAGGACGATTTTCATCCTACAACCTTCCCTTGTCAGCAGCAGACACGTTGAGGGTTCCGTTGGCGTCGATGTCAAATGTGACCTCGATTTTTCGGACTCCCCGTGGCGCTGGAGGAATCCCAGAGAGCTCGAATTTTCCGAGCAAGTTGTTCTCTCTTGTCATAACACCCTCTCCTTCGTAGACCTTCACAACAAAAGTTTCTTGATAATCGAAGTCAGTGGTAACCAGCGCCGAAGTCTTGGTTGGGATGGTGGTGCCTCTTGGGACGAGGGGAGTCATGACACCTCCGGCAGTCTCGATACCAAGGGAGAGTGGGGCGACGTCAAGAAGGAGAAGATCTTGAACAGTTTTGGACTTGTCTCCAGACAGGATGGCGGCCAGGACAGCGGCTCCGTGAGCAGCAGCTTCATCCGGATTGATTGTCTTGCTCAGTTCCTTTCCATTGAAAAACTCGGACAGCAGCTTCTGAATATTCGGGATCCGGGTCGATCCTCCGACAAGGACAATGTCATCAATCTTCAAGAATCAATTCTTCCAAAGGTTCAGATAGCATTACACAAACCTCGTTCTTATCAATCCCGGCATCTCTGAGAGCTCTCTCGACTGGTACCAGAGTAGACCTAAAGAGATCGGCACAGAGCTCCTCAAAGTGTGAACGAGTGATGCTGGAATGGAATTCGATTCCTTCGAAGTCAATCACGATTGAAGCCTGAGAACACAAAGAGAGTGTTCTCTTGGCCCGTTCACAGGCAGTTCGGAGTCTTCGCAGAGCACGTGGGTTCGAGGCGAGATCCTTCTTATGCTTCCGCTTGAACTCTGCACAGAAATGTGCAACCATCCGATTGTCAAAGTCTTCCCCTCCAAGATGATTATCTCCAGCTGTCGCTTTGACTTCATAGATTCCGTCTTCGATGGTGAGAAGGGAAATACTCAAAAAACCACTTCCCAGATCAAAAACCAAAACATTTCGGTCTCCGTCTTCTCTATTTTGAAAACCGTAACCAACAGCTGCTGCCGTCGACGCACTGTAGATTCGAAGCACGTTGAGCCCAGCAATTGTTCCAGCATTCTTGACAGCCTGACGTTGGGAGTTGTTGAAAGAGGCTGGAACAGTGATCACCGCATCCTTGACGCGAGTTCCGAGAAAAGCCTCAGCGGTTTTCTTCATCTTCATCAGGACCATGGAGCAGATCTCCTCCGGTGTGAAAAGTTTTCTCTCTCTGTTGTACTCGACTTGAATTCTGGGATTATGGTCCTCAGCATGGATGACTTTGAAAGGCCACTGCTTCAAGTCCGACTGCATGTCTGGGTCGGCAAACTTCTTTCTGATGAGACGTACGGCATCTGCAAACCATTGTAGTCCAGAAACAGAAAAGTCAACGACTCACTGAAAATCGTGTTCTCCGGGTTGGTCTCCGCCTGATTCACAGCAGCTTCTCCGATCCGACGTCCGGTTTTAGTGAACGCAACACACGAAGGAGTGGTTCTGTTTCCCTGGTCATCGGAAATAATATGAACACTTCCGTTTTGGAGGACTGCTACACAAGAATTGCTGTTTCCCAGGTCGATACCGATTGCATTGTGTCTAACCATTTCCAACTAAAAAACAAAGTTTTGGGAGAACGATGACACGAGAGGAGAGAAAGAGAGGTACAGTAAGCAAAGCTTCGGAAACAAATTCAGAAACAACTGGAAGGAATAGGAATAAGTGGACTGCTGCCTTATCACAACGAACATCACTCTGTTGGCAAATAGCGAAATGTTTGTCTCTACTTTTTCAGTAAGAGCGGGACGAAATAGGAGTGAGCAAGAACTGATAAGAACTGAGGAAATCAGACTAAACTGATGAGGAAGAGTGAAGGAATTGCAGGTTAAATGAGGGAATTTCAGGTTAAGTGTTGAAAATTTGAATGTGTGTGGTGGACAGCTGATTTCCAAACTTCCAAGCACCCGATTGAGAATAACGTCAGTTTTGAAAGTTTATTCGTTTTGAAAAATATCCTATTTGCTTTATGACTCATATCTTCTTACAAACTGATCAAGAATGTTTGTCATCGATTCAACAAGATGCTTCAGATCCTCATAGTCCGATTGCAACTGTGCATTCCCAACAGTCTGGTTGTCGTTCAGATGCTCCAGAAGTGTGTCGCATCTCGAAGAAACCAACGTCTGCAAGTCGATGAGACACGATTCCAACCCATTCTGAGCTCTAATCCGATCCTTCCGAGCTTTCTCGTCCGCTCTGTACTTCTCCGCCTCGCCGATCATAATTTCGATTTCGTTCCTCGATAGACGTCCCTTGTCGTTGGTAATGGTGATCTTGTTCTTCTGTCCCGTGTGCATGTCTACAGCGGAGACGTTGAGAATTCCGTTTGCATCTATATCGAAGGTGACCTCGATTAGTGGGACTCCGGGTGGTGCAGGCGGAATTCCGAGCTCGAACTTTCCGAGTAAGTTGTTATCTTTGGTCAGGGCGCGCTCTCCTTCGTACACCTGGACCATCACTCCTTCATTGTCGTCGGGACCCGTGGTGAATGTTTGAGAAGTCTTCGTGGGGATCGTGGTGTTTCTCTTGATGATTGCATTCATGACACCACCATCCACTTCGACACCGAGAGAGAACGGGGCAACGTCAAGAAGGAGAAGGTCCTGTACGGCTTTGGACTTGTCTCCAGACAGGATGGCGGCCTGAACAGCGGCTCCGTAGGCGACCGCTTCATCCGGGTTGATGGTCTTGTTGAGTTGCTTCCCAGAAAACAAATCAGACAGGATCTTCTGAACCTTCGGGATCCGAGTGGATCCTCCGACGAGGACGATGTCGTGGATCTGGAACACATTGATTGGCAGTTCTAAATGTTCATCTTCATACCTCACTCTTATTCATCTTGGCGTCACGAAGGACCTTCTCAACTGGTTCCATGGTGGATGCGAAGAGGTCAGCGCAGAGCTCTTCGAAGCAGTCACGTGTGATGCTTGCTTGGAAGTCGATCTCTTCAAAGTCGATCTCAATCGAAGCCTGGGAACACACAGAAAGTGCTCTCTTCGCGCGTTCACAGGCCGTACGGAGCCTTCGCAGAACACGAGGGTTCGAGACGAGGTCCTTTCGGTGCTTGCGCTTGAATTCGGCGCAGAAATGATTTACCAACCGGTTGTCAAAGTCTTCTCCACCGAGATTAGTGTTTCCAGCCGTCGCTTTGACTTCATAAATTCCGTCTTCAATGGTGAAGATGGAAGTACTAAGAGAGCCATTTCCTAAGTCAAAGATGAGCACGTTCCGTTCTCCATATCCCTTTTTATCGAGTCCAAAGGCGATAGCTGCAGCTGTTGGTTCACTGATGATTCGTAGCACATTGAGCCCTGCGATAGTTGCAGCATCCTTGGTAGCCTGACGTTGGGAGTCATTGAAGTAGGCTGGGACTGTGACAACGGCATTGGTGACAGTGGTTCCGAGAAAGGCTTCAGCAGTGTCTCTCATCTTCTGCAGCACCATCGAAGAGATCTCTTCCGGAGCAAATATCTTAGTCTCTCCTTTGTAATCAGCAATGATCTTCGGCTTGAACCCAGCGGCGGACATGACTTTGAATAGCCAGTGCTTCATGTCAGACTGCACGAGCGGATCGTCACATTTTCGACCAATCAGACGTTTCGTGTCTGGAAAAACTAGCTCATTCGACACGGTGTCAACCACTCACTGAAAATCGTGTTCTCCGGGTTGGTCTCCGCCTGATTCACAGCAGCTTCTCCGATCCGTCGTCCAGTTTTGGTGAACGCAACACACGAAGGAGTGGTTCTGTTCCCCTGGTCATCGGGAATAATATGAACTTTTCCGTTTTTGAAGATTGCCACGCAAGAGTTGCTGTTTCCCAGGTCAATACCAATTGCATTGTGATGAGCCATTTGAAACTGAAAGAAAAGTTATGAGGGGAGAAAAGGGAAAACGAAGAGAATAGTTGGGAAAGCGGGAGCAATGAGTTTTGAACACAGTGAGCGATCAGGCGAGGAAGAGACCAAAAGAACGTGCCACTGTATTTACTCTGTTCGAACAGCGTTTCTGCTTATCTCGATGGTACCTCTAATCTTTAATCAATTCGGGAAAACTCCTTGTCTGAAGGAATCGATAATTTCTCGATGTGTCTGCCAAATCGTGAGTGAACTCTCTTCCTTTCCGAGAAACAATCAGTTAGTACTACAACAACGAAAACTATTGGGTAATTGAGTGTCGAGAGACCTGCCGAGTTGACAAACAGTGTCGTCCGCACACATATCACTCGGGGAACGACTTTTGTACAACACAACTCATGCGGCTTATCAGGTGTGGATTGACCTTGTGATATCAGGTGATTTAGAGTTCTATGTTTAGCTTTTTTGCTCAACTATCATCGGAGAAGTCTCATGGGATCAATTTTTAACGAATTCAACAGGGAATATGTAGTGATTTTTACCTCACAAATGGTCGAATCGATATTTTCATTTCAGGACTTGACGATCAGCGGATCACTCGACAGCAACAGCAAAGTAGAACTCTGAACATGTTCACTAACATAAATTATTTCTTCCTTGCTAAAATAAGCCCTTCTTTCTGGTTGTCTTTCTTGTAGTCGGAAACGGTTCTTCTTGCTCACCCGATATTTCGTCTCCCCGACTCGTTCCCATCGGGTCCTGTAGTTTTATCACCCCGCTCCCATCCCCCTCCACGTTCACATTCCCACCGTGTGATTCGATTAGCACACCTTCCTCTCCTCGACTCCTCCGCAATCATTCACTTCCTCCACGATGCGCCTCTTCTCCCTTATTCTCCTTCTCGCCGTCATCTTCCTCCTGGATGCCTGCAGAATTGGTCCATGCCGAACCCGTCCGCACCCCACTACTACTTCTCCTCACACCCACCATCCTCTTGCGAAGAAATGCTCCACCAACGACGACTGCAGACACCATTTCATGGAACTGGAAGTCCCGTGCTGCGCAACCGATGGATACTGCCACAACTACAATGGGCGCCGTAATCGTGGACGTTGGTGTATTTAGCTCTCGTTAATTGTCAAGTCTTGAATAAATGAACCAGCATTCAAAGTGTTTCCTCTTCTTTTTCCGTAAGAATCCTTCTCTCCCGAAAATTTATTCATTCTAGTGAGAATAATGAGATTGAAAATGCACGAAAAACCCGATTCATGATGGGAAATTTAAGAAACAGGAAACTAGACAAAGAAAAACAAAGAACAAGAGTAACTACAGGAAACAGGCGAGTATTGATAAAAAGTATTAGGCGTCAGACTGGCAGTAATCGTATGCAAGCAACTCCAACTTGGACACAACAGGAGCAGCCAGTCGTTTCAAGTTCTTCAAATCATTCTCTAGCAAAACTTGTCCGGCAGTGTCATTATCGGCCAGACCATCCAGAACTTCGCCGCACTTCTCATCGATCAAATCCTTCAACTCGGAAATGTACGACTCGAGAGCATTCTTGGCAGCGACGCGCTTCTTCTCCGCTTCTTCGTCGGCTTTGAACATCTCGGATTCGTTCATCATTCTCAAAATCTCTTCATCGGTGAGCCGTCCCATGCTGTTTGTGATTGTAATCTCGTTCCGATTTCCGTTCTCCAGGCTGACAGCAGACACTTTCAGGATTCCGTTGACGTCGATGTCGAAAGTGGTTTCGAATTCCGCTTTTCCCGCAGGTGCTGGTGGAATACCTTTCAGCCTGAACGTTCCGAGCAAATGATTGTCTTTGTACAGTTCTTGCTCTCCTTCGTAAACTTGAATGAAAAAAAATTCCTGGTTGTCTACTGTAGAGCAGAAAATTTTAGATTTTTTCGTTGGAATTGGAGTATTTTTATAGACTACAAATCCCGTTCGGCCTCCGATCAAATTGATGCCAAGCGAAAGTGGTGCGACATCAAGTAAGCGAATAATCTGAGCTGACATGTTTCCGGACAAGACGGCGGCTTGAACAGCAGCTCCATGAGCGACGGCTTCATCCGGATTAACAGTTTTGTTTAGCTGTTTGCCAGAAAAGAAGTCAGAGAGAAGCTTCTGGATTTTTGGGATACGAGTTGATCCCCCAACAAGAACGATGTCATTAATCTGAAACGTATGTTCTTGTAAATTTTCTACCGCATTTGATAACTAACCTGGCTCTTCTCCATTTTGGCGTCCTTGAGAGCCTTTTCGACAGGATCCAGGGTGGACCTGAACAGATCGCCACAAAGCTCTTCGAAGCGAGCTCGAGTTATGTTGATTTGGAAGTCAATTCCTTCATGCAAAGAGTCCACAACGATTGAAGTCTGTGCTGCCGACGAAAGGGTCCTCTTGGCACGTTCACAGGCGGTTCGGAGGCGTCGAAGTGCACGTTTGTTGGTCAGATCCATTTTGTGCTTTCGCTTGAACTCTTTGCAGCAGTGGTTGACCATAATGCTGTCAAAGTCCTCTCCTCCGAGATGCGTGTCTCCGGCAGTGGTTTTCACTTCGAAGTTTCCCTTCTTGATTTTCAGAATGGACACATCGAAAGTGCCACCTCCGAGATCGTAAACAAGAACACTGCGCTCTTCATTGATCTTCTCATTCAATCCATAAGCGATTGCAGCCGCCGTCGGCTCGCTAATGATGTGAAACACATTCAGTCCAGCGATTTTTCCAGCATCTTTCGTGGCCTGGCGTTGAGAGTCGTTGAAGTAGGCGGGAACAGTGACGACAGCATCCCTGACGTCGGTTCCCAGGAAGGCTTCGGCAGTCTCCTTCATTTTCAACAAAACCATGGAGGAGATCTCTTCCGGAGTGAAAATCTTCTTTTCTCCCTTGTATTCTGCTTGAATTTTCGGCTTGTCGCCCTCGCTGGTGATCACTTTGAACGGCCAGTGCTCGATGTCGGACTGCACAGTTGGGTCGGCGAACTTCCGTCCGATCAGACGCTTTGCATCTGCAATCAATTGTTACTTTCAATTGTTTTTTCCTGTGCAAAACTCACCGAAAATCGTGTTTTCTGGGTTGATAGCAACCTGATTCTTGGCGGCATCTCCGATCAACCGTTCGGTTTCATTGAATGCCACGTACGATGGGGTTGTTCTGTTTCCCTGGTCATTTGTAATGATCTCAACTTTTCCGTGTCTGAAGACGGCGACGCATGAGTAAGTCGTGCCGAGATCAATTCCGACGGCGAGACTTTTTGACATCTAGACATGAATATTTTAAATTATGGCAGAGAACAGGCGATTATTGGGATCTGGCCTCGAATTCGATAATCAGTTAAGTATGCGCTGAGCAAACTTTGGAAAGTGAAGAAAAACAGTTCAAGGGAAATGGACTATGCACAAAAAATTTTTAATACCGGCAGAATAGGAGCAAGAGATCAGAAAGTGACAAAGTAACAGGTAAAACATATGTAACAATGGAAAACTTAATCAGCTTCTTCGATGATTGGCTCTCCGGTGGATTCGATCGATTGGTGCATTTTCGACATGATCGGGTTGGCGAGTCTGCTGAGCTCCCGCTGCAGACGCTCCAGTTCATCTTTTCCACAAGTGTCGTTCGAGTTGATCCACTTCAGCATATTAGTGCATCTTTCCTCGAACGTCTTCTTCAGATCGAACACGTACGACTCGAGATTGTTCTTGGCTCCGACACGTCCTTCCTGATTCATATCATCTGCTTTGAATTTCTTTGCCTCGTTGATCATTCTCTCAATCTCCGCCTTGGAGAGACGTCCTTTGTCATGGTTGATAGTGATCTGGTTTCTGTTTCCAGATTCTGTGTTCACGGCGGAGACATGAAGGATTCCGTTGACGTCAAGATCAAAAGTGACAACGATTTGCGGGACACCACGCGGCGCTGGTGGGATTCCAGTGAGACGGAAGCTTCCGAGCAAATGATTGTTTTCGGTCATGGTGTGTTCGCCTTCGTAGACTAAAATCGACACGACCGTCTGATTGTCTGCGTCAGTCGTATAATTCTCAGAGAAATTGGTCGGGATGTTAGTATTTCGGTTGATGATTGTGCTCATGAATCCTCCTTTGGTCTCAATGCCAAGGGAAAGTGGAACTACGTCGACGAGAACAAGATCCTTAATCTCATCAGTCAGGTCTCCGGAGAGAATGGCGGCTTGGACGGCAGCTCCGTAAGCGACGGCCTCGTCCGGATTGATAGACTTGTTCAGCTTTTTGCCCGAGAAGAAATCCGAAAGAATCTTTTGAACTTTCGGAATCCGAGTTGAGCCACCGACAAGAACTACTTCATCAATCTGAAACGTATTGCTTTTTTCAATGGTCTACCGGATTGATAACAAACCTGGCTTTTCTCCAGTTTGGCGTCTTTGAGAGCCTTCTCGACTGGGTCCAAAGTGGACCGGAAAAGATCAAAGCATAGTTCCTCGAAACGGGCACGAGTGATGTTCGTGTGGAAGTCGATTCCATCGAGAAGCGAATCCACTGCGATCGTCGTCTGCGCCGCCGACGAGAGAGTTCTTTTGGCGAGTTCACAAGCTGTTCGGAGACGTCGAAGAGCCCGTGGGTTGGTGGTCAGATCCCGTCTGTGCTTCAGTTTGAACTCGGCAACGAAGTGGTTGACCATGCAATTATCAAAGTCCTCTCCTCCAAGATGGGTGTCTCCAGCTGTCGCTTTCACTTCGAATTTTTTGTTTTTGATTTTCAGAATTGACACATCGAAGGTACCACCTCCCAGATCGAAGATTAGCACGTTGCGCTCTCCGTGTCCTTTTTTGTCAAGTCCGTAAGCGATGGCGGCAGCGGTTGGCTCGTTGATGATACGGATCACATTCAGGCCCGCAATGGTTCCAGCATCCTTTGTGGCCTGACGTTGGGAGTCGTTGAAGTAGGCGGGAACAGTTACGACAGCATCTTTAACATCGGTTCCAAGGAAGGCTTCAGCAGTGTCTTTCATCTTCATCAGAACCATCGAAGAGATCTCTTCCGGGGTGAAGACCCTTGTCTCGTTCTTGTACTTCACTTCGATCTTTGGCTTCGTCCCCTCGGCGGAGATGACTTTGAAAGGCCAGTGCTTCATGTCGGACTGCACAGTTGGCTCGGTGAATTTACGTCCGATGAGACGTTTCGCATCTGGAAATAGGCTGGTTTCACCGACAGAACGTGTTTTTTTATTCACCGAAAATCGTGTTCGCTGGGTTCATGGCTGATTGGATTTTGGCGGCATCTCCGATCAACCGCTCTGTCTCGGTGAATGCCACGTACGACGGAGTTGTTCTGTTGCCCTGGTCGTTCGAAATGATCTCGACTTTGCCGTGCTGGTACACAGCGACGCACGAGTAACACGTGCCCAGATCGATTCCGACCGCTTTTGGCGACGACATTTTTCTATCTGGAACAAACGAAGCTTATGTAATAGGTTGGTCCCAGACTTTCGATGCGCGAGCACCCTAACTAGCCACTGCAGGAGCAGAAGTAGGGAGACAACCAAGACAACGCAGCTGGTTCTTTTCAGTTTTTGTAACCTAATTTACCAAATAAAGGCTATGTATGCACTTCGCAACCAAAATGAATGAAAGCGAAAGGTTGTTTGAATAAATAAGAAACATTCATTATAAACACCATTCAAGGTGGAATCCCGGGTTAGGGCAGGAGATCGAATAATACTAAAACTAACAATCAAAATCAGGGGATAAATTTATGAGAGTTAGTCGACTTCTTCGATGGTTGGTCCAGCTCCGGCAGCTCCTCCGGGGGCGGCACCTTCTGGAGCTCCTCCGGCGGATGCGTAGAGCTTGGACATGATCGGGTTGGCGATCTGCTCCAAGTCCTTCTGCTGGTGCTCGAACTCGTCCTTCTCGGCGGTCTGGTTGGAATCGAGCCATTTCAGGACCTCGTCGCACTTGTCCTCGAGCTTCTTCTTGTCGTCGGCGCTGATCTTATCCTTGAGCTGAAAAAAAGATAGTTAGAACTGGTTCACTATCTCTGGTGTTACCTTTTCGTCATCGATGGTCTGCTTCAGGTTGAACGCGTACGATTCGAGACTGTTCTTAGCTCCAATGCGGTCCTTCTGGGCCTCATCGTCAGCCTTGTACTTCTCGGCCTCGTTGACCATTCTCTCAATGTCATCCTTGGAGAGACGACCCTTGTCGTTGGTAATAGTGATCTTGTTCTGCTTTCCAGTCGACTTGTCAGCAGCAGACACGTTGAGGATTCCGTTGGCATCGATGTCAAACGTGACCTCGATTTGAGGAACTCCACGTGGTGCTGGGGGGATTCCAGAGAGCTCAAACTTTCCGAGCAAGTTGTTATCCTTGGTCATGGCACGCTCTCCTTCGTAGACCTGGATCAAAACTCCTGGCTGATTGTCGGAGTAGGTGGTGAAGGTCTGGGCGGTCTTGGTTGGGATGGTGGTGTTTCTCTTGATGAGGGCAGTCATGACTCCTCCGGCGGTCTCGATACCAAGGGAGAGTGGGGCGACGTCAAGAAGGAGAAGATCTTGAACGGCTTCAGACTTGTCTCCAGACAAGATGGCGGCCTGAACAGCGGCTCCGTAGGCGACAGCCTCATCAGGGTTGATGGACTTGTTGAGTTCCTTTCCGGAGAACAGGTCAGAGAGCAACTTCTGGACTTTTGGAATACGGGTGGATCCTCCGACCAAGACGATGTCGTGCACCTGAAAGCAAATGTTGATTCAAAGTTTGGGAATCTAATCAACAAACCTGGCTCTTGTCCATCTTGGCGTCACGGAGGGCCTTCTCAACTGGGTCCATGGTGGATCTGAACAGATCAGCGCAGAGCTCCTCGAAACGAGCACGAGTGATGTTGGTGTAGAAATCGATTCCCTCGAAGAGAGAGTCGATCTCGATCGAAGCCTGCGAAGACGACGAGAGGGTTCTCTTAGCACGCTCGCAAGCGGTGCGGAGACGACGCAGAGCACGTGGGTTCGAGGCGAGATCCTTCTTGTGCTTGCGCTTGAACTCGGCGCAGAAGTGATTGACCATGCGGTTGTCGAAGTCCTCTCCTCCAAGATGGGTGTCTCCAGCAGTCGACTTGACTTCGAAGATTCCGTCCTCAATGGTAAGGATGGACACATCGAAGGTACCACCTCCAAGATCGAAGATCAGCACGTTGCGCTCTCCGTGTCCCTTCTTGTCGAGTCCGTAAGCGATGGCGGCAGCGGTTGGCTCATTGATGATACGGAGGACGTTGAGTCCGGCGATAGCTCCAGCATCCTTGGTAGCTTGACGCTGAGAGTCGTTGAAGTAGGCTGGCACAGTGACAACAGCGTCCTTGACAGTGGTTCCGAGGAAAGCCTCAGCGGTTTCCTTCATCTTCAGCAGAACCATGGACGAGATCTCTTCTGGAGTGAAGATCTTGGACTCTCCCTTGTAGTCGACCTGGACCTTTGGCTTGCCTCCCTCGGCGGAGATGACCTTGAAAGGCCAGTGCTTCATGTCCGACTGCACAGCAGACTCGTCGAACTTACGTCCGATGAGACGTTTGGCATCTGTAGAAAGCTAATTGATGAAAGCCGGAGAAAGGAAAAAGCTTACCGAAGACAGTGTTGTGTGGGTTCATGGCGACTTGGTTCTTGGCGGCATCTCCGATCAGGCGTTCGGTGTCGGTGAAGGCGACGTACGACGGAGTCGTGCGGTTTCCCTGATCGTTGGCGATGATTTCGACCTTTCCGTGCATGAAGACTCCCACGCAGGAGTAGGTAGTTCCGAGATCGATACCAACGGCGTTGTGTTTCGACATGTTTATTCTGAAGTGAATAGATGAATGAAAAAAATTGTGAAAATGAGAGGAGAAAGACAGAATTTATACGAAGAGTTTCGAAATTAAAGGAAAGTTCTGGGCGGGCGCGGCAGAAGGTTCTAGATTCCAAGTGACGCGATCTTTCAAGAAGTCCCGGAAACTTCTAGAGCAGCGCGAATCGAACCTTCTAGAGAATATCTATTCGAAATGTGTAATGTTGACAGAAAGCCGCGCGAACAACAAGCTTCTCGTCCAAAAAACAACGAGAGTGGCCATCGGAATGAGCAACGCAGACAAATAAAGACGGTGCAACAAAACAACGGGCTACAGAAGATAAAGAGCAACGGATCTGCCGAAATTATCAACAAGAAAGACAAAAACTGAATAGATTTGATGGAGAAACAATCCGAGTAAGGCGGTATTTGAGACAGTTTTCACGGTGGAAAGTGAGGAATAATTTGTCGTCCTTGCGCAGAGGAAACTTCTCGAAGTAGCAACTAGAGAGCGCGCACCAGTATTTGCGCGCTATTTTGCACTTTGTGGTAATATTTTTTGAATTGATTATTACATTGTTGGAAAGAGCAAGTGTTGGGCAATAAATAGAACAACACTCGAGTTAATATTCGCATTTCTTTAGAACTTCGGTTTTTTGCTCGCCATAAGCGTTGCTGACGGAAATGGAATTCTCGTGG
Organism: Caenorhabditis becei; assembly: GCA_900536315.3. NCBI lineage: Eukaryota > Metazoa > Nematoda > Chromadorea > Rhabditida > Rhabditidae > Caenorhabditis > Caenorhabditis becei. The sequence continues at coordinate 75,209 of LR539299.1, forward strand.
CGGTTCTAGAAGATACGAGAACAAATTTCCTCAGAAATATATTTCTCATCCTACTTTTTGATAAGATAAGGCACGATTTGATAAACTGATGCTGCAATAAAAGGTGTGTGCAGATGATAAGACATCAGATGTGAGGGGATGCACTCTAAAAATGGATGAGATCGGAAAAATATTTTTTTTAATGTTTATTTGGAACAAAAAGGTGTTTATGTAAAGAAAAACGAAAAAAAACTGTAAATAGATGAATACTATTTAGAAAGAGATGACATCACTTTTTGCCAGCCGCTTCTGTGCACATCGCATGAGCCACAAACTCTTTCTCACAATCCATGCCACGTGGAGTCGTCGATGAGGCGTTGAAGCAGCTGGAAACGAAACTTGCTAATGATAAGAAGAGTTATCACTAACACAAGAGCTTGTCGAATGAAATATCCGCATTGATGGGCGAGGGCCGAGTGGAGACACGGACACGCGATGTTCACACGACCGTCCGGGTACACTGATTCTGAAGAAAGCTGTTGGGTCTCGCCACGAAACAGAAACTGACCTGGCTCTTCCAACGGCTCGAAATACTTCCTGAACTCCATCTTGACAGATTTGAAGAACTCCTCTCGTTCCAGCTTTATCACTTCGTCTTTTGTCATTTTTCTGTAAAGGGAAACTTCGAATTAGTCACTTCGAAGCTCTCGTAGAAAGTAATCAATATGAGGATTTCCAATTTTCAACCAATACGCCAAACTTTCAATAAAAATTAGAAAAAATTGCAATTTATAATTTAAAAACTTTGAACAACTAAAAATCACAAAATCAACAAAAAAACAGTGGGAATTCATGATTCCGTCGCCGGTTTCTGATTGATTTTCAGCTCCTCCGTGTCAGAAGTCATTGCTTTTCGCATTTGTTCCCGTCGTTCAACTGTAAAATGTGAAGTTTCAGTTTTATATTCTTGTTTTATGAGACCAATTTGTCTTTTTGGAAAAGAAAAAACTAACCACTCATATTCTGCATACACGCCGCCCAGTCGACGAACTGATTCGGGCACTTCTCGGATGGATCCCGCGGATCGTCGGTTTTCATGCAAACGTACAGCTCCCGGAAGAAGTTCCCGCATCTGGAACACACGTTTTTTATTGATTCACTCGATTTGGAGCTTACCGATGCGCCACCAACGATCCTCCACCCATACACGAGCACTGCCAGTTGATCGTTCCGTCCGGGAGCATGGGTCCTGCAACCAACACTTCTTATCACTGATATCCAATGAGTTCTCACCGTTCGGCTTGTACTTGTCAACATTCTGCATCTCTGTGACCCATTCTTGCCGAATCGGCTCCTCGAATTCCTCTTTCTTCAGGTACAGCACCTCGTCTTTGACCTGGCAGTATAGTCGGCGAATCAATGGGAAGTTCATCGGAAAAAACGGAAGTTTCGGGAAAAGTCGCATATTTCACTAGATAATCTAGGTTTTCAAGTCCCACCCATTTCAAAAATACATTCAGACAGGGAGTATCAGAATCCAAATTTCATTTTGAAAAGAAAAAGTTAGAGTTGAACTGAAATTCCATCAAATTAAACGGAGTTTGGTGGCGAGGGCGTAGTTGAGATTTTCGGTGAATTCGAGGATCAGAAGGTTGCCACTGGTCAATGTGACTTTGAAGAGTGTCTGAAAGAATTGAGATATGTTAAAAAACGATAGGAGTTGGAACTTACCGGTCGGCTATTGATATCAGCGAGATTCGCGGAGGTCGGAATCGTGTGAGCAATCGTCCGTCATCAGTCCATCCTTCTTCATGAACTTGTCGTAGCTCTCCGTGACTTCCGGAAGGTTCTTCTTCGGAGTCCACTTGGGTGCATCTCCTTCGTTGACCTCCTCCTTCGAGGCGATCTTGTACGTCGGCACTACATCAACCTTCTGTTGCTCGAGCATATGAGCCAGTTGGTCGGTGATAATGTCACCGCCCATTCCGCACTTGACGACAGCGTGAGTGACTGCGTATCCATTGTAGACAGGGACAACGGAAGTCTGGGTGGCTCCAGAATTCACAATCAGTGAGTGGAAGCTTCTCGCGGCGACCACTGAACAGAAATAAGAAACTGTAGGCCAAATTTTAAAACTTACCACGCTTTCAGTCTCTCCTCCTTCATAAATCGTGGTTTTTGATTTTGGGAAGATGATTTTGGTGGTGTCGACGAAGTAGTTCTTCTCGCGCTTCGTCTTCACCTTCGAGTTGTCACCCTATAAGTGTTTGTAAAGGGAATTGCACTTTTTTGGTTATTGAAGTTACAAACCTCGTCCATGGCTTCTTGCCTTTCAATCTTATCGTTGGTGAGTGCTTCTTGGTTGGCAATATGCGACGGAATATTTCAAAAGGAACAAAATATTCAGCCGAATAAACGAAGAAATTGGAAAGTTTTGTTGCGCTCGAAAAATGAAAACGGAAAGCGGAGCATCGTACTGCCCCTTGTTTAGCAGAAGCGAGAAGTGAGCAGCATTCTGCAGAAAACTAAATAGCTCGACAACTGCGAGTGAAAAATCAGGATACAAATTTGCTAAAAAATGTATATCTTTATTAGTTTAAACAAGTGACAAAACATAACAGAAAAAAAAACAACAACTGCGAGAAGAGAGAGAGAGAGAATTTCCCTTGGAAACAATTTTTTTTTAAGTCTTCACAAAAGTGCTGTATAGTGTTTCAGAAACTCGTCTTCTTTAACACTCTCTTTGTTCATCAGCTCCTTCAACTTTCTTTTTTCTACATACACATTCAAGTTCAAAACACAGTTTGTTGCAATGTTTCTGAACCGAAAAGTAACTCCGATGTTCTCTGAAACCCTTTCCATATCAATGAATGTTGGCGCAACATGGTACATTTCTTTGAAAGGTTCCGAAATGGAACAAATCACTTCTTGGTGATAGTACATGTATCTCTCTGGGAAATCAAAGTGGTCACGGTTTGTGACGATCCTGTGTTGAAAGTCTAGTGTGTATTCCATGTTCCGTTGAAGATGATTGAGAAAAATGGCTTTGATAATCTTTTCAAAGTTCTTCTCGTTGATCACACCAATGTTTCTACAGAAGCGTTCCTCACGATCTCTGTATCTATAGGTTTTTATGTGCATCCGTTTAGTCGGAAACATCTTTCCGACATTAGCTATCAAGTTGTCACACGTGGCCTGAGAATTAAGACGATCCACAACGAAGACGGAACCGCAAAGAAAATCGGCCTCTTCCATATTGACTTCCACTTCTTTCAGCGAAATTCCTGTAGAAACTTGGCTCGATTGGTACGAGCAGTCGAAGCTGTACATGGTGAAGAAGTTTTCCTTTTCGGTCCAGTCAGTCAATCTAGGTCTTTGGTAGTCCGAAAATAGTGAGAATTGGAGTGTGATCGATTTCACATTCCATTTTCTGCAAATCTCCTCGATCACTTCACGAGGAAGTGGCCAAATTCGGTTTCCAAAACGGTCGACTTCAGTGTTGGAGGGATCATCAGGCAAGTTCAGTTGAAGACGATCACAGCTGATATTCGAAGTTATGAGTGTCTTCATAACGTTCAGACATTGCTCTCGAGACTCGGATAGTTCAGAACAGTGAGTCGCGACTTGATGAAGAAGAAGATCGTCGATGATTAACATCTTGAAGTGCTGCTTTCCGTCATTCCAAAGACTTTTCAAGAAATCGAACTGAACTGGACCATACACATCGCAGCTTAGAACATGTTGTTTGCAATCTTCACATCCTTCTTGACAACTGGATTCTAGTCCAACCAATGATTTAACTTTCTCTGGAACATAAAAAGTTCACATGATAAGACATTTTGAAACTTACGATCCCTCAGTAGAACATTCAGTACGACATTATGAAGCTCTTTGTTTCTTTTTATTTCATATGCGTGTTTCATTGTAAAATGTGTAACTTTAACTCCAGCTACTTGTACTAGGAACCTGCAAATTGTTTGATTGTTTCGTGTCTCAGTTGACTAATTACTTACTCCAAATACCGTTTTGTCGTACTGTTTTTATGATGATGATTGTTAATTTTTAAATATTGGATTTCCCATAATTTCTCCATATCAATCTCCTTTTCGAAGTCGTAGTAACTAAAAACAACCCGGATTTTCCGATGAGTTTTCCGAATCCAACGGAGATATTCTCGATTGAATCTTTTGCTGACCAACTGAAAGATAAAAGGTTTAAAAATAAAAGTCCATTGAAATATACAACTTACCCTCCACTGCAGTCTCTTCACGGGATCCCTGCCAGCGGCTTCGAAGATTTTTTGTAAAATAACTGGATTTTCGAAGCAACGAGTCATTGGAACGAGATACATTGCAAATGGTATTGAGGGGAGAGAACAAGACCCAATGATGTTAGCGTAGTCCGCGTTAGATGTGCAGGTCGGATTCTGAATCCTTCTGTCTCTACCTGCACATCTAACCTCTCGGTGTTCTCTCTGGGCAAGTCTCTGCAAATCAAAAATCCTGAATCTGAGTCTGGGAGCATTGAATTTGGAACCCTACTGTGGACTGCTGTAAAATCACTGATAAATTTCCAGATTTTATTTTGAATAAATAAAGTTAAAGTTGAATTAAAATTCCATCAAATTAAATAAAGAGTGTCTCGAATAATACACAAAGAGAAAAGGAGATGAATCGTACAAAGAATGATACAAAAAAGGGGAAATTCGGGTGAAATTCAGGGTGAGATCGAGCTTCTGGGAGAAGAATTTCCGATTTTCAGATAAATTAGGAGGGAGGATAAATACAGGAAGAGAAGGGGAGAATTTGATGATTTACGGGCACTTCTTGTCGACGATCGTCTTGCCGGTCTCGTCGTATTCGGCCTTGCTGATCCACATTTGTTGGAAGGTTCCCTGGAATAAGAACGATTATAACATGTCAGGCCATCGGACAACTCACCAGCGATCCGAGAATGGATCCTCCGATCCAGGCCCCGAACTTGCGTTCGGCTTGAGTCGGAGCGGCGAACACACGTAGTTTGATGGTCGGTGGGCACTTGGTGGCGAGGGCGTAGTTGAGACGTTCGGTGAATCCGAGGATCAGAGAGTTACCACCGGTCACTGTTACGTTCGAGAAGAGCGTCTGAAAATTATTTTAGTGAACAGCTTCATTCAGTGAACTTACCGGTCGGATATCAATATCAGCAAGATTTGCAGAGGTCGCAGCCATCTGAGCTATCGTCATCAGTCCATCCTTCTTTCCGTCGGCCTTCAGGTAAGTCAGATCGAAGAGACACTCCGGAAGCCTGATTCTCTCCGCCGCGAACTCCTTCGTGTATCCATTAGGGAAGGCATACGGAGTGGACGGCAGCTTCTCGACGTAGTCCATGTCGATGTTGGTGTCGCACAGCTGGAGCATCGTCGCCGACATGTCCTCGAGGACCATCTTCTTCATGAACTTGTCGTAGCTCTCCGTGACTTCCGGAAGGTTCTTCTTTGGAGTCCACTTGGGTGCATCTCCCTCGTTGACCTCCTCCTTCGAGGCGATCTTGTACGTCGGCACTACTTCAACCTTCTGCTGCTCGAGCATATGAGCCAGTTGGTCTGTGATAATGTCACCGCCCATTCCGCACTTGACGACAGCGTGAGTGACTGCGTATCCATCATAGACAGGAACAACGGAAGTCTGGGTCGCTCCAGAATCCACCATCAGTCCGTGAGTGCGTCCTTGAGCGAAGCACGAGAGAACAGCGTTCTTAGAGAGGTAGTAGGCCGGGACTTGGAACTTCTCGAACATGAGCTCGGTGAGTTTTTCACGACGGCCACGATCGTTCCACTGAAACAAAATGGTCAATTCTAGCTCTAACCTTCAAAACTTACAGCGCTTTCGGTGAAGAGAGCTGGATGCTCGGCAGGATTCGAATAGAGGATGTTCTCGTATGCGTGTTCGACGATTCTCTCGAACAGATCCCAATCCTCGACTGAAAACAAACAAAACTTTTAGAACTCGCCAACAAATGGATTAACTCACTCAATCCCTCCTTCATAAAGCTTTGTAGAGTTGTTCTTGACCGCGGAACGATGATTTTGGTGGTGCCGATGAAGTAGTTCTTCTCACGCTTTGTTTTCACCTTCGAGTTATCACCCTAAACATTTTTTGTAAGATGAATTGCTTTTCCACTGCTCTCCTAACCTCTTCCATGGCTTCTTGCCTCTCAATCTCATCGTCCGGGAGTGGTTCTTGAATAGCGATGTGTGAAGGAATGTCTCCCTGACATAATAAACTGATAATTTGCAAAATGTAGTAAATTTAATACCTTTGGGTACTCCTCTCCAGCAAATCCAATACGGAACGACTGAGATCCGGCGTCAAAAACCAGGCCGCTGACCTCATCTGGAAAAAATCAATTTAGAGCGAATTTCTATGACAAATCTGACAGAAAAAGCAACGTACCTCCTCCATAGACTGCTCCACTCATTATTCAATCTGAAAATATTTGAAAATTACAGCGAAAACAAGCAAAAGGGACGGAAAAACAATACAAATTCAAAATTGCTGCGCGCTGTCAAGAGATGCGTCAACAACTGCGAGAAATGCGTCAGCAGTGCTGCTGGCGCATTCATTGATTTTTGCCAAAATGTATTTATTCGAGAATTTTCATTGATTTTTCGGCTTCTTTTTCACAATTCCCAATTGAGTTCTCAATTTCAGAATGTCGTTGTCGACGTGGAAACTTGACTACAGCTACTCCGCCAAAAACAGCCGGACTTCCGACAGTGCGTTCAACCCGCCAGGCTTTTACTCGACAGCCGCGACTATCCAGCACACTGTGAGTATTTTCTTGATGATAAGCAAACATTTATAAAAGATATTTTAAAAACCCAATCATAAAAAGTGAATTTTCATAAATTTATTCAAAATGTCTGCGTTCAGGCTGATGCCGACCGTTCTGCTGACCAACACGAACATCTGGCTCGAAAGCGTGCCTGGGACACTGCAATGGGACCAGCCAAGTCTCTGCCGATGAATATGTTCATGATGTACATGGCCGGAGGAGGTGTTTCCATCTTCCCAATCATGATGGTCGGAATGATGCTGTTCAGGCCGCTGAAGGCTCTGTTCGCCGTCAATTCCACTTTCAAACCACTCGAGGTAAGAGAAATTATTCCAAAAGGAAAGGAAAGTTTATTTTCAGAGCCCCGCCACCGGAAACATGATTCTCCACAAATTGATCTACTGCCTCGGAAACCTCGGAGCCATCGGCCTAGCCATCTACAAAGTGCACACGATGGGTCTGCTACCGAACACTCCGTCCGATTGGCTAGAATTCATCCCGCAACCCGGCCGTGCCCAGTATTCCATAGTCGATGAAGTCTTCGTCTGAATCTCTCCTCTTCTTTCTGTCTAGTCATCCATTCCCTCTCTTTCGCCAACGAGTGTGATCTTTTCATCTCTCTCCCCTTTAATTAATAATTTCATTCAACGTCTATACCTATATATTCCTCCATCAGTATCCTGTTTACCCCTGTAATACTATAGATAAACTCCCCCCATCGACAAGTCTTTATCAAACTCTCTGGTCAACCTCACACCATTCCGAACTCGCACCATCGAAGAGCAGAAATCACTGATAGGGGGAAGACGGGAAAAATAAAAAGCGTGTGCGAAAGAGGCATACTGCAAAGAATGACAAAGATGGCGGAATTCATGTGAACGAACAGGAACCGGGGCAGGTGATGTGTGGAAGTTCTACGGTGAGAATTGAGTGTTTTCCGAGTTACTAGAAGAGAAAATATTGACACTAACTAGCAGCTGGAAGATTCGTTGCGAGACCTAAACAACTTACCGATCCGATCTTTCGAATGACCTCTATTTATACAAAATACCGAAAGTTTCGCTTCGAAACGTACAAAGAAGAACAACGATTTCTCAAGGTTCTCGTGAAATTTATGGAGTTTCGAGAGGTTTGCAGATAACAGAAAAGATACTGTTTTTGTCTTTTTCAAAGGAGAATTCGAAAATTTAATGGGTTGAGAGATGTTTGAGCGATGCAATGTGGGAAATCACAACAGAAGAGAGTTCTGCAAAGCCAGTCGTTCTTACCATTCACTCGTTTGGGGACGGATGCACGGTTCTAACAAGGGATGTACATGACCTCGTAGATTAGGAAAAATCCGAAAGCATACTGAAAATATACAGAAAAATGCGCTGAATTCAATGGTGCCCTCAAACTTTGCCGGCTGGCACAAACTTTCAGTCGATCTATTGTAGGCAGTCGCCAAATAATCTCCCAATTCGAAAAAAAACTCAACTTTGAAAAATCATAAAAATCAGCCTTCGCCAATCTGCAACTTCTGACGGCACTGTTGAATTCAGCACATTTTTCTGTATATTTTCAGTATGTTTCCGGAATTTCCCCAGTCTGCGAGGTCATGTACTTCCCGTGTAAATCAGGGCTACAATTCGAGATGTCATACTCTGTCAGCAGTTCCTTTTCTCAGAATCTTTTCCAAAAACCCCCTCTCTCCATTGTGTGTCCCCCTTCTTCTACCCCAACCATCTCCTCCCTTTCCCCTCATGAATTCCCCCGATTCCAAGCCCGCCTCTTCCATCTGCCGTCCTCCAAAAAAATCAGACCACCAACCCGTCTCTCGCCGCCTCGACGCAGACAATCAGACCGAAACCGAGTATAAAAACGCCGGTGGGATGAGCGTGTTTTGTGACCAAGACATATTTGCTCATTCCCTCTATTTGTATCTTGTATGTCTGAGAGACCGTGTACTTTGTACCCCAAGAACCGCCCCTTGCTCCACTCCTACCGTTTTCTCATTTCCAGGTAACGTCACCATGGCAGAGGTTTCCTTCCTCGAAGTGGCCACCACCGTGCCATTCCAGCATGAGCTCTCCAAGAAGCACATCGCCCAGACTCAGTATGCCGCCTTCTGGATCTCGATGCTGTATGTCGTCGTGATCTTCGGATTGAAGGCAGTCATGGCAAATAAGAAACCATTCGATGTGAGTTGCAAATCAGAATAAGCCAACTGACCCATCTCCTATTCCAGCTCACCGGCCCGCTGAACTTCTGGAATGCCCTGCTGGCCATCTTCTCGACCCTCGGATCCCTGGCCACCTCCTTCGGCCTCCTCCACGAGTTCTTCACTCGCGGTTTCTTCGAGTCCTACATCCACATCGGCGACTTCTACAACGGTCTCTCCGGCTTCTTCACCTGGCTCTTCGTCCTCTCCAAGGTCGCCGAATTCGGAGACACTCTGTTCATCGTGCTCCGCAAGAAGCCGTTGATGTTCCTCCACTGGTACCACCACGTGCTCACCATGAACTACGCCTTCATGTCTTTCGAGGCCAACTTGGGATTCAACACGTGGATCACGTGGATGAACTTCTCGGTCCACTCGATCATGTACGGCTACTACATGCTCCGATCGTTCGGAGTCAAGGTCCCGGCCTGGATCGCCAGAAACATCACGACGATGCAGATCCTCCAGTTCGTCATCACCCACTTCATCCTCTTCCACGTCGGATACCTCGCCCTCATCGGAGCGTCCGTTGACTCCACCCCAGGATACTACTGGTAAGCCCTCCCCTTATCACCTTCCTTATCACTGAACTTCCAGGTTCTGCCTGCTCATGGAGATCTCCTACGTCGTGCTGTTCGGCAACTTCTACTACCAATCGTACATCAAGGGAGGCGGCAAGAAGTTCAACGCCGAGAAGAAGACTGACAAGAAAGCCGAATAGATATCATTCACACTTTATCATTTTCCCGCCGGGTAGCATAGTAAATTATATGTACTTTGAAGATAATAAACATGTCTTTGCCTATAAATCACGGGAATCTTTCAAAACTGATAAGACACTGATTATCCCCGTGTCCCTGATATCCACTATCAGCCTCTATCACTCCAGTTCATCTTATTGCCAATCCGTTCCGAATGCTCCCAGCCGCCAACTCGCTTCCAACTCAACCATGGTTCTACACGCGTGAAAAGGTAAACGAGAGATCGATTGTCAGTGAGGGAACTTGAGATTGAACTGGAGAAAGTCTGTGACTTAAGATTGACCAAAAATGAGATGCCATAACCTCAGAAACTCTTACCGTAAAACCTCTATTAGAAGGGCACCCAATAGTTTGACTTTCAGCTTTTTTATCTCAAAAACTACGAGAGTTATCAAAAAGTTGTCAACTGCAAAGTTGTAGTTCTAATCTTCGTCTACAACTTTGCAATTGACAACTTTTTGTTAACTCTCGTAGTTTTTGAGATAGTGAAGCTCAAAGACAAACTATTGGGTGCCCTTCTAATAGAGGTTTTACGGTATTCGTAATTTGCTTTTTTCGAACTTCCTGCCGAACTGAAAGCGCCGAAGCTTGTTGGAACTGTAGACTTTATGAAAATGGTTTTCCAGATGCTGACTCTGAACTCGTCGCCCATCTGTATTCTCCGTCCGGCGGGCTTCCACCGTGTCGTCTCCGACCTTCCAGAACTTCTCCGCACGGCTCCATCGTCATCTTCCGAAAACGTCCTACTCATCTCCTCTACTTGAACTCATTCTTCTGACATTTTGATGACTTCCAATCACAACTCACTCCCTTCCAATAAACTCGTTTTCTGAACCCTTTCCTAGTCTCTCCTTATCACTCACATCTCTTCCTGGAAACGTGCAAAAAGACAGGAAATCGTCACTTTCAGGGCTTATCTAATGCGGAATTCCGCGTTAGATAAGGTGGGTTCAACAAACAAAAAAATATACGGAAATCAGTGGTGACAACCTAGAAATCAGGGGACGAGAATCGATGTTTGTAGGCTCGAAAAAGAGGGAAAGAGGTGTACTTTTCCCTGTGGAAGAGCGGTTTCCTGGGAAAGTCATTTGTTCAAATTGAGCACTTCTTTTTCCAGAAAAGATAATTGTTCCAATAAGACGTTGCATTAGATATTGCTTTGCTTTCTGAATAATTCAGAACGAACACTGGTATGTATTGAAAATGGAACCCCAGGATAAGAAGTTTGGTAATCTTGCGAAACAGTAATCCGTTATCACCAACAATTGAGTCACCCCACCAGGAAAGTACCACCTTCTTCTTTTCATTCCGATTACGATGCTCCATTTGCACTTGCAGCCCTTCCTCCTCACTTGACCACTTTCCGAGGTTATAGCTTTCAATTTCTGTTTCGTCTTTTGAGAATCAGGTGTCTTGATATGATCAGTTGACAAGGGTAACTGCAACTTCTGAAAAATAAGTCTCCAGGGAAACAATCAGAGTTCTCAACCTATCCGCAATCTGCAATTCTGACCACCGATCACTCCGCTTCCTCCCCCAATTCAAAAAACCATCATAGAACCTGCAAGAATCACTCACCAAGGCTCAATCAAAACACCTCCCGTGTTCTGCTCTCCCTTATCACTCCCTAATCAACCTCCATGTTTTTGTTTCCTCATCCCCCATTCTCCCACTTCTCCAAACACCACAGAACACCGTTATTCACATGAAACGCATCATGCTCACGCATCGAACGATGGCGTGGCGTGAGAGCTCCCGAGGTGTGTGATTACCTTCTTATCACTTGCTCCGAAGGGCGTGAAGAGACGCAAAGAAAGAGAGCGTTTTTGCAACTTGCATCTATAAAACCTAACCGTTCTTGTTGCATTTTCAGGAAGAGATGCTGGACCAGATCCTCGGAACCAACTTCAACTACGAAGCGGCGAAGGAGGTGGCCCGTGGCCTGGAGGGCTTCTCCGCCAAGCTCGCCGTCGCCTACATCGCCACGATCTTCGGCCTCAAGTACTACATGAAGGATCGGAAGGCGTTCAACCTGAGCACTCCGCTGAACATCTGGAACGGCATCCTGTCGACGTTCAGTCTTCTCGGCTTCCTCTTCACCTTCCCGACGTTGGTATCAGTCATCAGAAAGGACGGATTCAGTCGTAAGTGACAAATTGGAAACGGGAACTTGTATTCCAGTATTCAGACACTTATTCTCATGTCTCCGAACTCTACACCGACAGCAAATCGGGCTACTGGATCTTCCTGTGGGTGCTTTCGAAGATTCCGGAACTTCTCGATACGGTGTTCATTGTTCTCCGCAAAAGACCACTGATCTTCATGCACTGGTAAGCCAGAAGAGAAACAATCGCTTCGAGACCCTTCCCCATTCCAGGTACCACCACGCCCTTACCGGTTACTACGCCCTCGTCTGCTACCACGAAGACGCCGTCCACATGGTCTGGGTCGTCTGGATGAACTACATCATCCACGCCTTCATGTACGGTTACTACCTGCTCAAGTCGCTGAAGGTCCCGATCCCTCCGTCGGTGGCCCAGGCCATCACAACCTCCCAGATGGTCCAGTTCGCCGTGGCGATCTACGCCCAGTTGCACGTCTCCTACAAGCATTACATCGAGGAAGTCGAGGGACTCGCCTACTCGTTCCGCGGAACCGCCATCGGATTCTTCATGCTCACCACCTACTTCTACCTGTGGATTCAGTTCTACAAGGAGCACTACTTGCACAACGGTGGAAAGAAGTACAACTTGGCGAAGGATCAGAAGGTCGAGAATAAGAAGACCAACTAGAGATGAACACGGGTTGATAATGAATTGTGGTGATTTATGTATCATGAATATAAAATAAAAAAGGTTTTCAAACAAAACGAGATGGAAATGGAGTAGAGAGATGTGGGATAGGGGATTAATTCAAAGCGACTTTTTAATTGAATGTAATTTACATCAAAAGGAAAGAGACACCGTATCTGTTTCGAGCAGAAGAGTTGTGGAGGATCATGTATAAAACCTATGGTACCGGTAAGAATGAGTGGATGATGATGATGATGGATGGGGGGATATACACACTTTTAGATAGGGGAGAATCAGCTCTTCAGATTCTGCAGATAGTTCTTGATGGTCGGGCCGTCATCGCCGTTCCGATTGTCTTGGAACCGTTGACTGCCGCTTCGAACCGCCTCGCCGAGTTCTTCTGGAGTCCACGTGTGGGATTTGCGCGAGTAGTTGGTGTAGGTTCGAGTTGAGCTGGTGGTGGATGTTGAGGGTGGACTGAAAATTGAAGGATTCCGAATTTGTCGACGGCTTCTAACTACTCACCTCATCAGACTTGAATCCATAACCGTGTACGCCATTGTCGTCGTCTTTGGCACGTTCGTTGAAGAAGACGGCAGAAGAGGTCCAGACGTCTCCGTTGCCACTGACTCCGATACTCTCGTGACCGTCGTTGATGTCGACCTCGCCCTACTACTATTTCCGATCCATGGTACACTCTGTCGTGAATTAGGATCGCCTACACTGGGTTCGGGCTGGATAGCAAGCATCTGACGAGACCGGGCCATTGATGAGTTGCTGTCACTGCGGGGACGGTGGGAAGACACGGGCGGTACGGACGGCACGGTGGCGGGCGTGTTGCTCATCGAGCGTTTCACCGTCTGCGGAGGCAGGTGGTTAACGTTCGGAGGAACCGACGCCGCCTTCTTTCGCGTGGACTCCCAGCGCCTGTCCTTGTACGCTGAAAAGGGGCAGGGTTAGACAACACGACACGGGCACAACCACGAGAACTACAGAAAACTCACCGGGCGGAGTCGGAAAGATCAGAAGCTTCCGATCTCCCCAACTCCTCAAATCTATCAAGAAACTCACCCATTTGATCATTGAACGACATGGCTCTTCGGCACTTTCCAGCGTCCGCGTCTCCTTCGGTATGTCGCTGTTGATGATGGTTTATGGCACGACTCGCCGGAGTGTTGACGTCGAACTGGGTACGATGAGGGGGTGGCTGTATTATGCGGGGCTGTTGGGTGGACATCCGATGTGCGAGAGGCGGTCGAGAAGCCGATGATGACGGTGGCATGGCGTCGTAGCCGTTCTGTCCGAGATATCCAGGTTTCATACGCAATCCAGGTGGGAAATCTAAAAATTGAATTGATAACGCTGGAATCGGCATGACTGTGCTTACGTGTTGCTCTATTCGGAAGACCTCCTGGTGCCATCGCCATGACTTCCTTGGAGAATCCGATGGATCCCGGCTGGTGTGGGTGCATAGTGACATGGTGCTCCGTCGAAGTCAATCCTGTCCGACGAGCCATTTGTGCCTGAGCATTGCGGATAGCCAGAGCAGTCGTGGAACTCGGGGAAAGTATGGCTGGAGAGGCGACTCCGTTGAGAACTGGGGAGTGAATCGACGGAGACAGCTTCTTGACCGGGTAGACTGCCTTGTTCTGCGGCGTCGTCTGCTTCATCGAGTACGTCCGATTCGGTTTTCCGTTGGCTCCGTTCACTGAGGGCGTTGTGACGAGTTCGTCCGAGAAGGAGACGGTAGAGCTGGTCGGCGAGAGAAGATCTTCGGGAACATTCGAGAACTTATTCCTCGGTCGTCGCTGCTTGGCTGTTGACAGTTGATCGGGTGGTGGCGGTGGGCGGAACTGTTCGTTCGGGATCGCTGAAAAACACAATTGTTGAGAAGCTGGGTCTCGGCCAGCCATACCGGCCACCAAATCGGCCAGCGGTCCCGGCGGCAGAACAGAAGAATACTGCGGCGGAGGCGGCGGATGGGGAATGTTGTTGATGAGATGATGGCACGCATCAGAGTCATCGCCTTTTTTGTGACCGTCTGCAACGGAGCAGTAAACTTGGCGGAAATGGTGGTGATGGTGGTGGGTTAGGAAATGGAAAGAGCACAGGCACAACAAAAGGGAACCGATGGTAGTTGTTGTTGGGCAGAAGAAGCCTCCCCAGACACTCATGCAAAGAAAGAAAAAGAAAAAGAAGAAGATGCGATTTGGAACAGGACAGAGCAGCTGGAAATGACTCGAGCAAACGTGCTCTGTTTGAGCGCTCAACGGAGCACGCTTGCACCGGACTCAACGATGATTTGAAGCCAAGAAAAAAATGAAACTAGGAAGCTACTTACTCCGAGTGTTGCTCAGTGTCTCCTGCAAAGTCCCTTCCAAATCACAAGGTTCTACACATCACTTCTCCCCCGTTTTCATCACTCACAATGCTTCAATATCCTCGATGCGTACTCCTCGGGCGAAACTCCTTCCTCTTCCCGTGGCTTCCATATCTCTGCATGATGCATCGGAACAGGCGGTATCTCCACCTCCTCCTCCTCTTCTTCTTCCTCGTCGACGTGCTCCTCTTCCATTGCTCGATGCGTGTGCTCATCCCAACTGTCGACGACCACCATCGCTTTCTTTATCGGCGGTGGTAGGACCGGAGCCGGCTGATCGTCGTGGCGGCGTTTCGTGGCAGATGCCGGATTGTTACGGCGCGGCGACGGGTTCTCGAGACTTTTTCGTTTCGCAGGAGTAGCTTGGGGCGTGTTGACTCCTCCTCCATAAATTGCTTGTGTTGATAGATCCATCTTGTCAACATTCTCCTTTTGCAACTGCGCTCTGTTGACCGACGACGCTGAGGTGCCTCTTCCTTTTGATTTCAAAGGTTTTGTATTAGTAGAATCCCCTTGTGGATCGGACTTGCGTGATCTTCTCGGTTTTCGTTTGACTTCTTCTTCCACTCCGTTTCCAATCTGATTATTGCAACAAATCTCAGTGAGCGCTTGAGCGTGTTTGTCACTTACCAGTTTAGTTTCCGTCGGCTTTCCTTCAATGACACGGTTGTTCTCACTTTGTATTTGATTTAAGTATTTCGCTCTGGTTTGGATGGATTCACTATTCGAAATGAGCTTCTCCAGATGCGCAGGATACGGACTGAAGAGTGCCGGACCAGCGGCTTTGAGCTTTTCCACGTCCCTGAAAGACGCAATTTTAAGTAATTCGGAGGACACTTTCTGATAACTCACGTTTTAAGAACAGTCATTAGTCTCAGGTTGTAGAAGCAGACCTTGTCGAACGTCAAGCGCATCTTCTCGTCCCAATCCTCCAGATCCAAGTACAACGGGAACTTGAACTCATTGTAGATGTCGACGAGCCATCTCCTCGCAAACCATCGACCGCCCTTTCCCAGCCATCGCCTGCTTTCTTCCTCCCAAACATCAAAGAAGCCGTGAATGTGAAGACCGGTCTTGTGGAAGTGAAGAAGTTCCTGAGAGAGAGGTCCTCCTTTTCGAAATCCTTCTATTTTGTCCTTTCGAGGCCGGATCTGGTCAAGTTGATGATGGCATGCGTCGTTGCACTCCGAGTAACGCTCAAAGAGGTACGCTTCTTTGTCGGGCCGTTCCGGAGGGAAGTAGCCTGGAAACAATGCAAATGAGCTTCACCGAACTGCTGCAAGATCTCACCGTCGTCCTCGACTTTTGGCAGAACGAAGTCACCGATTTGGGCGATATGCTCGATACGGAAACTGACAAACATAGAGAGAAGAACGTCGTCATCCGAGTAGTACTCCATATCCGACAAGCATCGTTCTTTCGTGCGGGTCTGAAATTGCATCACTAATTTCAACAACTCTGCTTGAAACAGCTCACCGCCATGTTGTTCCTAGCCATTCTGACTTTCAACGCATTCGACTTTGCTAAGAACGCGGAATCCAACAAGATGACATCACGGAACGCGTGTTTCGGGCTCATGATTTCGTCATCAGCGATTTGGAAGTTGGAGTGTTGTGCTGGTTGCCAGTATTCCGGAGGCGGTCTCCGTTTCTTTTTGACATCAATAATTCTGTCGGCCGGTATGCTCGGCAGACCTCGTTTCGGGTTCTGTCTTCTCGGAGGATTGATCACTTCGGGTGTCTCCTTTTCCTTCGCTGCCATTTCCGGAAGACTTTCGTTTTTATGGAGGATCTTCTGGAAGATATATATATTTGGAATAGAGTAAACTTTCAAATCTTACCTTCACCGCATCCGTCGTCACCTTATCCACCATCGTGCGTCGGCTGATATTCACCACCCATTTATTATTCTTGTAAATCACACAATTGGCCACCATTTTGAATAACGGGGCTCCTGATTCAGAATTTTTCATGGAAAAGGGTAATTTTTTCTGAAAACAACGAAAATTAACATTTTGTTCCGGCTACGCTGGGAAACTCACAAATTTAACTAGAAATCGTAGATCATTGCAGAGACTTTGGAATGTTAATCCATACAGCGCTGCGAGATCGCTCAAGTAAGCCTGAAAAGAAAAACGTACTTATTTGAACGGAAATAGTCTACTTACTTTGTGAGGTTTTAATAAAACAGGAAATACGAGTGATTGGAGTCGGGCGAGTTCCTGAAAACATCAAATTTAAAAAAAAAACGTTCGAAAATGATGATAACTTACGACTCGGTACGGGTCCATTGCGCCGGAGACTCGTTTCAGAGTACAAACTCTCAGAAGTGTCGTCTGATTGATTTGTTCAACCGCTATGTTAAATTTCCGCGTAGCTTCTCTGATATGAAGGGCTTCAGTGCCTTCTGGACCCCTCGATGTGGACGGTTGCTGCGGATCATTGCGTGGATCGGTCGGCGCCGACATTTATGAACTGAAAATCGATTATTTTCATAAAAAATGCGTTCGAGAAGGTTTTAACGAAGATTTTGAACGGGAATATTAAGAAAGAAAATTAAAAATTGGCCTAAAAACGAGGAGAATTCGAAAATGCCGGCGTCATGTGGGTGGCCCAGCAAGTGCGCTCCGCCGCACAAACGACGAAAATTGATTTTTTTTTCTCCGCGAAAAAACTGGATTTTTTGGATCAAAACGCTTGGAAAAATGTGTTTTCAGAGAGTTGGGTAGTGAAATAAGGCAAGAAACAATTGAGAATCAAAAAAAGAATGTGAAAAACGCATAGAAAAGAGCAGAGCCGTCAAAATAATCAAATTTAGGTGAGTCTCAGGCGAAAAAATTGGGCGGAGAAGTGGTTTTTGTGAAGGGTCACGTAAAAATATTGAAAACACGTAAATTAGGCAAAAAACGCTGTGAGATGAAGAGGAATGTTGAAATACAACCTAAAACAGTTAAGATAAGTGAAAACGCATAGATTGACGCTGGATTGTGTGAAAGAATGTCTAAAAATGATGTACATCTTAGATTGAAGACGTATAAATCTTTGTTTTTTGAATTCAGTTTTAAAAATGCTTCGAAAAGCTTTTTTCAATCAAAACTGCGATACTTTTAAACAAAACTAACGGAATCGTGATACGAAAGTCGAATAAATGAGAATTCGGCTTGCTCTCGCCGCTTTCCTGCTCGTTGCCAGTGGTAGCCGTCGAAATTTAGTGATGGAAGAAGAAAAGAAGAGGGCGGGCAGAAGGAAACCGACGTGAAGGAGGGCTGGCGAGGGGAACTGCCGGGCGAAGCGCGAGCGAAAGAGTACTGCAGGTGGGGAGGGCGGCGAGACGACGAGACAGCCCGTCGCTTTTCGATCGACTCGCAGCGGCGTCCCTCTCAAACACTGCCACCAGCCAGCCATCCATTCAAACATTCATGTACAAATTTATTTTAATCGATTGATTCTCCTCTTCACTGCTTCTCTTTGTTTATATAGAAGCTGTAGGCAGACAACTCCAATTTCAAATTCAAATAAATAGAAATCTTCAGATTATGGCGGAAGCAATAAATAAAAGTTCAAATCATGATCACAGAGCTAGTAAACTAAGGAAAGAAATGGGCAAAGTATACATTCAAATGGGCATCTAGAACGAGGTCGTGTTAATGATAAAATATCTCTGTTCGTGAGATTTCAGCGACTTCAGAAGCTTCTCGACGACTTGGAAGGCGACGGTGGCAGTGACGAATGGTCCGAAGATGCAGTAGAGCGAGAAGAGATCGGTGACCCAGACGAACAGACAGTGCTTCGTGCCACGGACAAAAAGGGTCCGAAGGTGTGGGTGGCGGGTCGAGATGGCGGAGGATCGGCGCATCTCGGATCGAGTCGTCCAGCGTTCATCACGGCTTATCAGTGGGATTCTGAAGGGTTTCATGATTATCAGCAGGGCGTACTTGCCAAAACTCACTTTGAAGCGGAGAGACAGACTTGTCTGGAAGAGTGATTCAGGTACAAGAACGACCACAAACTCTCGCTGTTCGTGCCGATTTGAGATATCTGATAGAGATTCGGATGACGGACGGCTTGAGTGAAGTTGGTGAAGAACTTGGAGTTATTCTCGAGCTTTGTTACAATTGACTGACGGACCTCCTTGAGACCGTCGAAATGGTCTCGTTTGACGGAGAGCAGGACCAGACACGCTGGCACGTCTTGTTCCTTCCAGGGATACGAGATATACGCGTAGAAGAAGCCGGTGTCGTTGAATCGGGGAAGGCAAATCGGGACCCAGTTCTGAGAGTCAGTCTGGAGAGATTTGTCGGAAACCAGGTTGATGAGGATGTTCAGGTCGCGAGGATGGATCACGTATTTCTGAAGGACACTTTCAGATTCGGCGAATGCGCTCTATCTCACCTTGAACCTGACAATAGCCGCAATTTGCCGATGAGCTATCATAATACCAAACAATGCTCCATCCAACTTGGCGGCTCCCATACTCGTCGCCATCGTGCTCGAAAGGAACTCTCGATCTGACGGATTCATCGGAATCGCAGAGATCGACGAGTCGACGAGGTTGATCGGAGAGCCTCTCCACGACGAAATCGACGACTCGACGAGCCGATCCGTGCCTCTCAGAAGCTTCCGGAGATCGTAATTGTCTCCTTTCTTCTTGTAAACATTCTCGAGTTGGCTTTTCGAAAGGATCGAGCAGATCTGCTCAAACAGAACTTCCAACTGATCGTCGAGTTGTTCGGGGTACTTGGAAACTGAAAGTCTTTGATGTAAGCAATTTTAACTGTTTCTCTACCTATACAGAAAATAAGTGGTGATTTGTGTAAAAACTGTATGTACTTGTCCTGCGACGTCATCGTCAACAAAGTGTCTCCCCAGATGCGGCAGCGATCGACGAAGGCGCAGATCAAGGCGAACAGCGAGCACATTTCCACTTCGTTGCCGGTACTGAAAACAAAGAATTTGAACTTGAACTCTCAATGGAGCACACTTACTTCACAAAAATGGGCCGTCCGAATTCTGAGAGAATGAAGACCTGGAAGGGCAGTCGTGCCAGATGTTCGAACATCGCCTCGGCGTTCTCCAGATGCGTCTCGTCGACTTCTTCCTCGGGAATATCCACTTGTGACACCTTGAAACTCGCCTCGCTTCCCGTGTCAGCCGTCGCCGCTTCTGATCCTCCCGGCACTTCTACCTCCATTTCTATTTACGAATCCTCAAAGATTCTGCTGTTTTGATGGATCACAGTTGCTTTGCGAGTGCCTAGGGAAGTGCGCTCTAATGATAACTACCGGAAGGGGAACCGAAGAGATGGGAAAACTGGTGGTGGTGAATAAAAGCGGAAAGATTTATTATGCAAGGAAAAAAAATCTAGGTTGACTGCAATTATGCGCTGGAAGAAAAGGAAAGATCAAAGTTGAATTTCAAAAGGAAAATGCAATTGTGTACAGGAAAATCAGTTATTTAAATACAAAGTAAAAAAAAATGCGAGAAGCGGGTCATTGAAGCGTATCTACATATATTCACACACGGATTCAGAAGTCAGAATACAACATTTTACAGCAATTCAAAGTTTTTACAAGCCAGTGCGTTCCATCAGCGTTTGGAGGTCTCTTTGCAGGATGATATTCTTGGAGAGTGTCTCTTCCAGCATCCTCTGCAACTTCTTGTTCATCTCCTTGACGTCAGAATTGTTCGAATCCTGGCTCAAAGTGTTCAGAAGCTTCCGGAACGACACCTCAAGCTTCGGATGTCCTGCGAAGCTAGGCGAGTGCGGATTCCCGAATCCCAGTGGTTTCTCGCGGATCAAGTTCTCAATTAGTTCTCCTTTTTCGGTAACTTCCCGACGGAGACGACTGTTTTCAGATTCCAGTTGTAGAATCTAAAAGAAGGAAATGAGTAAGTGTGCTCCACCGAACTCTCACCGTGTCGGCGTTCTCCGAATGGATCTTCTGCAGCGTCGCCAATCTCGTGATCAGCTCCACGTTCTCCGACTCGATCGCAGACAGCGAGGACACACTTTCATTACCGTCGAACGTCTGAAACCATCAGAATCCTCCGAATCTCTCCTCAAATTCACTCACATGACTGCTGTTCCTGTCGACATCCTGCTGCACGACGTGCCATCCAGCCCGTTCTTCGCTCTTTCTCTCGTAAGAATCCGCCCGTTTCCTCTCCTCCTTCAACGTCTTCTGCAGCTCCTTCAACAGTGCCTGATGCTTCTTCATCGCTATTTTCTTCTCTTCTTCATTCGATTTCAATTTCTCCTCCAAACTGGCAATGGACAATCTGAACTGTTCTCTCTCCACTTCGAACCCTTTCTTCTGATCGTCTACTTCCAGTTGATAACGGGTTTCCAAGAGCAGAATTCGATCTTCAATTGCTTTCTCCTGGTTTTGGAGGGATTCAGCGGAGATTTCTTCGATTCTTGAGCTCAACTCGTCTTTCTTGACTTGTAAAGTGGCAATTTCGGCTTTCAACTGCGAGATTTTCTGAAATAAATTAAGTAAAACACTTTTCCAGTGCAAAAACCTTACATTTTCATGGCTTTTCTGAGATTCTGCTCTCTCCACCTCAAATATCTTCAATTTCTCCAGATTTTCTTGGTTTTGTGCGGTTAACTGTGTGATTTCCAGGTTTTTCGCGTTGACAGACTGAAAATTATGTTTTTCCCTTGTAAGAAGTTGGATATTTTACCTCTTGGAGACGAGAGTTCGCTTCTTTCACTTCTTTCTTCTCTTCAATAGCTGTTTCGAGTTCTGATTTGAGATTTGCTTGTCCCTGAACACAGTTTTATATGAGCCAGTCTAATATAAAAATGAATCCTTACCTGTTCCGATTTTGCCTTCAATCCTTCAACTTCCTCTTGCATTTTATTCAACTTCTCATATTTTTCTTCATTTTCCGCCGCAAACTCCAGCTTCATCGCTTCAATTTGTTTCTTCAACTGCTCATTCTGCTCCGAATTCTCTCGCAAAATCCGTTTCTTCTCCTCGATCAACTTCTGATTCTCCTCCACGACTTCTCGATTTCGGAGCTGGATTTCCTCGACGATTTCTTGATTTTCTTTGCGGAGAGCTTCGATTTCCTCCATAACTCGACAGTTTTCTTCATCAAGCACTTCTTCTGAAGCGGAAAACGTAGATTTTGATAAAATAGGTCCGTAATGCACTCACTTCCATTATAAGCCGTTTCGGCTTCCGCAGCCAACGCCAGAACCCGATCCTCCAGTTCAACATTCAAAGTTGTGCAGTTCTCCAGCTGTTCCTTGAGACTCGTGATCTTCTTGTTGAGAGCAGGTACTGTTTCCTGGCAGAGCAGCTCTTTCTCTTCCTTCAGCGTCTTTATCTCGGCTTCCAGCACGGAAACATCAACAGCTGAGCTTCCACCGGCTTCTTTTTCTAGCGGATGATCGGAGTACGACGATATTTGCGTTTTCAGCTGTTCATTCTGGTTGGACAGCTGGAAAAGGCTATTGAACGTGCAACCAGTAAGCTACAACTTACATTTTTCATTTCCTCGAAGAGCGTCTCTTGCTGCAACTTGAACTCTTCCTCTTGGGTCTCCAACTTTCTCCGCAATCCTTCGATTTCCGCTTCTTTTTCGTCTTTCTTCGACGAAGAAGCTGCACGATTGATCAGTTTGCTCGCGAATTGAAGAGCTTCGTTTTTCGGTGAACTCTGCACTTGGCTCTTCTTCTTCAACTCCTCTCTCAGCTCGTAATTGTCGTTGCGCAGCTGAAGAAGCTGGTCCTGGATGAGCAAGAACTCTTCTTTCGAAAGACCACCGGATTCTGTCGCCATTCTGGAAGAAAATCAATATTTCGGGTTGTTTTTCAGTGTAATTGAGGGGTGCGTCCGGGACTGAAAACAGGATATAAAAATAAACATGTGTCATCGCATCGCATTTTACGGGAAGACGCACTGCTGGCCGAAGTGGGTATTTCTCGGCCGTACCGAGAAAACGGAGGGAATAAAAAAAGTTTTGAAGTGGGTTCTCGGCTCGAGAGCTGAAGACGACTCGCAAAAGGGAATAGCTTGGATGTGAAACATGCAATTTAGGAACTCACGAAGGTTGTATTGATTTTGCAGTTGTCTGACTTTTCGACGAGCATTCGAGAAGAGCTGCTTGACTAGTAGACGTGTCAGATTCATGGTCTGTAAAAGGAGTAGTGTGAAAGGGGATCTGGCAAGCGTATCAGAGAGAAACGAGTGAAAACCACCATAAAACCAACAGGCTAGTGGCATGGTTTAGTTCAATTGTTTATAGAAAACGCTGAGAGTGGCCAAAGTTTACATTCTCGCCAGGTGAAAGGATGCAAGGGAGAAAAACGAGAAGGATATGGGACTACAGTAGCCGTTTCAATGATAGCTTTGGGATATTGAAAGGATTTTATATGCAACTGAAAACAAGACATTACATTTACACATTAACAGCAATTCCCACACTCAAAACAGATGAAATAGTGCTGAAAAGATGTAAAACTTTATAAAAAATTAAAGTAATTGCAACTCAGTTGATGTGCAAATTAACGTCGCAGTGTTCGCACAAGTGGCATTTTAAATTACGACATTTCAAAATTTCGGATTCTCAAAAATTTAATTTGTTTTTTGTTTTTCACCTCGTTTTTCTTCAAATTCATCCTGATAACCTGGTTTCTTATGTCAATAAATGTTCAAAAACTTTGTAAGTAGTCTGACATACGCTTATCAACCTTGAAGTCTGACCTACGATCAGATAGAGCCAATTAAAACGAAAACAGTTCTTTTAAGCTTCCTTCAGTTCCTACTATTTCCGTGTTTTCCCTGTTTCTATCCGGTTTTTCTACATTTTATTCTTTTAGCGGACGTCCGTAGGCTGCTCTAAACATGATGCGCTTCCTCACCGGCTTCGAGAAAGCCGAGAAAACTCGGAATATGGAGGTAATCCGGAATCTCAAGCTGCAATGATCCAAATCTTTGAATTTTCAGTTCACTCTTCAATTCCTGCTCACCGTCGACATCTTCGTCACTGCGCTCACGTACTACTCGACAGTGATCCCGGGAATGCACAACGAGAGAATCTTCGATTTGACGTTCCTCGCCTGGATGGGCATGCTCACCATCAGCATCTTCCTGCTCAATTGCACCAGTGTCAACGTCTTCGCCGAGATCCGCATCGCCTATCGGATTCTCCACTTGCTCATGGTCATCATCGGTTTCTATCGTGATCATGTCGTCCTCCTGCCACCGTACACCGTTCTTTACTTCACTGCCGAGTTGTGCTACCTGGTGTACGGACTCTTCAACCACAAGATGGATTATCCCGGCAAATGGATCTGCAAGTTCACAGACCACTGCCAAAAAGAAAAGGATAACCAGCCGGACGAGACCGCCCATTCGCAGTACTTCTGCAAAGTGGCTCACGAGGTCGTCCGCAAGAACTGTACCATTGACGAGGAATTCAACGACGATCTGTTCGAGTATCACACCGCCTACGAAGACGATCTGCTCCCAGCGGCTCTGTTCCATCCGAAAGGCCGCTCCACTTTCATCGTGTAAATATTTTCTAGAATTGTTTTAAACTAGTGTATTATTGCGTTACTTTCCAGTTTACATGTACTAAATTCTAATCCAATCTCGTACCGGTAGCAACGTTTCATGTGTCATATGTTCTTCCAGTGTGTTTCAAATTGTATAACTGAATCCGTCTTCCACGACTTTCTTTTATTTTTGCCTTCTAAAGGTTTTCTCCTTATATCTCGGGCTGGAGTGTTTGCACACGGGATACCACGACAAAATGCACGCAGGGTCGAGGGCAATCCTAGTCCGCGGTCACTTGTAGAATATCCCACGCCTTCTCGGCGTTCCCGCTCAGTTTTATCGCATTTTCCAATGCTTTTCGAGGATAGGCAGAAGAATCGATGCACGGTAAGCCTTCAACTATCGATTTTCCCCATTCACTTCAACTTCAGGGTCCCACACTAGTCGGGTTTAACGAATCGCAAGAAGATCATCAGAATACGGTATGCTCTGCGCATCCAGAGTCTTCAAATCGGATAGAAGTCATAAAAGAAGCATTTCGAACAACAGGACTGCTCGAGAAATGCAAAGTTCTCACAAGTTTCCTGGAAATCGACGATGCCGACTTGGAGCAGTCGCATCAGAAGGCGATGGTCAAGGAGCTGTTAGATTCTGAGAAGTTGTCACAGGAAGAGATCAATGAATTGTGTCAGAAGTACGATTCAGTGTTCATGACGCGGGTAGAGCCCCTTTTTAGTTAGTTTTCACGAGAAGTTCATTCAGAAATCCGTGAAAATCGCAAAGGACGGTGTTTCATGCGTTCGCGACTTGACAAATCGGATCATGGCGAACGAGGCGTCGAACGGATTTGCAGTGATCCGACCGCCGGGACATCACGCCGATTCCGAGACTCCGTGCGGTTTCTGTCTGTTCAACAATGTTGCGCAGGCAGCCGAGGAAGCGTTCTTCGGCGGTGCAGAACGGATTCTGATCGTTGACCTGGATGTGCATCACGGACAAGGAACACAGAGGATATTCTACGATGATAAGAGGTAAATCTACCTGAAATCATTGAATTCAATCAATAATCCATTAAGAATACTGTACTTCTCAATCCATCGCCACGAACACGGTCTCTTCTGGCCACATCTCCCCGAATCCGACTTTGACCACATCGGAGCAGGCCCTGGTCTCGGATACACAGCCAACGTCCCTCTCAATGAAACAGGATGCGGGGATTCTGATTATCTCTCCATCCTGTTCCACGTCCTCCTCCCGCTTGCCACCGAATTCGATCCTCACTTCGTCATCGTCTCCGCCGGGTTCGACTGTCTTCTCGGAGACCCGTTGGGCGGAATGACGCTGACTCCCGACGGATACTCTCATATCATTCATCACTTGAAATCTCTGGCTCAAGGAAGGTTGCTGATTGTGCTGGAAGGTGGATACAACCATCAGATGTCAGCGGTCGCCGCACAGAAGTGTTTGAGGGTACTGCTAGGACATGCTCCGCAGAGGATAGCTCTCACGGAGCCACCGAAGGAAAGGTATGATTCTCTAGAAGTTAGAGAAGCATCAGGAAATCAACAAGCATCTTTCAGCACTGTCTCCTCGTGTGTCAGCCTTGTCTCTGTCCTCCGTCACCACTGGAACTGCTTCGATTATTTCCCCTCAAGAACGGCCCTCCGATTAGCTCAATGGCCAATGTAAGTTCATCAGAAAAACATCCATGACCTCAATTCTATCTTTCCAGCATAAACTCCAAGGTCCAGTTCAACTATGACCCATCCACCCGAACCCCGAACACTGGAGAGATCGTCCAGGACCAGTTACTCTCTCAGAAATTCACGAAACTCGATGAGATCTCTTCTGAATCCCTGGAGACTCTGGTGTTTTTCAATGAAGGAGATGAAGCTCACGCGAGTCTCGAGGAAGAAGACAATCACCCCGAGAAACCGGGACGGACGAGACGGATTATGAAGGTGTTACGGGAATCTGGAGTTTTGGAAAAGTGTAGAGAGAGGAAATGTGAAAGGAATGCGACGGACGATGAGATTCGATTAGTGCATACGAAGGATATGCTGGCGCATCTAAAAACGACGGAGACGATGACGGACGAAGAGCTGATCGAGGAGGCCGAGAACGACTTCAACAGCATCTACTTCACGAAGGACACGTTGAAGGTGGCGAGGAAGACGTTGGGAACTGTTTTGCAGGTATGGTTTATTGGAAAATATGAGAAACCCGTACAGAAATACACATGAAATGGGTTGAGTTCTATTCGTCCTTCTTCTCGTCGTTCTTGTCTCGAGTCACTGCGAATCGTTTCCGAAGATTCTCGGGCAGGAATCCGTCGGCGGCCAGCAACCGCATAAACAGCATTCCGTTGATGCAACCGAACACGATCGGACCGGCCAATCCGATCATCTCGTAGTACCAGTGGAGTCCCGGAACGTTCTGAACAGCCCACCACGTCCAAAGCATCTGTGAGATGAATCGGAAGAAGAAGAAGCTGACGATGTTGGCGTAGACGACTGCTCGGAAGATCCGTGGAAACTGGGTGGACATGTCGCAAAGCTGAAGGATAGTGCGGGCATGCAAGAAGATGCTGTTGACCTCCATGAGCAGGGCCCATCCGGCTGCCAACGTGAACCTTCCCGTCATCCCGGGGCACACTAGGGCTCCGCAAGTGGCGAAGTGGTGGAGCAGAAGCTCGAGGGTGTAGCTGGACCACTCGTAGCAGAGCATGTCGATGGCGTCTTGGAAGAAGTAGGCGACGGAGATCAGGGGCAGCTGGGCAGCGATCGGATCGTACCATTCGATGACTTCGTGGAAGATCTCGTGCGGGTGGTTGACCATCAAGATTAAGTCGCCGAGGCCAACGATTACGGCGTGTATCCAGCAGATTGTCAGGTTTTGCAGACGGTACCGTCTGCAAGATCGGAGAATCAGAAACAGATCAGAAGTAGAAGAACTCACTTGAATCCCTTGAACTGCAGCCAACTGTGCGTCTTGACATACTGCCTGGCAAGCCGGAAGATGATGGAATAGACGACGAGCGGGATGATGTTGTGGGGTAGGAACAAATTCAGGAAGTTTGGAGCGTTGTACTCGGGAAGATCTGCTCGGGAAGGTAACGGCTCCGACATTTATCTGAAAGTTTATGGAATTGGGTGTCGAAGCGAAGGGGCACTGACTAGAAAGGTTTCTATCAAATACGTTACGTTACAGTGGAATTGCTAGTGACGGGAATACATGGATTCGGAGTTGGGCTAGTTGGGGAGACGTGGAAGAGAAAGGGTAGGGCCACGGGAATTCGAATTTCACGTGAACCTTTTGGAGCCGAGAGAAATGCGTCCGGAAAGCCAGTGATGTTCGGGATTCGGCTTCTGACAATGCAACGGAAATGAAAAAGAACGCGATAGAGAGGAAATTGGATATTCCCCCCCAGACGAGAGAGATTTGGAAATTTAGAGTCGCGCAAATGACGTTTCCAGCAGAGACAAAGTGCTCCGTGAGCAAGTGCAAAAGTGCATAGCAACAAGGGGAGAGCGAACGAAACAAAAGCGGCAAAAAGGCATGAATGATTTATTTATTTTCTGACTCCTCCCGCCACCAGACGAAGCGGAGCCAGACATCTGGCTCAATGAGCTCTCGGAAGAACAGCTTCACGGCGGG
The DNA here is from genome assembly GCA_900536315.3 of Caenorhabditis becei. NCBI lineage: Eukaryota > Metazoa > Nematoda > Chromadorea > Rhabditida > Rhabditidae > Caenorhabditis > Caenorhabditis becei. The sequence continues at coordinate 103,305 of LR539299.1, forward strand.
ATGGCCGAAAGGCGCAAAACGATTCGCAGTTACGAGAAACACAAACAGACGAGAGAAACGAGCAGCGAAACATGAGTTATTGGGCAAACAATTGGCGAGGAAGGTGTACTATTCGAATGGGGGGAGATGCCCAAACTTGTCGGCGAAACGATGTTTGCTCTTGTTTGCAACGGATTTGTGATTTTAGTGATGAAGAGGATCATTCGGATTGCTGACTTCCTAGAGTTCTGAAGGCTGCAGAACATCCAGAAAATTATGCATTTCATAGTTTTTGAATAATTCACGTCATCTGGAATAGCTCGTGTTTCATAGGGGAACTTGAGAGATTCAGAAGTTCAAAATCTCCACGTCATCTTTAAAAAAGATCTTTTTCCAGTCTGTCGACGAGATCTTCAAAAAACCAGCCGGCCAGCAGAACGCTCTCGTCGTCACCCGACCCCCTGGACATCATGCTTCGGCTTCGAAATCCCGTGGATTCTGTATCTTCAACAATGTCGCGGTGGCCACTAAAGTGAGTTCCAATTCCCTATCCCCCATAACAACTGTGTTTCCAGTACGCTCAAAAGAAGTATCGTGCGAAGCGAGTGCTTATCCTCGACTGGGACGTCCATCACGGCAACGGCACTCAAGAGATCTTCTACGAGGATCGGACAGTTCTGTTCATGTCGATTCACCGACACGACAAAGGAAACTTCTATCCTATGGGCGAGCCCAAGGACTATTTCGACGTTGGCGAGGGATCCGGGGAGGGCCGCACTGTGAACATCCCGTTCAGCAGTGGTCCGATGGGAGATCTCGAGTATCAGATGGCATTCCAACGCGTCGTTCTTCCAGTCGCCTACCAGTTCAACCCGGATCTCGTCATCATTTCCGCTGGTTTCGATGCAGCCGTTGATGACCCACTGGGAGATTACAAAGTGACCCCCGAGACGTTTGCTCTGATGACCCATCAACTGTCTTCCCTGGCTTCCGGAAGGATCATTGCCGTGTTGGAAGGCGGCTACAACTTGACATCCATTGCCAATAGCGCCCTTGCTGTCTGTGAAACCCTCCAAAGTCGTGGAATGCTCCGACGGCTTCAGGAAGAGAAAGAGCACTTCGCTTCGGTCAAAAAGAAGATCAGCTCTTCGAGCATTCGAACCATCCGAGAAGTGTGTGCCGCCCAGCAAAGGCATTGGAGTATTCTGAAAGGATTCCAGGTGAGTATCTCGTCCATTTCCTTCTTGTTTTGTGACGTCCGGGGCCTCTAGATCATCGTCGGAAGCGTGCTCAACTCGCGTGTCGTGCTCAAGAGCGGCAAGCCCCCAGCGGCAGCGCTTCGTCTCAAGAGTGCGTCGGAACCGACGAAGCACGCGGAAGCACGGGCGAGAACGGCACGACGACGATCGGAGAATCTAGACGAGATCATCAAAAAGATGCACAATATCACACTTTGAACTTGTTCTTTGCATATAAACCCCTAGTCATGATAATCTGTGAAAGAGTTCATTCCGAGAGTCCACTGAGAACAAATCCAAGTAGTCATCATAACTAGTACAATTTCCTGTTTCCTATATTCATTCCCCCAACAAAAACTTGCAAATAAACGTTTTATCTACACCGAATTCTCCAGAAGTTTCTCATGGTTTCGCAACCTTATTCTTATCTGGCAAGTTGTCTTTTTCCTGAGTTTGGATAGGTAGATGTGACGTGGAACTTCTAGAACTTTCCCGAAACTTTCAGCGTAGACGTGGAACTTACTGGAACTCCTCCCCCTATTTCTCTGTTTCTCTAACTCTCTCTCTCTCTCTCTAATTTCAGTTTCTCTTTGTGTTCTAACCTTTTTTTTCACTATCCCCTTCCCAATTCTATCCATTTTCCAGGTCCTCCCCGTCGAAATCGGCCTCGAACTCGACGACGACGAAGCGATGAGTGGCGACGACGAACCGACGTCTTCTTCCTCTTCCTCCACATCTGCACCACCCCAAAACGGCCTCCAAAATATGGATTTCGGAGCTGCTCACGCCGTGGTCCCACTGCCCTCGTGCCCGCATCTGGAGCAAGTCGCCGCGTTACCGCCCAACGGAATTGACTCGTCGACGGTGTGCTCCGATTGCCAGATCGGAGCGGAAGTGTGGACTTGTCTCACTTGTTATCAGGTATGATCTTATCAGTTTATCAGTTTTCAATATTCTCTTATTCTTATCGTCCGGTCCGGTCGGTTTTTACAAAATCAGCCCGACGGTTTTTATGAAATCTTATTCAGTCTTATCTAATCTTATGAAATCTTCTTATCTTATCCAGTTCAACTGCGGCCGATTCGTCAACGAGCACGCCCTGATGCATCATCTCGCTTCGGCTCATCCAATGGCCCTCTCCATGGCCGATCTCTCCGTCTGGTGCTACCCGTGCGAGGCCTACGTCCACAATCCGATCCTCATCCCTGCCAAGTCAGCTGCTCATCAGAGCAAGTTCGGCGAGGCCATTCCCCACTGAAGAACATATTTCGTGATGCTAATCTTGTCAGATTCTCCCCCTAATTCTCCCTTTTTTTAATGAATGATTATGCTCAAAAGTGTAGGAAATTCAGTCCAATTATAATGAAAAAGCAGGGGAATATTTAGGAGAAAAAGGACTAACAGCTGAGATTCTTGCGAAAAGTGAAAGTAAAACAAAAAAGAAGAGATTATCAAGTAGAGAGAGGAAAGCACGAACTAGGAGAGAAGAATATGCAGACATAGATAACGATAATGATAATAATTACAAATAACGATAATCAGTGGTAATCACTCATCCCACGTGGCATTCACATCGTCGTCGTCGCCGTTTTCCTCTTGTTCCGAGAACGAAGTGTCGCCGTGGAATCCGCGGAAACGGTCACGGAGCGCTGCTTCGAACGACGAGACCGCCCGTTTTTGGGGACGGATAGTGCGAGATGGAGAGCTGCCCGGGGATCTGGAAAAGCATCAGATGAGGCCAGGGATTCAGAATTGGGAAATATACCTTGCTGTTTTCTTCAAAAGACTTCTTCCATTGGCGATATCCGTCAAATACGGCCGATTCGACACAATCGTCTCGGCGGGTGGCAGTGAGTTTGGAGCGGGTTTCTTGGGTGCTGGCTTCAGAGGAGTCAGAGTGTTCTGCTCCTTGAGCACAGGCTTCTGGAGCATCATTGGTGGTGGTGGCGGCGGTGGAGGTGGAGGAGCAACAGCCATCGGAGCCAGTGTTATCGTCGCAGAAGCTGTGGAGGATGTGGTTTTGGAGCTGGAGGACTCGGAGACTTTGCGGTTGAAGGAGAGCGACGGAGAGCAGACGGACGGCCCTTTCCCTTCGTCTTCAGACACTTCGGAAGAAGATGAGGTGGAGGAGACGTCGATGGAGGGCTTCTTCATGGCCATCTTTCCGCCTCTTCGGGAACTGGCTCTCGATGAAGGCTTCTCCGACACGATAGCTCCGGTCTTCTGCAGATTCATCAGCTGCTTCGAAAGCATCGCCAGTTGGTTTTGAATCGAGGCCATCTGATCTTCCGTTGTCATCTGTGTCCTCGTACTCGGCATGCTCAATCTGTCGTCGTCATCGTCGTCAAATGTCATCGACATCGGCACGTTCAGCTTGCGGAACTCGCAGAAGTTGTCTTCCTCGTCGATGATCGGCTTCTGGCGAATCGGCAGCTTCGCCCACTTCTCGGACCTCCGTTGTATAACTCCGTCTTCTAAGTCATCCGTCAGAAGCACTTCTTCGATTTCGTTCAGTGTGTATCTCGGCATCTTATATCCATTCGCTTGCTCCATTTGCAGGTCATTCAGAATCTCCTTCGCCTCCTTCTTGTACTCGATCATGTTTCGCGAACTGATTGTTTGAGAGAAAATGCGAATGATAAGGGCACGAATCTGATTTCCGCCAAGGTAGTCACGAACAAAGTGCCGCATTCGCAGACCGTTTTCACGGATTCGGTGGCGCTGAAAACAAGAAAATAAAGTTTTTTTTAAGAAAAGTTTCAAGGTTACCATAATCTCCATCTCATCCATTACAATCTGCATCAAAATCTCGATTCCCGTGGCAGTATTCACAACGGCAAGCTCATTATGAAGGCGTTGACGGGCTATTGCGATCTGAAAGTTGAATTTAGGAATGCGAATGGGGAATTATAATCCTTACACTCACATCTTGAAGCGTATTCTGATTTTGGTTCTGTTTTACTGTTCCTTGATCATCTGAATCTTCCTCATTGTAAATCGTTTTCTTGCTCTGCGGGCCTGTCACCAGAATTGTTGCTCGTCGCTTCTTTAACGGTGTTTCTGACATTTTCCTGCAAAAAGGACATGTAAAATATTGATATGAACAACATTCGAAAGGAATTCAACAAGAAATCAGCGATAAAACACGGGTTTTCAAGGAGAAAACGAGGAAATCTCAAGAGAAAAAAATGTGTTTTTGAAATCCCCGCGACGTCCGATAGAGCGCACTTGCTGCAGGATAAGCCGAATGCATTTTTTTCAGAACTCGGATTTCATTGAGAATCTACTGGAAAAGCACTAAAAACCTTAAAAGAAACAGAAATAAGGTTTGAAAATCAATCGATGCGCAAATTGGAATAGGCCCCGTGGAACACACAAGCAGCAGGTGTTCCTTGCGCGCGCGGCGAGACCCGCAGACATTGTGGGCCTCCCTTTAAACGGACCCTTACGCAAATAATGTATACGGACCTAGATGAACTGATAAGAATGATAAAAGATATGACCCAACCGATATCTAGGTTACTGATAAAGGTGAAATAAGACACTTCGGAATGTGTTTTTTCCATCTTGGTTGCTCTCCGGAGTTTGGATTACTGTGGTTTTTTGATCCCCAATCGGCACAAAACAGAGCAATAAAAACGGCTGTCTCTTTCGACTTCTCTCAAAAACAATCTAATGTGTCATTTATCACTTGGGGCAACTAGTGTGTGTAACAATTCTCAGTGGCACGCAGCGCCTCAACACAAACACAAAATCATGGCGAAATTGTCGATTTTTCTGCTTTTAGCGGGTCTCACCGCGATTTCCGCACTGAGATGTTTCGAAGGAACTGTAAATGGACTGGAGAGCAACCAGCAGACTCCGAAGAAGGTTGGTTAGAGAAAGTGCTAAGGGAATTACTGCTAATTCGACTGGAAATCATTAGAAACTCTCGAGAAACAGTGAAAATCATTGCAGGAGTGCGGCGGAATGTCGAACTATTGCGTGCAGCGTATCGATAAGAAACGCGGCGAAATGAGGTTTGTGCTTCTGTTTGTCCGTAATCCATGAGCCACTCGCCTTATTTGTGTAATCCTTCCGCAACTGTTTGCTCAAATCGTTCAGTTTCCCTACGTAATCCTTCCTTCCAGACGTGAATGCAGTTCGTGGAGCGATGAGCATAGCATGGAGGAGAAGTGTCCGGTATTCCACAAGTCCATGGGATCCCCTACTTCCTCATTTTCAGATGACCGGATGTCACTTCCAAACCAAGGACTCGACCTTCTGTTGTTGTCAATTCGACGAGTGTAACGAGTGGAAGGGAGAGTTAGTTCCTCGAGAATCTTCGACACCTTTCGGGTATTTTTCAGCGGATCCGAGTTCAAGGCGGGAGAGACTGTGAAGGTTGTGCCATCGGCTCCGAAACTTCCAGAGGTGCTCATGCCAACTGCAGCAACTCGTAAGAATGTTCGTGTGGATCTTTCATGAGGGGTAGAATAGGGGAGAGTTTTGACCATTGGACATTTTGATTTTGAAATCAGAAAAAGAATATTTGAAATAGGAAAAAAGTATGTTTTCTTCTTGAGACATCAGACTTCGGGGTGTTCTCCGCATAGTTCCACATAGATTGGAGCCTACCTATTTTACAAGAGACAAAATAAAACACTGTTGCAATACCCGACTATGGAATAGTATGCAATTGAATCAGTGAAATGATAACTTCTCTATGAAACCGAACTTTTTTGTTTGAAATTTGACATTCCTTATACTCTCTGTTGCAAAGTTGCAAACTCTCTACAAAATGCTCTTTCTTCAATTCATCCCATTCTTTCAGAAAACTGACTCATCGATCGTCAACATCCCGACAACTCCTGCACCTACCCGAAAGTCGAGTTTCGTCGACCTCCCCTAATCCATTTCCCTGCCTTTCCCCAGAGACCAATAAAGTTTTTCCGCAGTCCTTCACCCGCACCTTTCTCATGTTATGTTCGCACTTCTCTTTCCGATCTTTGACGAGCTAAACGGTCACCGTCTCGGCGAGTGAAATCCGAGTCGACAGATGAGCCCCCTTTCGATATTTTCGTCCTGGAAACGAGGAAGCGAAACATTTTCCTGCTCGACGGGGAGTCCAATCGACTCTTTTCATTCCGGCTTCTTGACGTCTTCTAACCTAAGTGTGATTGAGTTTCGAGGCCAAAGGAAATTGAATTAGTTGTGCTCTTTCCCAAGTTGGCAGCACTTTTCGAGAGCAGTTCTCTTTGCAAGTTGTCAGTTTCAGGAATGTTTTTCAAAGAACTTGTTTAGTATTTATGAGAATCTTCACAAGTTAATGGATGAATGAAGCCGAGAATAATGTTTTTTCTTCATTTTCCATTCGTTTTTCAAATTCATTCATTTGGAAGTTTCGACGCCTTGCTCATCTTTCCGAACATAACTGAATCCAGTGAAACAGAAAAGTCTGCTTGTTTTCTTGTGAGCAGTTGTGACAAGTGGCGTTCCAGTGTGTTTTGCCAGTGTTTCGGTACAAGGAATCAGTTTTATAGCTTAAACCCAAAGAGCTTGTTGCAGAAAGTTCTACATTCATCTCTACTTTTCTTTACTGTCTCAAGTGAAACAGAACTGTCAAACCTATTCGTTCATTATCAGTCTGCGACTTCGTCTTGTTATCAAAAACATTCACCTATCTCTCATGGGATCAGCCACTAACAGTTGTATAGTTGTTTTTCATTTATATTCCAATTTCAGCTTTACTTCAATTTCCGTTTATATTCAAAACGAGTAGTACTAGCCAGTCTGCCATATTTGAATCATTCTGTTTCCAAACGTTTTTTTAAAAGTTCAGCCAAAGCATGTAGTACTACGAAATCCACTTCCGTATTTCGCTCACTCTGAAAATCTGTTTCATCTAATCAATTTCATCTTCTCTGTTCTTGCCAAAATCAATGTCTTCCAAATTCGAATATCCGCAGCTTCCCCCAAAGTTCATGTTTCTATGTCAACTTTCTAAGACATCAGCGTATAATTAGATGACGTGCACCTGGAGACATTTCGGATAGATTGATTAGATTTGTCACTTGAGTAGGCTTGAAAGTATAGGTAAAAGTACTTTTGAATCTCAATTTGTTTCCAGTACGCACTGCCAGAAAGAGCAATTCACAATTTTATATGGAGAGTCTGAAACTGTAAAGTTCACAACTTTTCACTGTTCCAGAAGGTCTATGAGTCAATTGAAAGTGCCAACTCATCCGTCGTTTGACCTATTTGATGATTTCATTGCACTTGCAGCAAAGATCCGAATGATCCATCATGGCCCTCCGGGTGCTTTGTCTCTTGCCTCATAAGCTATAATTAATGCCCTTCTCCGTGCCTCCAAAACGCCATTCTCTCGTCCGTTTTTTTCGGCGGCTCCTACTCATTTCCATATCCTTTTCTCTCTTCTTCACAACATATGTTTATGTGTGCATGTATATCCGTTTCCTTCGACGATAATTCAATTTCTGAAGGCAGAAGAAGACGTCTTCTCCGCTTCCAGAAACCCTTCCGTTCACTGATAGGAAGTGGCGGATGGATGTCTCATTTCCGGAAGAATGGGGAGGAGCTGTCACAGAAATAACATGTATTTCTGGTGACAACACACTTCTCACGAGATTCTTCCGGATTTTTTTGCTGCTTTTTTTGGAAAAGAAGAGTGTGGAGAGGAGAATAAGCGATTGAGGACATGTTTGGTGACAAGTCGAGCTTCTTCTCGACGACAAAGTTTTACTTATTTTCTGAAAAAAAAGGCGGATATGACTAATGATCACTGTTTCTGATTGAAGACTAATGATTGTTTCGTTGAAAAACCCCAATCGTGCTCGTACCTGTCTCTTGCTGTATCAATTCCCTTTTCCCTTTCTCTCGATGTTTTTCCATTTGTTACATTTACAGTACCTCATGCCCAGTGCATTGTCATCCTCCGTCATCGGCAAAACCGCTGAGGAGCGGGAACTTCAAATATGTCGCCTTGGATGGTCTCTTCTTCTTTTGTGGCTTATCATGATTATTTACATGACAAAGGTAAGAGTGGGAATGTTGGGAAAAGAAGTATTGTGCTGGTGTTCAGGAAATTTGGTTCGGAGAGACATCGATCGGATTGGAAGAAGAGAGGCTGATCAGGAGGAGGAGACGCTCGGTTTACAGTGACGATTAGGAAAAGTGAGTTGGAACTTTGCATTTGACTGAAACAAAAAGTCTAAAGCCAATCGATTTTATAGCGAGTTAGATTAAACCTGGAAGAATATGTGTCAATAGTGGAACAGAAAACTTTTTTCGAAAGCGAGTCAAAGTTATCTGTTTCAAGTGATTGTGAATAAGTTAATGATTAAGCACTTTTCTATCGAAAACACGAATCATAGTAAAAGTGCTCTACTGCACCGTTGGTCAGAGGAAAAGTCAAATATCTCATCGCCACGAATCTAGAAATTTGACTTTCTCTCATTGTCCAGTAGAGCGAGCTTTGAACTTTGCATTTGACTGAAAAAATTAAATTCAAGACCAATAGACTTGTTAGTGAGATAGAACAAACCTGAAAGAATATGTGTCGATAGTGAAACAGAAAACTTTTTTCGAAAGCGAGTCAAAGTTATCTGTTTCAAGTGATTGTGAATAAGTGAATGATGAAGCACTTTTCTATCGAAAACACGAATCATAGTAAAAGTGCTCTACTGCACCGTTAGTCAGAGGAAAAGTCAAATATCTCATCGTCACGAATGTAGAAATTTGTTCTCTTTGTCCAGTAGAGCGCATATTCTTTCATTTGAATGGTTCTGAAACACTTTATTCGAACAAAATATTTTCTGTGAAACAGTAATCAGCTAATCACTCAAAAACTTTTTTGTTCTTGAAACATAACTTCCGATGGAACGTGGTCCTTTGAATGAAGCACTTGGTCAGAATCGAACAGAAGCTCCCAACAATTTCTGAACTCCTTTTCTCGAAACTGTGAAAATTCACTTCTTCGTGCATAATTCCTGAGCTTTCCCATTGTCTCTAAACTCCTGCTTCTTCGTTCAAATTCATTCACACATTTCCGAAATCCCTGCCTTTTCTGGCCATTTTCCAAAACAAAAAGAGTGTCTTTTGTGTGAACAAAAGGGTGGAAGGCGTGTATAATTGGAGGTACAAACCCTTCTCCGAAGAGCTGTTTGTTCTTCCCAAACACCTCGTCTCCTATTTCCAGGCCCTTCTGCTACTTCCCCATATTACTCCATCAAATTCCCCCTCTTCCCCCCGGCCGGCTCCAACTCGTCTCTTCGCCTTCATTGAATATTCAAGGTGTCAAGGGGCCGCCTCGAGGAGAAAGTTATCACGCAATCCGCATGATATTCGGCTCTCCGGTCGGGCTCATAACACTTTCACGCCGGCCATGATTACTGACAACTTCTGCGATCGACTCTATGTTGGCGGATTCTCGACGAACTTGAGCAGCGACCAGATTCGGGTGAGTGAAATTGGGGAGCAACAGGTGCTGGTAGAAGTGAAGTGAGATAAGTGGAGAGCGGTCAAACATGAACATAAAGGAGCTAGATTGATAGAAACACTGAGAAACGGAAACATTTGGAAACTCCGAGGTTGGAGGTTGGAATCTTGTTGTTACAGTTTCAGAAAGTGTATACGATTCAGTGGAGCTATATGTGAGTAATAGTACCCTCTTGATGAAAGCATATGAATGATTAAGGATCAGATAGATCAGACCAGACACTACGAGAATCAGAATTGTCGTGGTTTGAATGTTTTGTAGTTGGATGAGAACTGAGTGAGAATTAATGTTTATCAGCGTTGAAGTAAGAGAGTTCAGTTCTGAATTGTAGATCCCTCCATTTGCCATACTGCCTTCGCATTTCCCACTTCACCTTATGATCAAACAGAAACGGTCAACTTTTTCCACTCTCTTCGCATAAGTCTTGTTTCAACCTTCCCCCTCAAATCCTCGTAATGAGTAATTTGACTCTCACATCTCATGACATACAACATATTTTGACTTGGAGAAACTGCACTTTTGATCGAAAATGTAGTCATGAGTCTATGATTAAAACAAAAAGGGAAAAGCAATTACTTCTAGGAGAAAACGAGTCGTTTTGTACCTTTTGCTGACCAGATTATTACTTTTGGAATTGGAATTGGGGTTGTTGTTTCAAAAAAGGGACTTTGCTATGTCTAATCATCATTTTCCAGTCCCTAGTCTCTCAATCGGCTTCTCCATTCGAAGTCTCCATTGAAATCGTCGAGAACGGATCGAGAAAGCACAGAGGATTCGCATTTGTTCAGTGCAGAAACCCAAACGAAGCCAATGTTCTGCTGGCTAGATTTTCAGCGGTAAGCCAAGTTTTCTAGAAGGTGACCGATAGTCTGAAGTACTCAATAGCATCCCTTTCAGCGGTGACTCAAGTAAAAGTATGAATTGAAACGGTGAAAAAGAGATAAAACAGGCAGGTTCTCACAGATTAGCGACCTTTTTTGTGTTACAAACTGATTTCATTTCGAGAATTGATTCAGCGATCCAATCCCCGAGATTTCCATCAGATTCACTGATTCATTCGGTTCCTACAGTAACCCTGACTTTCAGCTCTTCACAAAAGTCAACTTCGCCAAAAAGGAGCCGAAACCAGCGGAGACAGTGATGAGTAACGTGAGTTCCAGAATCCCAACAAGTCTCCTGAACCTTCTCCTTTCAGATCTCCAACGTGTTCATCCGTGGCATCTCCCGTGACATGTCCGACACAGAACTGCAGCTTGCCTTCGGAGGAGTCGCCGATGGAGTTGTGCAGTGCCACGTGGCAGATGGATACGGATTCGTGTTGTTCGATACGAGAGGAAATGCTCAAAAGAAGATCGTGGAGATGGATGGAAAAGTGTTGAATGGGAAGAAGATCTCGGTGACATGGGCAAGACCGGATACAGGAGGAAGGAAGAGGAAGAGGGCCAGTGAGGAGAGGTACGGTTTCAGGGGTAAATGGGAAAGAAATGTGGAGTGTGAATGGAGAAAAGTAGATACAACATGAACTTGAGATGAAGTGGTAAAGTTGAAACAGTGAGAATAGTTATGAAAGTGATTTGGTTTGCCATTGAAGAAGCAAAGTGGAGTGGAATGAACTGGCCTTCTTGAAACAGAGAGTTCAACAAAATTGTTGGGACTGATTGTGCCTTTGATCTCAATGGAACTGAAAAACACAGCTCTCGGGTTGAGTTAAGATTTTTTTGAATCAGCAAAGTCAGTCAACAAGTTTGGATTTACTGGAATCACTGTTTCATTAAACTGACAAAACTTGCACTTATGACAGTCGAATTAATGCTTTCTGACTTTTCATCGTTTTCTATTTCCAGCCCCTCCCCGTCGACGGACCTATCGTCTCTTCTGAAGCGTCCGCTGCTCTCCTCGCAGCTCTTCCCAATTGCTCAACCCCCTGTTCTCCAGCCTCTTCTTCCACTTCTCCAGCCCAATTTCCCTCTTCTCTTCCCCCAAACCCCTCTCTTCACTGCTCCAAATGCAGTCGCTCAACCTGACTTGTCTCAATATTTGAACTTTTTGGTCTGATTCCGAATAAACTACGTGAACCCTCCGACTGATATCTTTCTCTTTCATCCAATCCATCAGTTTCAATATTTTCTCTCGAAAACGCTTCGAAAAATGTTCGAAATCCATAACGGCGAGCTGACTCAAGACGTGATTCTGGGCGCAGTGGCGGCGTGGTTGGAGCAGAAGAATGACACGATGATGACGATCGAGGTGGGATTTCAGAGGGATACCAGCAGGAGGACCAACTTTGACTTGTGAGAAAAATTGAGTCATGAATTCTTATCAGGGAGTTCAGAATCGCAGAAACTAAAGTGACGATTCTGAAACCGGAAGATTTCCGTCCGCCGAACAAGTTGCACAAGTCTTGGAAAGATGAGGATATGAGGATGAATCTGGAGAAAAAGACGTCGGAGAGGGACAAGGAAGCGTTCGATATGATCAGAGAGGCTTTCGAGGGATGGAAGAACAAGTCGGCCGAGGATGATTCGGGAGAGAAGAAGGGCACGATGTCGCCGTCGTGTGAAGGGATCTGGTCCGATGAGGTGGAGATGTACAAGGCGAGACTTTGGGTGAGACTTTGAGTGATCTTTGAAACCGTAACCCTTTCTTGTCCAGGAGCTTCCCTCTGCCGAATACTACCCTGTGAAGTTCATCGAAGGCATCAGTCGCAAGCTGAACCGTCGCACCTCCACATCGGAACTCGACACTGCTCAGGAAGCGCCGGCGGTTCGTGAGAAGGGGGAAGCCAACGATCGGACGGATCAGGACTGCCGAACCCTTCCGACCGATCTTGCTTCGTCGGTGAGTTTTTGAATTTGGAATTTCTAGCCTGTTGTGTACGAAATCTTGGAAACAGTACCTGTTTCCAGAAAGAATCGCTGGCGGCCGAGGCACCGACCCAAGTGGAAAAGTCGCCTCCGTTGAAGGAAGAGGAGAAGGCCGTGTCGCCGGTGAAGCCGATTCCGGAGAAGGTTGAAGAGAAGGTTCCAGAGAAGAAAGAGGAACCGGTGAAGGTGGTGGAGGTGAAGAAGGAGGAGATAGTGACAAGACCGAAGAGATCAAAGAGAAGACGTCAAGTGGGGGAGAAGAAGTGGTTACTAACTGATCATTTGCTTCTTTCCAGTTGAACATGAAGCGTCGTCCGGATTCTGGAGAGCTGAAGATTCTGGCTGAGAAGAATGGAATCGTGACGTTCACCTGCTCCACAAAACATCGTGTCAAGAAGTCGAAATCGAAGAAGGATGGAGAATGATAACTTTTCGGAATCGGATAGATCAATCAATAAATATTTATGTTTCGGATACTTTTCAGTCAATTTATCTTTCATTCATGAGATTCTCAACACCGATTCAACTCGGCACACCACAACGCATCAACCACTTGTTGATCCACAAACTTTGCCAGCTCTGCGATCTTCTTATCAGCCATCTGATAACATTGATCAGAAGTTCGTCCCTTTGCAAGGGAAGCACAGGCGGTATTGGCAAAAGAGGTGATGTCGGTCTGCAAGTGTGCTCTGTTGAAAATCAAAGAAGAAGTGGCTCACCTTAGAAGTTACTGCGTAGTTCTTGGCGTTTTCCAGCATCCGCTCACAGAATGCACAGGTCAACCGTTTTTCGTCCTGGAAAAGGAAATTTAGGGGGGTTTTATGAAAAATGCTCACCACTTCCTCCTTCTCCGGCACTTTTTCACGAGAAGTTTCAACAATGGAATTGCGAGAGACGTACTTGGGACGGACTGGTGGGGGAAGAATTATCTGGAAACATGTCTTGACTAAAGCAATAAGCTACGGTCCATAACTTCATAGCCAGTTGGAACAGTAACTTTCATGAAAATCGATTATTGTGAAGTTCGGTTTCACTGGGAAGTTTTGCGATCTTGTGATTCTCAGCTAGTGATAGTGTACACACCGGGGAATACAGGCCTACTAACTCAACAGTTCTCAACATTTTCTTGTTACAGTAATCTTTCAAACAAACTCCTATTTCTATACATTCGTTTTCATTCCCACCTCCAGAACATTCTTGTGTCCAATCCTATCCGCATGCTCTTCTCTCCTTGGTGGCTCTGTCTCTGGAGCTGGTGGTGGTGGAGTCGTTGTCGTTGTTGTTGTAGTTGTTCTCATGGTAGTAGTTGTCGTTGGCCTTCTTCTCGTCGTCGTTGTCGTCGGAATGATCTCTTCTTCCTCTTCTTCTGGATATTCCGTCGTTGCTTCAATGGGCGGCAATGGGCCACCGACCTGAACATTAAAATGATAGAGGGACGGGTTACTGTACCTACTGCAAATGGGTTGCTAGCATCGCAGAAGTTCATTCTGACACAGACATCCTTCGAGGAAATGTCATAGTTGATCGAGTAGTAGATCTCCGGAAGTGACGTCTCGACGAACGCGAAGCACTGTTCCTGTAAATTTTCCTAACATCGAGACTTCAGAATTCGGAATCCGTTGTTTTCTGTCACCTTGAACACGGAAGGAAGCACCCGACACTTTTCGTATAACTGGTTTCTCAGCTGATTCTCGGAGAGTCCGACACGATGTTTGGTGACGGAGAGGAGCTGGGTGCACATGAAACATCCGAGGTTCGAGGGAGTGTTTCCGTTGGAAGGGGATGGAGATGGCTGGTAGGGTCTGGAAAGAAAAAGAAAAAGGTACAAGAGAAATGTGAAACAGGAAAGGGCTATTAATTAGATTTGATGGAGATGAAAACATTGATGAAAACTTTTCTCGAGAGGTTTGAGTGGTTTTGATTTTTTCTCTCGCTCTTTCTCTTTCATTCTCGATCTCATTCTCGTTCTCATTTCGTTCTCAATATCTATCAAGTCGAAGAAACAGTAATGCTTACCTCTGCTGTGTCACACTTTCCTCATTCCAAAAGTATGTCATCGTCACTTGAAACTGCTGTCCCAACACCAAACAGAACAGTAATACACCGGAACGTCGCATCTCCAGGAACATTTGAATCCAATGCGAATTTCGAAAAGTTCCGAATGAGGTGCGAGCGCAGAAACAATAAACTAAAGAGCCACCTCCAAAAGAAGACGTTTCGGCCTCAAGCACTGTATTTGGTGTTGGCGGCGGAGAGAGTGTGCGGCGAGCCGGAGACGCAGACACTCGAGATGTGCGAATTTGAGCACCCGAGTTGAGAGGGTTTGCACACTTTGGGGATATATGGGCGAGCGTTTCGCACTACTGTATTTGTACTATAATTGGAAATTGGAAAGTTGACAGAAAACTAAGGGGAAATAGAGACTGGGAGAGAGCTTCGTGATTTGAGGGTTTTTTGAGGAAAGACGTGGGAAAAGAGTGATAAGGGTGATAAGCAGAGATCAGATGATTGCTATTGATGAGCAGTAAAAAACAACATTGTTAACGAAAACCTATGAAACTTGTGCAACAGAAAAAAAAAGAAAGTTTACAGTTTCACAGTTGCAGTATCTTTCTTGTCTAGCTTGTGTTAAAGTTAAGCCTTCAGATTGTAAGAAAAATAAAAATTTTTGCATTCTAAACATAAACAAAAAAAATTTGGTTTTCCATTCCTTGAAATTTGCAGTTTCACAGTGGAGACTTGACGGTTTTATTGAGTTCACAATAATTGACTTTTTCTTTTTAAAATGATTCTCATTCAGGACACCCAAACATAAGTTTTTCTGTTTCAGATGTTTCAGATCAGCAGGACTTATTCTGTTCGGAAAAGTATCGTTGACTTCCCTCGCCCGAGACTTTGAGAACCTTCTGTTTCAACAACTTCTCATATCAGCTCCAACTCCTACTTTTTCTAATGGATTTGTTTCTCAGATCGATTGATTTTTTGATTCCTCCTTCCCACTTCCTCCTTATTACTTTGCCTTATTGCCTTTCCAACTCTTCCTTCTCCCCCTCAATCCCTAATAAACCTGCACAACACATCGTGCCCTCTTCCTCCCCTTTCCAATGCAAATCACGGGGCGCAAAAAGTTGTTCATCTCGTCTTGTTGGCTAATACATTAACCATGGCACAAATCGAATAAATTAGCATAATGTGTCCAGGAAGAAGTGGAAAAAAGAGGAGGAAAAGGAGGAGGAGGTGGAGGATGTTTGTGATAACACGATTATACTTTGAGAGAGAAAAAGAGACGTTTCAGGTGACGTTGGGAGAGGGTTTCTGGTGTATAAGGAGTTATTTAACCCATATCGTAATGTGGTCAGTTCAACTCTGAAACAGTTCAACACAAGGTGAAGCTGCAATGTTTGGTTACTATTTTTGCCGTCCCGCGGCGAGTCACCTGGTGGGTCTCGCCACGAAAATGATTTCTGGCTGAATCACGCCTTCTGGACAAGGTTTCAGCACTTTTTCTCATGGAAACGGATAAATTGACATGCTTTCAATCATTTCCAACCAAAATTTAGCAGTTTCCACCAATTTTCAGTGCAAAAACATGCGTTTTTGGGTATTTCGCCGCTTTTGCCCAAAAACACCTCATGTTCACTAAAAATCGGTGAAAACCGCTGGAATTTGGCTGGAAATGATCGAATTCACCTCATCGTACCCATTTTCATCATAACAAGTGTCAAAACCTTGTCCAGAAGCCGTATTTCAGCCAGAAACCATTTTCATGGCGAGGCCCACCAGGTGACTCGCCGCGGGGCGGCAATAATAGGTTACTAAGTTTTTCAAAAATCAAAGTTTCAAATGAATCTGCACTCGAATAACTGCTTCCAAATCAGCAATAAAGCAGTTCAATGTTCTCAGAAACAGTAAGCAAAGCTTTGAAGTGTCATGTGTACAACTCGTGAACTTCTCGGTTTCATGAGCTCTATGAAATCTGAATTCGCAAAGTTCAGCCAATGGTTCAGCCAATATCCTGTGAAATTTTTTAAAAGCCTGAGTAACAGGAAGGACATCCAAGAAGCTGTTAGAAATTACAATCCGTCTAGAGCTAGCCAAACACCAAACGAGAAAACTCATCATTTTTGAGTTTTTGGAATTGAAGCGAAACAATGAATTCATGTTTCACGATGCTCTCAACTGTGGAAGATTCCATTTCTTTTAATCGGCTGATGAGTAGGCTGGCGAGTAAGGGGCTCGAGGGCGTGAGGGCCGCCCGCTTGCCCTAATTCGCCAGCCTACTGATGAGATACCATTTTGAAATAACTTGAGCATCTTTGGTATTTTGAACAAATCAATCGACATCAACACACTGCACATCTCCGAGACGAACGTCAGACTCCATAGAAACAGTACCATTTCATTACAGTATCCCAAAGGCTCACAAACTTTCCAAACATCTCTTCCCGTGTCTTCCCACTTGCCATCACTTTTCCACCGCTCCCTTCATCACTAATTCTGCTCAATTATCGCCCCTTCACCGCCCGTTTTCCCCTGTTTTCGTGTTGTCCCTAATTCCCCCCCCTCCTCAGACACCTTCTTCCACACCCCCATCGTTTTCTCATTTTCCATACCATCCCACAAATAATAATAAAACGGGTGGTGTTTTGACTGGATATTTTCTCATCTCCACCCCAAAAATTCCAAATTCTTCCTGTGGCGAGATGAATCCATTAGGCACAGACACATCTCATTCTTCTTTTTTCCGAAGCCACCAGGAACAAAATAACTCTGCTGCGGCGGAGCTTGTTGTTGTTTATGAGGAGAATCACTCCAGATAGGCGTTTTTTGCAGTTTCAAATAGGAGTTTTTAGAAGGAATGTTTGATTTTGTGTCAATTCAGCACAGTCTTGGTTGATATGCTTTGAGAGGACCACTTGTAAAAAAGCGTGTGTCAATTAACACTTCATTGTAGGCGACTGATTCTAGAGCTGCATCTACTGAAGATCAGCTCTTTTTATTGTTTCCAAAAGAAAATTTCAGTTACAGTTATTGCACATTATTCAAGGTACCACAAATTAAATCGATTCGAGTACTTTTGTTAGAAGTATGAACGCATTTTTAGAGAACCAACAAAATCAGAAGCTTTCGGGCAAACTAGAATAGATCCGGAATTCTAAAAGCGACTGTTTCTTGAAACTGGTATTCAGAGGAGGCCACAGAATCATTGGTATACTCGGCGCACTCTCAAACTAACATGTCCGAGTGCTTAGGCCGCAACCCGGAAATGAGTTGGGACCTAGTGCATTCGATAGGTAATGGCCGGTTTACTGTAGTGAACTGATCTTAACTTTTCCCCGTTTTTGGTTTGAAGCGAGTTATGAAGCTTTGAAGTTTCAGCTCATTTTGGGCTCAATATGGGCCGCCGCGACACCGCGCAAGTCTACTCAAAGACGCCACCTAAAAAAACAACCGTGGATGGCCGAGTGGCTAGAGTGATTGACTGATAGTCGACATGCCGGTGTTCAATTCCCCATTTTGGTTTTCTTTTTTTGCTCTCGCGCATGAGCATTACTCACCACTTTTTGATGTTCACAAAGAGTTTTCGTTAGCAGAATGCAGTTTTCAACTGTCGGAGAATGCGTTCTGAACAGTTTTCAGAGATTTAACGAAGTTTTTCGAACTTTCACAATATTGAACTGGAAATTTACTACATTTCTAAGTGGGAATGTTGTAAAAGCGTCTGAAGTTCACCATAATCATCAAAAAGTGGTGAGTAATGCTCATGCGCGAGAGCAAAAAAAGAAAACCAAAATAGGGAATTGAACACCGGCATGTCGACTATCAGTCAATCACTCTAGCCACTTGGCCATCCACGGTTGTTTTTCTAGGTGGCATCTTTGAGTAGACTTGCGCGGTGTCGCGGCGGCCCAGATTGAGCCAAAAATGAGCTGAAACTTCAAAGCTTCATAACTCGCTTCAAACCAAAAACGGGGAAAAGTTAAGATCAGTTCACTACAGTAAACCGGCCATTCCCTATCGAATGCACTAGGTCCCAACTCATTTCCGGGTTGCGGCCTAAGCACTCGGACATGTAAAGATTCCATCCAGCTCGATAGGTCTAACATGTCGGACTGCTCAGGCCGCAACCCGGAAATGACTGGGAACCTGGTTAATTTGAAAGAGAATCATCAACTTCCTATAGTGAACTGGGCACATTTCGCAAAGAAATCCTTATTTTGGCTCACGGAGCCATCAAAGTGTCCAGTCAGTACTCATTTTGTCCATTGTCTCCAGTACGCATTTCTTCCGCCTGAAAAATGCGTTTTTTCAGTGCTAATTTGTACTGAATTCTAGTGCTGGGACTTTGCGGGCTCCGTGAGCCAAAATAAGGACTTCTTGGCAAAATCTGAGCCAAGTTCACTATAGAAAGTCGATGATTCTCCTTTGAATGAACAAGGTCCCGAGTCATTTCCGGGTTGCGGTCTAAGCAGTCTGACATGTAAAAAAGAAATGGCCCGAGAGTTACTGTTATTGTGAAGTACTGTTTCACTAATTCCATAAGTTCTTCTATCCTTGTTGATCTCAATTGATCTCAATGACTTGATAGCTTCATCCAACTTCCCCCCCCCCCGTTCAAATAATAAAATCGGAATCGAAAAAACGTCTGGCCCATCAAACTGGAAAACTCTTTTCTGTTCCATGCTCGTGAGATTAGTGTTTTCTTCTATTCCTTCGCATCTGCTCCCCCGCCGAAAAGACCCAAATAATTGTATAATTCGCCTATCCCAAATCACATTTTCCCTCTCTCCTCCCTCATGTTCTTTCCACCATTTTTTGGTCAAAAAACATGCTCATCTCACATATCAATCATCCGTTTTTCATTCATTCCATCATTTATCAGCTCTCTCGAGATATATTCCCCCGAGAGACCCTCTCGAGATGTATCTAAAGTACACAACACACCCGGGCCAATTCGTTCCTATTTTCACACCTCGTGTTGTTTTTTTGAAAGAAGGAAATGCACTTTGATTCGATTGATAACTGTTGCAACAAATGAACTTTTACTGTTTCTGAAACAGCAAAAGTTTGAAATCAGCCCCGCACTACACGGCTATTATTCAGGTTTTCAATTTCCAAACCTTGGCAACGCAGATCCGTTTATCAGTGCCTCTTATCACTTTCTGTCTTCTCACCTCTCTCGAGTCAAATAAACAAATTGATAGTGTCACTTTGGCTCAAGTGGACACAGTCATCCAATAAGATCAGACAGAAGTCAGAACACTCATTCTATCTTAGATTTCGGTTTCTCCATTTTCACAAAAAAGTTTGTCAGTCAGCAGAATTTGTTTCTTTCAGAAAATGTATGGTTTTATCTTACGCCTATTCTAGAGGTTGCGGTGAGGCAAACGCGCTCCACTGGTTCATCTTGGGGGGAAAATAAATTTTCAAATTCTGAAAGAGAAATTTGGCGCGGCCGAGTTCCCGACAGGGGTATTTTAGGCCAAAGGACTAGAAACTCCGCGGCCCCGTTTCTTTCTCTTTCAGAATTTGAAAATTTATTTTCCCCCCAAGATGAATCAGTGGAGCGCGTTTGCCTCGCCGCAACCTATAGAATAGCTTCTGAACTTTCGAATAAAACTTTTGTTTCTTCAGTTTCCAAAAGAGCTACTGTTTCAAAGAAACCAGAAATTCTGAATATTGGTTCACTGTAATAGACTCCACTCTTGAATAGGATTTTATCAGCAATACCATCCCTAACTTATGTAAAAAACAACGAATCCAATATTAGCCTGTTTCAAAAATAGTTCATGTCTTTTTGTATATTCCGAAACGGTAATCAATGCTTTTTGGTTCTGAGACCTTTATTCTGCAGATTTTCAGAACTTTGATGACACTCCAACATACGTAACCGAGTGCCCAGATTTGCATGCCCTGCCCCCCAGATCAAAGAATTTCTCTCTCTCAAATCTGTCTTGTCTAATCCTTCCTGACGCGTCGCCACGCCACGGAATCTTCGATTTTCTCTATTTTTATGCGACTAATAGGTCAAACATTTGCATGTTGGCTCTCTTCTCAATACTCCACCCGATACTCTTTTTCCTGCTCCAACCTAGATTCTTCTTCTTCTTCTTCTTGTCCCCGGAATCGGTCTTGTCTACACAAAAAATGGACGAATGGATGGGGGCCAAGGGGCCAGATTTCTTTCCGAGAGAATGCGACAGAACAAAAGAATGTACGGACGCGACGAGCCGCCCCCTACTAGTCCACTTTTTTGATAGATTAATGATCAGAATTCTTTAGTGGAAGCAACAAGATGTTTCACAAGGAAACGTCTGATAACTGTTTCAAAAAGTGGGTATTTTTACCTGAACTTTGAATAATTGATTCGTGTCGTATTTTCTTAATGTCAGTGACTTCTCGTTTCTGAACTATTAGAAATCGAAGTCGATCAGAATTTCCCACTCAGCTGTTGAAACTACGAATATCGTTTCCTATTTTGCAAGTCCGATGTTCCTCTATCAAAATAATGTTGCTAAAACCAGCTGATGACTCTAAAAGTTTAGTGAAACCGTAATCTGTTTCATGAACTTTACATATTAGTTCCATCTCTTTTGTAGGAATTGCTGCAATCTTCGTATATATCCTGGGTTTTGGACAAACTTTTTCTGATACTGATTCTGATGCTTTGAACGCTGGAATGTCACTTCTCGCAGCGGAAATTCTGGGTTACTTTATCAAGAAGTTTATGTATGTTTTAAAGTTTTTTTCTGCCATTTCAGTCCGTTTTCGACTTCACATAATCTTCCTGTTTCGGAATTTCTTCTAAAGTTCGATTTTCTTTTTCTGGCATTACAGCATTTCAAGCGTTTCCTAGTCACACGAACGTACTCTTGACCTAAAAACATTTTCAGAAATACTATCGAAATTGCACAAAGTGGCGTGGTGGAAGAGAAAAACGCGAGTGGGCGGAGCTTCGAGTCTCGCCACGATTTGACGTTTCGAATGCTTCGATTACTGTATTTCATTTGAAATCATTTGAAATACAGTAATCGAAACATTCGAAACGTCAAATCGTGGCGAGACTCGAAGCTCCGCCCACTCGCGTTTTTCTCTTCCACCACGCCACTTTGTGCAATTTCGATAGTATAAGTAGGCACCGCAATGAGTTTCGTCGAACTGGATATTTTTGTCTGATTCTTGTTGGAATCTGTTTGTATACTTGATAAATCTGTTTTGTATACTTGAGTAGTACGCCCAAAAATTTTCATCCAAAAATATCAACTGGTTCCCGAGTTAGAGCCGTTTTAGTGCGCGCCGCATTTGCACTAAAGTAGCCAAGATGGTCAGAAACTGTCACCAAATGGGGGGATACCGTAAAACCTCTAATAGAAGGGCGCCTCCAATAGAAGGGCCCTAGGAGACGCGTCACGGAAAATAGAAGGGCAGCCTCTAATAGAAGGGCACTTCCATGGGGAGGGGCCTGTTTTCACCCGTTTTTGGCCATTTTCAGCCGTTTTTCGTGCATTTTTTCGTGCATTTTTGCTTGATTTTGGGCTATTTTTTTCCGAAAAAAAGTGTTTGAAAAATAGAAGGGCAGCCTCTAATAGAAGGGCGCCTCCAATAGAAGGGCATCCGGGAGAAACTGTTGAAAAATAGAAGGGCATGCCCTTCTAATAGAGGTTTTACGGTAGGTGATATTTTGTGCACTGATATGCTTGAAATGTTCGAGTAACTCGAAAAAAAAAGTTTTGGCAGAAAACAGGCCGCAAAAATATCGAACCCGCGTCGACCGATTGCAAAACAGGCGCGCACACGGCTGCGCCACGCACGTCTCTGCGGCCGCAGTACCGAGGCTATTGACAACACCGGTGGGCGCCGTGCTTCCGCAGCTCCCAGTTTCTTGCCGCCTATGCACGTTGTAGCTGCAATTTCAGAGAGAGAGGATCGACATAAGTGATCATAACTTTCGTGGGCCATATTCGATTTTCGATTTCGAAGTCTCATTTTGTTGATAATGGCTAGTAGTACCAATTTTCATTCTAGAAATCACTGTGCCTCACTTGCATGACACCCAAAAACAAGAAAAACCGGGGAAGTGCTGAAGTGACATTCACCTCAGATGGATAAAAAGTACCTCAAACTGCTTCTATTGCTTAGATTTTTCTATCGGGGTTACCTGAGTGTTTGTTTTTTGGAATACAAAAATAAAAATAGGGGGTCGTCGCTGAAAATTTTCCGTAAATCGCTTATCAGTTATTAGGGCGGATAATCAGCCGAGGGCGATATTAGATTTTTCTACAAACCTTGAAAATCCTTTTTTTATATCATAAACTAAAACTTTCGACAAAAAATTTATATGTGCCTCGTTTCCTTGACCCCTAAAAAGTCGAATTTCTGATCACCAAACCCATTTTTGGCTCCGTACACGAAAACTAGGAATTTTCTGATAAAACTGATATCACCAGTCGATTCTCCGTCAAAAGTTACGTGAAGTAAACTAGTTTCGAGAATGGTCCGGTACCCTCCAGCCCCGGTACCAGCCCTGAAAGGCGCGAAATCAAAAACGCCTCCACTTTGCGGTGCCTAAATATAAGACAAACATTTTTTACAGTTTCATGAAGTGCTATTATTCGACCCTCATCTCCCAGTAACGTTACGTTGTCTTGTGTCATATGCTCTTGTCAGTCTATTCTCCACCCCATTTCGGATCTCTGAATGACTCTTTCTTCTTCTCCAAAAAGGCCTACTTCTTCCTCGTGTTTTGGGTCATCCCCCAACCCCATCCACTTTCTCCTCCCATTAAAAAAGTGTCGAATTTCTGCTCAATCTGGCTGCTCTTCCTGCTGCTCTTCACGCCTTCTCCTCCGTCACTTTTTGCCGAAAGTGGTCTCGAATTTCACTTGAATTCCCCCCTTCCTTTTTTCTCTTCTCTCGGGTATCATCCTGGAAGAAAAAGAGAAATGGAATGGAATTGGAAACGAATCAACACTTTTTATCACCCTCTCACCCCGCTGCTCCTGCTCCAATTCCCTCTTGTTCTCTGGTTTTGATAACTGTCCGACTGGGGGCCCTCTTGAGATTCCACTCGTTAGTCACTCATTTCCTTTCGAGAAATCTTCCATCTAATCAGAAGATGCACCGGAAATTGGATGAGGGAGGAGGCGAAAAGAAGCGGGCGCTTGTTTTGATAAAACCACCTGATGTATAGTTTTTCTGCGAGAAGAGGATAAGATTTGACTTGTTTTTTCGCATTGAGCTGATCTGTTTTTGGAGAGATGCTCAAGAGAGTTAATCTGAAAGTGACATGCTGAGCCGATTGATTTGTTTTTAGAGTGTTACCGTTTCAGGAGATCTAGGTCAGCCGAGTCATGTTCATTATTTACTTTACTGTTGCATAAATAGTAAGGAAGTAAGTAGGGCGAGATTTCAGACTTTCCAACTTTGAATGTTTCAAGACTTGTACAAGTTCTCATTTTATCACTCATTGTTATTACGATATCGAAAAGCTGCCCCCCTAAAATAAACAGTTCCAGTTTACACTCATCTCTACATGATTTGTTTTTCAGTGTTACCGTTTCAAGGGTTCGAAACATATCTGTTCAGACTTCTGTGCTGATTTCACCTAGCAAAAGTATAATTTTGATAACGAACAATAGTTTTACTGATTACGAGATGAAGGAAAGTCTTGCTTCTCAATTGGCCCAACTGTCATTTTTAGAAATACGAAATCGTTCCCAAAACTTAACTCACAAGTTGATACCAAGTCAACAGTTTCATTAAACTTTTCATCACTTTCATGTCTAGGACACCGTCCAAAAACTTCACTGCTACACAAAATTTGTAAGTGTCCGACGAAACCTCCCACTTTGATCCGAATGGTATTCGTGTAAAAATTCAATAAATTCTATTTACTGTTGACTAATTTGTTGGGTTTTGAATCGGTGATGCAGTGCTAACGCAACTATGATTCCTAACTTTTCAATTTCCACTACTTCAAAAACTTCCCAAACGCTCATCCCTCAGTGCTAGTAGGAGGATCACATAAATGTTACAGTTACACCTTTTACCTAAATCTCAAGACAACTCTCTTGTTGTAATGGGATTGTCGGTATGCGTACTTTCCTTCTCTTTCCAACGTTTGATCTCCGTTAGCTCGTGCCTTTCTCCTCTTCTTCTTCTTCATTTCCAACCCAAGAACACCTCGTCTCGATTTGCATACTAGTCGTCGCCAACCAAATCACTATTCATTTATTCCAACCGATCATCACTTTTTTGTTTCTCTCTCATGTGACCCAGAGCAAAGAGTTTCCAGAAGACGTCACGTATCTTATCACTTTTATGCTTTGCTCCTTCGATTCCCCGACCACCCAATTAGTCCCTCGGTTCCAGGTACTTCCCCTTTTTCCCCCTTCTCTCTCTCAGTTTTGACGCAATAATTATCAGTGATGAGATTCCTACTCGAGTCCTTCTTCTCCCTCTCTAAACCGCCCATTAGTCCATTTCGACGGCAAAAACAACCAAAAGGAAGTGGAAAACGTGTAGTTTTTGTGACACAACTTGGGTTTTCAGTTTTAGGTTGTAAACTGACCAACTTTTGAATATCTTGTAGAGATTTTGAAAAATGTCTGAAACAGTTAAGCTTATTCCGAAAATTCGTTCATGTCTAGTTTGAAAAATGGTTTTTGCAAAAATTGTCTTCTCATTGAGTTTTCTGAGAAACCGTAACTTCAAATTAAAATGTCCAAAGTCAGTCACTGTTCCCAAAATTTGAATGAATATCATAATGGTCAGCTGAAAATGTTATCAATAGGAATACTGCCTACATGTGTAGCAACTTCCGCTACTTTCTCCAAATTTAAGTCAAATTTTTAAACAAATCACCTCAAAAACCCCTCCGAAGAATCAAAAACCCAGAAAAAACAAAACAAAGTCATACGACATTTTCCCAATGCTAACTTACCTAATCCCCTGCAGAAAATGGAAACGAACGGGTCAGTGATCACATTTTTCAAAAATGTTCAGTTTCAAGGGGGGTATGTTAGGGTTGAAGAATCAATTCATCTATTAAAAAAACAATTCTGTTTGAATATAGACGGATTAGTACTTCACATATAAGGAAGTGGTGAATATAAAAACTTTGAATCAGGAAAGTTTTCACATTTTCTTGTAACAGTAAGATAGAACTCCCAGAGTCAAATACATCATTTTTATCCATTATGGAAGCCGTATTGCAGTTGTTCTCCCAGTCCGATTTCAAGTTGACTGTCTGAAACAGCAATCCCTTGTTCCCCCCACCCCTCCCTCCAACTTCTATTCCACCAGTTGTATGCATGTATTCTTTAAAAAATGTTTGTTGTGTCAGCAAATCAGCTGTCTGGGGGGCTCCTTTGCCTTCAGAAATTAGGGTCGGTTTGTGACGGCATTTGGCGGGGATTTCCGGTACCCAACTCACAGCGCCTTCCGCCGCCAAAGTGTTATGTGTCTCTGTGGTGCCTTCTATTTTCGCCTCCTCGTGTGCAATCCTTTTTTGGTCCCCCCCGCCTCGCCCGATTCGTTTTCAGTTCAATGGAATGAGCAAGTGGCAATAAGCACTTCATCACAGAATAGACGGGACACTCAGGTCTGGGGCGAGGGGACAAAGTGGGGGAGGAGCAGCACCCAAAACACGAAAGACCCGGTCACTTTTTGTTGTTTTTCACACTTTCACCCCCATTCTTTCCTTTTTCCTGTTTTACAACGACATCCCGTTTTTTTTTCACTTGGGTCTCATTTTTTTTTTCGGAAATATGTATCACATTTACTTTGAATCGAAAACCAAGAATGGTTGCAAGTTTGGGAAAAAGAAGTTCTAGTGATTCTGAAACAGAACTTTCAGAAAAAAGTTGCGCTGGCAACACTGATTTCGATTCCAACTTGACCTTCATCTTCAATAGCCACGTCGAAACGGAAATCTTCTGTTTCCAAGACAATTTGAACCAGGTGTGATATTCTCGGAGCGGGGTTTCTGTCGGTGACGACCTGAAATTTCAAAAACAATCCAATTCACGACCACGTTCGAACATTCCCACAATCATCCCATAAAGTTGATAATTTTCTTGGAACAGAAAATCACAGTTTCTAAGAAATGTCAAAAATCTGATGGAACCAACTTGGAGGTATTGTGATGAAATATTGACTTGCTCATGTTGGTTGGAAACGAATTGTATTGTTCTGCAACCCTTTTGGAACTGTATCTTTACAATTTGAAACCGAAATTCACTGTTTCTGAACAACGCCTTCTTTGCCGACTTGAACTGTCAAATCAGTCCTCCTCCTCCCCTTTTTTTCCCTTATCTCCTCGCTCGCCACTCCCCAAAGACCAATCAGTGATAAGTTGACGAGCTTATCGGAAAATAAAAACTAAAACCTGTGCACTTTTTCGCTCACAAATCTTCTTGTTTTTTCGTCGTGAATTTATCTGAAAACAGAGGGGAAGAGCTGAAAAACAGACAGATTTGAAATGAGCGAAAGAAATTATAGAAGAGCGGATTTTGGCGGCTCCCGGACTTCACTTTCACACTTTTTCTGGTGGCCGGATAACAAAAAACATCAATTTTTCCTTGTTTTTTGTGAAAAATTTGGATGCGATCGAGAGATTCCATTATCAAAAGAACAGTCTGTAGTTTCTAATAGACTTTCTGAAACAGCAAGAAAACGAGTTCCCAAACATTCATTTCATGCTCAGAACCTCTTGTTGGGCCCTCCGGAAGAAGAAGTGATGAGCACCTCATTGTCACTTGTCTTTGTTTTCCGTGTTCCGTTGTTGACAAGTTGACACGCTGGAGGGTAAGGTTTCATTGTAGTTTGAGTTATCTCGCTGCTGAAATGATCCAGAGCTAATCCGACAACTCGTTATTCTTTATGGTAATGGGTTTTGGTTTTATCAGTTTTACTTTTTTACTCGTTTAGGTGGTTTACATGAGAATGGGCATTCCGAAAATTCATATTATCGTTGTATATCAAAACTTCATTTCGCATTCAAAATTTCAAATCGGCGCGCACGATATCTCGTAGCGAAAACTACACTAAAATCGGCATTTTTCAGTTTTTTGAGCTATTCTTGAGTTTTTCCGGCTATTTTTTAATGAACTATTGCAATTTTCGCATGTTCTGGCAACAATTTACTCGAAAACAGCCGAAAAACACTGAAAATTGCACGTCTTACTGTAGTTTTCGCTGCGAGATATCGTGTGCGCCAATTTGAAATTTTGAATGCGACATGAAGTCTTGGGAAATAACGATAATATATCTTAGTCTCACTGTACACCACTCGACTATTTTTTGAACCGTTTCTTTTTCAAATCGACCTCTTGAAACAGAAAAACGCATCATGAAAATTGGCCTGTTATTTTTTCGAAAAATTCAACAGGACAATGACTCATTAGGACCTTCCAATCCCTTAATTTTGTTCTACTTTGCTGGAAACTGTAATTCAAAGTATTTATCAGCTTCTTCCCTTTACCTCTCTTTTGGATTCTTAATTTTCACTGCCGAAGGTACATTGAAAATCCAAAACATTTCCCGTTCCAAGTAATTCTCAAGAAACCGTCTATATTTTCCGGACCGTTCTTTTGTCTCTAAGCACCAACTTTCCCGAATCTTCTTGCATTTTCTCCCACGAATTGTCTATTTTATGGCTTCTTTGCAACAAGAATCTACTATCATTCATGTAAATATTCACAACTTTGCAGAGGAACAACATAGTTTCTTCGACTTTTTGAATAGTTTTCTGTTTCAAAATGAACATATGGATTTTGGTTAGATTTGTAAAAGATAATGGTAACACAGTATACGATTTTTCGAAAATCTGTTTCATTCCATCGAAAAACAGAAGTTCAAGAGAAAAAAGAGAGTTGAGCATTGGGTGGTGCTGTCTGTTTCCGTGATGTCAACTTTCTGAAACTGTAACCGCCTGAATACTTCTCTTACTCTCCCAACAACCCTTGCCCCACCCTCCTAAATCATCGTATCTCCGTTTCTGCGAATAAAAGTCAACTTTCTCCCCACTCTGCTCATCGTTTTTCCGTCCTAATCCGCCCCTCCGGTCTCATCATTTTCCGATTCGATTTTTTCCAGAAAAGCCTGCCTTTTCCCCTAATCTGTCCCGAAATAGAGGAGGCCGAGACGCAGAACATGCCTCTTATCCTAATCCACATTTGGAAAAAGAGATGGATTCTGAATTCTGAATCCCTTCAGAAACCTTCTTCTCTAGACATTTCAAGAAGAAAAAGGCGGCCGGCTAGACACCTAAATAACCCATTATCAGCTCAACTGGGCGCTGATAATTACACACCTTCGGCTATGAATCAGCCCTTGAAAAATGCGAGAAAACATTCGAAAAACCAGTTCTGAGCCGACTCTTTACCTCAAAAATCGCTTCTTTTTCATCCGAAAAAGTCTAAAATTAGATCCCGTGTTCGTGTTAATCTTCAAGTTCTATCCAAGTCCAAATCCCTCGGCCTTTCCTTTCCTTCAACATCTCACGTATCCCATTTTTCCATGTCCCTTCTTCTTATTTGTATTTGATGGTCTCTTATGACTTCCTGATTCTCTCTACGTCATCTTCTAATCGACTACATTTTCCTTTGACTCGTGTACTTCTTGTGATCTTTGTGATCTTAACTTTGTTATGAGTTGGACGTCCTTGAGACTTTCAGATTCCCATGTCATTTTGTTGAGCGAGGAAATGATGTGGGGGAAGTGTCTAGGCCAAAGAATTGGGTCATTTTCAAAATTATTCAGTATTAGAGATAAGACTTCATTTTTGTTTTGTGATAAAGTAACTGTTCCGAAGATTGAAAAGCTTCTTGATGGAAAGCCTCGATACTGTTTCCAGCAGTAGAAGGATCATTCAGTGTGAATCATTTTAGAACACTGTTTCAAAAATACCATTTCAAAACTTGCTTTTTTGCATTTTCAATGCATTAGAATAACTCTACCAAATTTTTCAAACTTCTTCCGGAATTCTCAATTTTCCCACACCTGAAAAAGTTCTTGTCGTACTGAAATTTTCTGTTACCGAAAGTTTTCATTTACCTGAACGCAGTGAGAAAAATGATCTTGCGATGCAATTTTGAGCAATCATTTCTAGAAAAACACCCCAAACTGTACCATCCCAGTGATAATTTTTCAGTTTGTCTCTGATTCAGCCCAAACACATCATAAACTTCAACAGAAACACAAAGATCCGTCTTTCGCATCACAATATTGGTGAACAAAGACATCTACGTTTGAGGTACTCCGGTACAACCAAGCGACTTCCAATACTAAACTGCATTTCAAGCATTGATTCTCTTTTTTTCTGTTTCAAAACTGACACATCATATTTTCAATACTAAAACTTCCAATGATCCAGGCTTGTGTCAGCTTTATAACTATCACTTCCCTTCGAATCCCCTGTTTCCCCGAAATAGTCCGCCGGGGTGTTCTCCCGAAAGTCGTCGTTCCTCTATCCGGAAGCCCTTCTTCTCTTCTCGGCCTAATCCCCCACACCAATCCATTGAACCTTTTCCCGCCCATTACACGTCACAATCCGCCGCCACCCCCGAGTAGTAAAAGGATACTCTCTCTCTCTGGAAAAACCGAGAATCCCCCTCCCTCCATCTAAATAATTCGTTCTAAATAATTCATGGTAATCTCGATTCTCACTCGAGAGAAGACGGGACCCGTCGCCATGTTTACTTTCTCTTTTACTTGCTACACTAACAAGACATTGGCGAGAAAGACTTTTTAAAGAACAATTTAGACGATTCTTTCGAGAAGACATCACCTGATTCTTCACTTTTGAGTTTTGCTCTGTGAAAGGTCACGTTAAATACCATAGTATCATTGTCAAGTTGTGAACCTCGAATAAGAAGTGCACAACTGGAAACAGGGATCATTCTTTGAAAATATTAAAGTAGTGAACTTCTGAGAGAATGCCAGAGTTTATCAATAATTCCCGAATGATAAGGAACCAAAAATGATTTACAGTTTCATGAATCCCACATATTCCAAAAAGTGATTCGACAGCACTAGCTTGAAGCTTACGTAACACTAAACTTTTGAATGTGATACTCTATCCGAAATGTACATTCTTTTTTTCGAACCTTTGAATTGATGATTTCAGGTAGCTTCCATGTTTATCACTGACACCTGTTACCTTGTTGAAATCACCGTTTCACAAGTTCTAAAAGTCATCTGTTTTTCTCTCTCTCTTTCGCTCAGCATTCTATTCCCTTTGGCTCAAACATTTTAGTGACAAGCTTCTTCTTTTCAATGCACTGATTCTTTCCAATGCTTCAAGCCATTGTCAAGCTTCAAAGTAATATTATCTCATGTTTCAACGATTTCATTTACCTTTGTTGACCTATTATCATTATTGCTTCTCCATGTCTGGAACCACTAATTCCCTCCAATTTCCAGACCCTTTTTCTTCACAATCACCTGCTCCTCTTCCAAAACGGGGTCCTTGTGTCTCTGGATCGTCGCTTCGTCGCCTGTCCGGATATGACATGCGCGCCTCAGTGCCTCCTCCTCCCCGTCCTCCTTCACTTCTTCCTCCCCCTGACATTATCAGTCAAACAAGTCACAGTCCCTGGTCAAATCGTCCTCGGAGGACTATTCCCAATCCATGAAGCCGGTCGGAATGCCACTCATCAGTGCGGGAAGATCAAGGCAGATCAGGGAGTTCAGAGAATGGTGGCGATGCTATTTGCACTGGAGAAAGTGAACAGGGACAGACAGTTGTTGCCGCAAGCAAGTCTCGGAGCACAGATTCTGGATACATGGTGAGAGTCACTGTTTCACCCAGGTCACAATACCATTTCTCTTTTTTTAAAACTCAATTCCGATTGCCTACTATGTCGTTCCAGTTCCGTCGACAGCTACGCATTGGAACAAACCCTCGAGTTCATCAAGTCCGTGATGTCCAATGGCGACGGAGTGACTTGTGCCGATGGATCAACTGGATCCTACACCCGTCAGCCAGTCGTGGCCGTCGTGGGAGCGGCGGGCAGTCAAGTCAGTGTCATGGTAGCTTCGATGTTGCAGTTGTTCAAGGTGAGCGATTTCTATTCTGTTTTCTGTGTGAATTTGAAAGTGTCCCAGTTCCATTACTACGGAAATCGCAAATAAATTGTACCAGTTGTGAGAGAAGCTTTAAATGAACATGTTGAAACTGTAATCAATGTAATCATAATTGTTTGAATGCGGTATTTATTTTCGCTATTTATAACTTTCCAGTTTATCAGTGTGTCTTTCACCAATTTATTGTAATTCTTCAGATACCCCAAGTCAGCTACAGTTCCACGGGAGCTGAGCTCAGCGAGAAGCCGCGATTCGCCTTCTTCTCCCGTGTTGTCCCTCCTGATAACCTTCAAGCTCAAGTTATGGCCAGAGTGGTAGGCTGATCACTCAGATTCCAGATTTCCCTTTTTATTTCCAGATTGGTGCCCTCGAATGGACGTACGTGCATGCCATCGCTGACACGGGATCTTATGGAGAACGAGGAATGGATTCGTTTCGAGCAGCAGCCGCGGAGAACGGGATTTGTATCGATGGAGATGTTCAGAAGATTTCGAGACGGTGGACAGAGAAGAATTTCAGGTGCGTTAGGTTTAGTAGACGGAAAAGGGTGAATTGGAGAAAAGGAAGTTTTGAAACAGAGTTCAATAGAAACTGAATCTTCTGATTCAAAGTTTGGATTTATAGATTTGCATGTTCCAGTTTTGATTGCGACTGAATTTACATAGTTTCCGATTCACCCTTTTCAATTTTCAGTCCGAGAGCTATTTCCTCTTCCTTCGAAACCGTAATCTAATTTCAGAGACCTGCTAATCCGAATGCACCGTACCCGAAAAGCCCGTGGAGTCGTCATGTTTGTGGATGAAGACAACTTGAAGAGACTTCTCAAAACATTGGATCTCCTCGTTGCTGAAGGACACACGGAGTTGGATAGACATTTCTGGTGAGAATACGATTTCGTTTCACATACTGTTGAGAATAACACTTCAACTCGACTTCTTATACTTCTGAAACCGAAGTTTTTTCCAGGTTCGTCGCCTCTGATTCCTGGGGGATCAAACAATCCGTTGTCCGTGGTCTGGAGCATCGTACCTATGGAGCCATAACCATTGCTCCGATGGTCCGAGAAGAGAAAGGGTACTTGGAGTACTTCAGATCTCTGTCTCCAAAGGGATTTGTGTTCCTGGAAGAGTTCTTCGCACATTTGGGATGCACGGAAACGGAGGAAGTGAAGACGTTCGGGGACTGTTTCGATATGGTCAACATCACGTTGAAACAGGTAACTTTGAATTGAAAATTTCATCGGAACATTGTTGTTTTTCCAGGAATCGTACGTGCCATTCGTTGTTGACACTGTCAAAATCATCGCCAAAGCCATCTCAATGTACATCGAAGACGACTGCGGACAGACTCCCTTCCATAAATGTTCCCTGGCTCAATCTGGATTCCGAGGGGAACGCCTTCAGAAGTATTACAGGAACATGTCTCTCAACAGTAAGCCATTCGTCTCGTGACCCATTTTTCATTGAAATCTCCCAGAAAACGAGCCAGCTCTAATCGATGCCAACGGAGACGGAATCGGTCGCTATGACGTCTTCCAGCTGGATATGAACGGTGTCTATCAGAAGGTCGGAAAGTGGAGATCAACTGATGACTTCTTATCCGTGGAAGTGGAAAAGATCAGGCACGCATTCAAGACGGCAAGCGGCGAACGACCGATGAGTGTGTGCTCGACGGATTGTCCAAGGGGACACTACAGGGCTTATCAGGATCAGACGTGCTGTTGGGCTTGCATTCCGTGTGATACATCGACCAGTATTCATAATGAGACGAGGTGAGGGGACGTTTTTTTGGAATGGAAGAAGGGAGGGGAGACGGGAACTTTCTAGTTGAGCCTCAAATATCAACTTTCGATAGAGCAACCAGCAAGATCTGTCCTATTTGAAATAGTGAAAGTTTCTGAAAGTAGATAATAATTTGAGTTAGGGCCCATGTCTGGTGAATTCCACTCAATGGCCCATTCTCATAACCTCTTCTTGTAACAGTATCTTCTCTTTCAGCTGCGAGGAATGTGACATTGGCATGGTTCCAGACCGAACTCTTCACTTTTGTGTTCCAATTCCTCCCGTTTCAATGCAGTGAGTTAACATTTCCCATTTCTGGAACTCCAATCAACATCGTGTTCTTGGAACATCATTTATTTTCCAGATGGGACACCACTTGGTCCCTGATCCCCGCCGCCTTCTCCACTCTCGGTATCGCCTCCACTATCTTTGTGGTATCAGTATTCTTAAAGTTCTCGAATACTCCAGTGGTACGCTGTGACACAAAACCAGTTTCTATTTCCAACTTTCAGATCATGGCTTCGGGTCGTGAGTTGTGTTAC
Source organism: Caenorhabditis becei (assembly GCA_900536315.3). NCBI lineage: Eukaryota > Metazoa > Nematoda > Chromadorea > Rhabditida > Rhabditidae > Caenorhabditis > Caenorhabditis becei. The sequence continues at coordinate 137,295 of LR539299.1, forward strand.
TGTATGATGTCTGGAATCGGAATGTGCTACACCTTGACCTTCTTCTTGGTATCCCAGCCAACAGTTATCACTTGTTCATTGACTAGGGTAAGATATAAGAGAAGGATCAGGGAGGGGAAAAGAGAGAAAGTTTCAGATTTTGATGGGTCTTTCTATGTCCGCTATTTATGCAGCTATCATCACGAAAACCAATAGACTCGCCAGAGTTTTCAAGCCAGATTCAGCACAAAGACCCAGATTTATCACTCCGAAGGCGCAGGTGAGTGATTAGAGACGAACTCATTCAAGAATTGATGTTGAAAACCCAAAACATATAAAAGTAGAAACTTTGAAACAGTTCAAACATATTTTCTCTGTTTCACTAAAAAGTTGTTAGGTGAATGGATTTACATGAACAGTTTGTTTTGCTGACTATAATCTCAATAAACTAGCTGAAACTCGTTTTCAGGTCGGCATCTGCATGGGAATCGTGTCGGTCCAACTCGTCGGCACCCTCATCTGGCTCATCTTCGATCCTCCCGGCACAATGGTCGTCTTCCCATCCAGAACCGAAGCCGTCCTCACGTGCAAAGCCACCACTTCCCACCTGCTCATCTCCCTCCTCTACAACATTCTCCTCATCGTCGCATGCACTGTCTACGCTTTCAAAACCCGAAAGATCCCTGAGAACTTCAATGAGACACGACACATCGGGTTCACCATGTACTCCACGTGTATTCTGTGGCTCGCGTTCGGACCGATTTATTTCGCGACGCAGAGCGATTTTAGGGTGAGATTTGGGTTACGGTTTCGAGAAAATGAGAAAACCAGTGAGAATTGCAAAACATTGATTGATCGTTGACTAACAATAAAATAATCTTTTTGTTTATTTTCAGATCCAAATCACCTCATTATGCATGTGCATTTCGCTCTCGGGTACTGTAGCTCTCATCTGCTTCTTTGCGCCAAAGGTAAGAAAATGCGGTTTCAAAGAAGTGAGAATTAGGAGAACGGGGGAGGTTAAGATGACTTTCTAGTCTAAGCAAGAATATGTACTTTCAACGGAATCTTGAAAAGGTTGGGTCGAGAATGTTTCTGTTCCACTACGAATTTGAAACGAACCTTTCCAACTTTCTGGAATCGTGACGAGACCCAAGCGTCTTTTTAGCGTCTTTTCAACTCCAAAGTCATGATGAATACGACAACTCAAACACATCAAAGCTCACAAAAACCGTGAAAAACTAAACTTGTTTCTTGAAACAGTGACTTTTGAGTGTTCACCATTTCCATTTCCAGGTCTACATAGTGCTGTTCCAACCGTACAAGAACGTGCGAACGCGCCAGTCCGCCGTCGGCCGACTCGTCAATCAACAAATGAGGTTCATGAGGTAGGTTTGCAGTGATTCCCCCTCCCGGGCATGCTGCCTCTTTCCCTTATCCCGCATGGTGTTTTCTTCTTCTAGCCAATTGACCTACAACCCCGATGGATGCCACTCGTACCAGCCGATGTCCTCGAATCAGTCCTATAAACCTAGTAGTGAGTTGTTTGATGATTTGATGATGATGAGATGCATTGAAAAAGAAACTAATGAAAACCAAGGGGAAAAGGGACAAAATAACAAAGTGATTGCAGCAGAGGAGAGTTCTCACACGAGCAACGCTCCGGTGCAACCGCAAACTCGAGCGATCCCTCCGCAAGTAATTGAGCAGTTGGCCGCGAGTCTGCCTATCAGTGATAAGACTGATTTGGGTTAGTTTCAGTCCTTGACTCGGGACATTATCCCTTTTCTTTTTTCCAGTGAAAAAGCTGTCGCTTCAAGACAAACTGCTCAACAACAACAACAACAACGAGAACAGCGAAGAGATCCGTCGTCGTCGTCCTTCGAGTGTTCACACCGTCGGCAACGGCCAGTCCGCTCACCTCCCTCCCCGATGCTTCTCTTCCGACGAACCGAAGAACTCGATGATCGTCCGACAAGACACCACGAAGAGCCGATCGAGTCTTGCGGAGAGCCATCAGGTCGATCTGATCCTCGAGGAAATCGCGGCGGACACGAACTCGACGTTCCTCTGATGCTGTTCCCTATCTCATGTCCAACGGGTTTGGTTCCATGAATCTTCTCTTTTTCCAGTGCCTTCTAGGATCTCTCTTGCTCCATTTTTGGTGTATTTCGGTGTTTTCAATAAACCTCTTTTGATTACTCTCTGTCGATCTCTCACAACTGTTCATCCCATGACCATAGGTGGCTAGGTAATGGAGAAGACAGTTGTGGGAGACCTCGAGAATCTGTTGGAAGCTCAGTTGAAATATAGTATAGATGGTTTGGTTTGGTTGGGGGGAAAGGGAAGGAATGATCGAATGGCGAGGGACGGACATGATGTGGAATATGATAATCGAATGGGGGGACGGGCAAGCGAATGTGTGGGAAACTGACGTGTTTATGGCTCGGCGCCCGCCACGGGATGGTTTATCGATTGATCGGGAGAGGGGCACGAAACTAGAAGCTAGTTGGGAAACAGTGATTGGGAGAGGGGATGAGGTGGATGGCCCGGCGGAGGAACTGGAGCCTGCATGGTTCAGTTATGGCTCGAGGATCCAGAGCAGGAGTTTACCAACTTTTCCCGGTTTCAACAAAGGTTGTTAACTTGCCCACTGTCGAACAGCGCGTTGAAACGACTCAAATTTGTTTTTCACTGTTTCAGGTAGTCCTTGAAAGGATTGTACTTCTGTCCGCTTGTTCGAAGAATCCAGAATCCAGAGTCCAAATCCAAAACCCAGAGTGCGAATAGAGCGTTTTCTAGAACTTCAAGAATCCCAAATCGATGTTGAGTGTCGGTTCAAATTTTTTTTCCGTTTCATTGAAAATGTATGAACTTTTCCCAATAGTTCTGGAACAGTAATCCTGTAATTCGTTCTTTCAAGCTTTTCTGATTCAAAATCTTATTTTCTGAAGTCTCTGTTTTCTTTTCCATTGAGTCAAAGAAAGTCTGTCCAAAAATCCACCCGTTTCATTGCGGAACTCATCAGCATATCGATTAGAATAAGTACACAAACAGAACAAACAAAGATGTAAAAAAGAGAGAAAGCGGGGATTCGGCAGAGTTATCGAAGAACCGACGGGTTGTTGTGATCTCGGGACCGATGATTCGAGGCACCGTGCAGCAGCAGTTGTCTGGAAAATGGAGATTACGGATTCAGAGAAGTTTGAATAGTTCTCCTTGGTAATGGGATAATAATGCTGGATCTGATGGGACAGTCGAATTTGAAACAGTTTCGTTTATACCATAACTATAACGTGTACTCACTAACGCAAACAGCACTCTGTGCATACGGTGTGCACTGATAATCAGCAGTACATCCAACATTGATTTTGAATCCTCCATTCACACAAATCGGGTACATGTTACAAGCTGAAATAAGTTCCTCCTATCCCGATTCTACCTTTTAAACTCACGAAACTCCGAGTAAAACCTGAACGGATCGGATCCACAAATGTACGGAAACCGTGAAGATTGTTGAGCTTGAACCAGCGAATTGCTGTTGACTCCGAGAAGATCCGCTTGGCTTATCAGTTGTGATAAGGAAAATGAGAAAATGGAGAAGAAGAGGATGAGTAGTTTCATTTGGGAAGAACTGAACGATTCAAAACAGAACTGTTTGAAATGGGAATGGACAGAACAAGAAAGGCGGATGACAATGAGTGTTGGCACAGCTGCTGATGAGGGGATTTTGTGGGGAAAAGTGTGGAAAAATGGGGAAATTGGGAAGGGAAAGAAGGGCACTTGTAGTGACTCATTGAACTTTTGTGTGCTCTACTGAAAAGGCCAATGATGAAACTTTTCAGACTCCACAAGACTGCAGAAGGCTCCAAAAGTTCCATTATAGCTTCCGAATATCAGTATTTTCTCTGAAAGATTCAGTGTTCTGGGTCCAGAAAAAGATTCATTTTTGGCTTCAGAAGCTGGCTTATGGCTCAAGAAGTTCAATCTTAGCATCAGAAGATCAGTGTTGGCTCCAAGAGCTTCAGTTCTTCCTTCAGAAGTTCAGTGTTCTGAAACCAGAAGGTCCCTTCCTCTTCGAAACTTTGCTCTTCTTCTCTTTCTAATTCCCTAATTCCCGGTTCGCCTCATTCCAATTGTCTCTTCTTCTTCTTCATCTTTCCATTTCCATCCCAACTCACAATTCATTCCCCAATTTCCCTTCTCGAAGAGTTCCGTCATGATTTATCATCTTCGTCCATCGGAATGCTTGCGTCATGCAAAAGGATTTATGAGGGAAGTGAAAGATCGGGAATTGAGATAAGGAGGAGCACTGTTGGAGGATAATTTATTCAGAAGTGAAAAATGAATTGGAGAGGAGAGAAGTTGAGATTATCTGGGGAGATCAAGAACTACTGCGAGAAAAAAAGGATTTGTCTTGGCGAATCTGCATAGTTGTCTTGTGAAGCATCTTTCGAGCAGATTGCTAAAAAAAACGGTTTCAAGATAGGGATAACATCAAATGTGTTTATGAGGAAATGATTAAAACAAAACGTGCACTGATAAATAGGGTTATGGTAAGTTGAAGCTGTTGTGCTCAAGGTTCAGCCTACAAATGTCTCAACCGGGCCGTGGGTTTGATTTTGCGGTTTGCAGTACATGTAGAATTCAATACGTGTTTCCGTGAGACTTTGTGTCGGAATTCACAGCTTCAGGAGTCTACCAAAAACATCCATAACTGATCCTTCTCCCTCCATTTTTGACATGATCCCTCTTTGAAACAGTACCTTTTCGTCCCCTGACCCCTAAACTTTTCTTTCTTCAAAACTCTTCAAAAATTTCCATAAAAATGTATTTCGAAACACTTATTCCGAATTGATTAGGGTCCCCGGGACGTCGTAATCCCCCAGGCGACTTTTGGCCGAGACACTGTTGGAAGCGAGGAGACGCAGACAACTGTTACGACACACTTGCTCCTCCGCGGCACACTTTGATTCCAATCTTTCGGACGGGAATTAGGGGAGGAAGAAGGCTCTCGGAAATGTCAAGTGCTTTTGGAAAGTTACGAATTGTGGGTGAAGAAGGAACATTTATTCGACCGAATAGCACATACACCGACCAGAATCAAGGGTGAGAAGACAACAGAAGAAGGAGAAGAAAAATAATTTACAGACAAAATAGGAAGAAGAATCATGGAGGCATTGGGGACAACAGGCAGGCAGCGGGAGAGACCGGTAATCAGAAAGGACGGAGCAAAAGAAAAGGATGAAGCGAGGACGAGAAGACGTCCGATACCCGAGAGAGAAGACGACGTGGATCTACAGTTTAGGGTGAGACGATTTGAGGAAAGGCGGCCAGGAAGCGCTCGAGGACCATGACGGCATCGGGACGACCCATGACTCGGAGGGTTTGGAGGAGGTCGGGAACGGCACGGGCGGATCCGGAACACGAGGCTTCCCAGAGGTCCAGGAGCAGAGATGTCGGCGAGCAGTCCGGGAACGAGGCGAAGAACTGGAAAATTGGAGGATTAGGGGCTGTTTCAGGGGTTGTACTGACTCAGAAGCTCTGAAGTTTGAAAAGTTTGAACTCGATATTCTTCTAGCAGTGAAACGTTATTTATCACAAAGCTTTTCTGTTTCTTTTGGAACAGAAGACATAACATGATAGCTCCCAAACGTTCTATTTGTTTACTGTGCATTCATTTGAATTCCCCCCCATCCGTCATTTCTGACATGCTCCATTTCTTATCAGTTACGCAACACTAACCTGGCAGTTCTCACCACTGTCAGTCTTATCAGTTATCCATCAGTGCTATCAGTCCCCCTACGTAATGTTTGCAACCATTCTCACCTGCAGATATCTATCATAATGCAGCTTCTTCGCGAGTCCCCTCCAGTCACAACACGTGTCATTCGGCATGTCCAACAGCATCGCCAACTCGTGTTTCACATGAATCGGCAGTCGGAACTCCACACAAACCGACCCCTTCTCCCGTTCCTCACAGGTCTTGTCGTACAGCTCGGGCTCATTGCTCACTTGCATCACCATTGGCTCCGTGGAGCTGGTCTTCTGGTAGACGACGACGCGAGTGGAGAACTGTGGAGGGTTGGAGTCGCGGGGACGGAACTTCAGAGAGCAGTGCAGACCGTTTTGAGCGACCCATCTGTGTTGGGTTTCGGAGATCTCGACGACATCTGGGCCATCGCAGAAGAAGCCGGGGACGACGTCTTCAATGCAAATGCACAGGTTGCCCTTCTCGTTGAGGATGAAGTCATTGGACTCGCAGAGGAGTCGGGAGCCGTCTTCTTGCTTCCAGACACTCTCCATCGCTGCTCCGGTCTCTGGAACACAGTAGACTCGCAACTCGAAGGATCTACGGTAGGAGGACATGTCCATGGGGCCGAAGATCGCGAGATGGACTCTTTTGGCAGCACTGAGAGAGTTCCTCCGGGGATGTCCGGCCAGCATGATCCTCGAGAGGGAAGACGTCATGACATGGCACCATCCGAACCCATCACACTTCTTTCCGGGCAACTCGAACTGCACAAACATGTTGGTGTTGAGATTCTCCTCTCCAATGGTTACAGCCTTCTGCCAGCCATCTCCTTCATCGGAATACAGGGTGAACTGCCAGTTGTCACGAGGGAAAGTTGAGGCACAGTGACGGAAAGAGACGACGACTGGGCGACGGAGAACGTTGGATTCTTGGCAGGAGACGTCGCATTGGCCGATGACGATGACTGGGGAGAGGGCGGATTCGATAGCTGAAAATGGAAACGTTGGGCTGGAATCAGGGGATCTTGACTTACGGGGAAGATGTGGCTGATCAGTGAGAACATCGGAGACTGCCAAGTACAGCATCTTCTCACCTTCCACTGCTTGCTCCGGGACAATCAACCGGGCTCCGCTCTTCGACAAAGAGAGTCTGGCTCCATTGCAATCTATCGTGGCAGCCACGATGCTCTGCGATGTATCCAATCCCAGACAACTTCTATCTTCCAGATAGTCGTAGAGAGTCGCGTAGTTGTCATCATCAGAGCAGTTGGAGCTGGAGGTTCGCAGAATGGTTCGCTTTCCTCCAGATGAGCTGCTCGAGCTGCATTCTTGAATCAGGGCGGCTCTGGATCCAGCGTTTCTAGTAGATGAGTAACCACTGAAGGCGCTCTTTCCGGATCTGAGAGTTGTCGATGGATGATGGGGTAGAGGAGGCGGTTCGAAGTATTGGGAACACGAGGAGATCTTCTCTCCGAGCAGGGTTCCGTGTTGATGCTCCAGAAGAAGACGTCGGACTCCTGGAGGCTCTGAATAGTAGATTCCACCTGATGACTTCTCCGGGATCTTTGGAAGCTTTGTTGGTTTCGACTTCTTGCCGCCTCGCTTGCAGCAGAACATGGCAAGGATTGCGAGGATGAAGGAGGCGACGATGAAGATGGAAGCAACGGATCCGTAGACGGCTGTGTCGCTGATCAAGATTCTGGAGGAGTCGGCGGAGCACATTCTAGAAAAGAAGAATCAGAATCAGAGTCGGAGCATTCGAACTTACTGTGCTGGGCACTCTTGAGTCATCAGATCGTCTCCGAAGCATGGCTGTCCTCCATTCATCGGCGGCGGCACTGTACACGCCCGTGTCCTGTACCTGTGACAGCTCGACGTGCAAGCACTCCATTCGCCCCACGAGCTCCATCCTCCGTCCAATTTGCACGGAACCTTGCAGTTCCTCGTCATTTCTTCCTCTCCGTTGCAGTATTCCCCGCCGTTCAGAGGGGCTGGGTTGTTGCAAGTGCGGGTTCTTCGTTGATGGGGGAGCACTGCATGCGGGTCACGGATTCGGTGAGCGTGTTGGCGGAGAAGGGCACAGTCGACGTGGCACGTTCCGATCCACGGGGACCATTCGGACCAACCGCCGTCCACTGGAAAACAGAGAAAGATTAGGAAAAGCGGCTAGGAGAAGCTGATTGTGAGCGAGTTAGAGGTCCAGCTGGTTCAAAGCCTAGAGGTCTAGAAGCCTGAAAGCCTAGAAGTTTCTGAAAGCTTGAATAACTAGAAGTCAACCAGGTTCTACCCTTCTTAGCACCTTTCAAACATCCTTTCGGCACCAATCAAAACAGTCACCGCCACCCCAGACACCCCATTCTAAATCACCCCCTTTTAGACCCTTATACATCCCCCTCATCTAAACAAGTCAAAACACTTTGTGTCGGCATTGGGCCAGGTAGGAGACAAAAGGGACACGAGTCATCTGCCAGCCAGCCAACACTCGGAAAACTTATGTAATAGCGTGTCGGTGTGTTCCTCCTGGGTCTCTTTGGACGATGCCGCCCCCCGGTGGGCTCGTTTTCCCTCCGCCAGTCACAATTACATAACGTTCAAGTTTTACGATGTCTTTTATACGATTCGGCTCCCTATAGCATGTGTTTTTTTGTGATGTTTCTTGTCATGGCGTCGGAAAGTATGGGAGGGGGTGAAATGTGTGAATTCGAGGAAATGGGGTGTGAAGGAAGGACGAACGAAAAATGAGAAGAAGTAGAAAAGGGTCAGGTGATAATTGTAACCTACTCGCAGAAACGGGTTCCTTCTACTGTTTCACTGGGTTCACTAAAAGTTTAGGACATGGAGAACAGTAACGGAAACTGATCAGGACACACTGTTCAGGACCCATCAGAATCTGGCATAATGCTCAACTTATCAGAACCTTGAGAAACAGGAAACTCGACAACTGAAAGTTGATTTTTCAGAGGCAAGTCAAATAAGGGTAGAGATGACCAGGAACTATTAGAATTCCAAACAACCGGAAACACAGTTAATACTGTTTCACTTACTACTCAATTTTCAAGACAAACTATTTGAAGTCAATGTTTCTCCAGATCACGTTCTCAACTCACCAAAAACTTGCACTTCCACTGGATCTGTCTTCCTTGAATTCGCCACATTCGTCGCTTCACACGTGTAATTTCCGCTGTCTGATAACCTGGCTGCTGACATGATCAGACTTCCGTCCGATGCTCTGATGACGTTGGCGTCCGGTGCGACGATGGCTCCATCTTTGTACCAGGTGAGCTGCAATATTCGTTGCGTCAGACGGTTCGATGTGACATAATCTAGTTTTGTTCATTGGGGCCCTTGGCTCATTAAATGTATAAGGTCATCCCACTGGTCCAGATGTTTCTCCGATTTCACTTTTCCCGCACCTGCTCTCTCTGTCTCTACACACAGAAACACATGTTTCACTTTACGATTCGACGTACCTCTGCCTTCGGATCGGATTCTGGCGCCTGGCACGGCAACTGAAGGGTCGTTCCCTCCTGGACTCGCTGAGCCACTGGAGATTTGAGAAAGTGCTTGCGCATATCTGAAACAAATAAGTAAAGAGACACCAAGTGACCCCTAAAAGGGAGCGGGACCCCTTCGAGTTCGTACTATATAGAGTCCCTGATTGGGTAAGCATTCACGTTTTCAAGTGGTTTCGGGGACGGAGAAGAAGGCCTCGTTAGGGTCCCGGAGACCCTAATTGTTGACAGACAAAGTTACGCAACAATGTGCTCAACAGTTGGGCCAGATAGACTCTTGACAATCAAGATACGGCACGGATTATTTGGAATGACGTGGTTGTTAGGTGACAAGATACGGATCAAATGATGGACCATACGGATTGGGTCACAAAAGAGTAATTATGCGAAATTACCGTAAATAGTGAGAAGGAGCTCGGAGACCTTCGGAAAGTGTTGTCCTCGGAACCACAGTTCAAACAATGCGCCAAGAATCGGAACACACACACAGGAAGAACGAGTAATTGGCAACACTTACACTTCTCAATTATTATGAGGGGAAGATGAATTGTGGGGCAAGGACGTGGAATGGAATTGGGAGAAGGAGAAGCTGGATGGGTAGGAATCAAATGAGGGAACGGTGGAGGTGAGCAAATGGGGTTACTGTTTCTAGAAACTGTGAAATTTCCATTTCGGGTAGAGCGAACCGATCGACTCTGTTCGTATTTGGTCAAAAGTGTGAGATGGAATTATAACAGGAAAATCAAAATAAGATACTCTTGAACATGAAAGACGGTTTCTGGAAGCAGTGAAACTTGCTACACTTGACCTAGAAACTTCATAAAACAGCTCGCTAACACCTAGTATCTCTTGTGGTTACACAATGATTATTCACATGTTACGTACTGGTTGGTGTCATTCTCCAGTTTGTTGACTTATCATGTCATCGGGACCACAGGAGCTGTATCAACCTGTCCCAAAACAAATACGGAAAGCGGCTCTTTTGAAAGCGAAAAGCACATATCGTATTCAAATTATTACCCGAAAAGCAACAGATGACAGGGGGAACTGGGTTGACAGGAAGTTACAATGCATAATAACCAGAAGGAAAAGAAGAAGAACCCGTGGAGGGACATATGTGTCAAACACTTGCGCATGTTCATTGAATATTGAACACTCTCTTCGGGCCCACCGTATATTTGTTCGTTCAGAAAGGAGTAACTCGATCGTATTTGTGCTTGACTTTCGAGGAAATTGGGGGGGGGGCAGGAAAAGAGTATCATGAAAATGGCAAAAGTCAGGGAAGGGAACGGGAGGGCGTAAAGAGGATTATGGAAATTTCGTGGGAAGAAATGAAAGTTTGAATGGGGAGAAGAAGAAGAGAAGGAGGGGCAGAGGACGACATGGAACTTTGGAAATTTGAGAATTTGACCGAACATTTTGAAGAAAATGACAAATTTGAGAAGATTTTGATACAATTTTTGAAAAAAAAACTAAAAATTAGATTTTTCGCAAAAAAATTAGAGAAAAAGAAAAAATGACTGAAATAAGCTGAATTTTTCAAAAAACTTTGGGAAGATATGGAAAATAAAAATAAAATTTCAGTTTCCAATTTTTTTGAAGTTTGTCAGAAAATCAACAACATGCTGATCTCGTTAAATTCAGAAATCAAAACATTTCGCTTTGCCAGGTAATCTTTTCCATTTTTGGAAAAAAAAAACAAAACCAAAAGAAGAAAAAATGCAACCTTCACCTCTCTCTGTCCACCGGAGCAATTTCCTCTCGTTGTCCCGTCTCATTCAAAGCGAACACAAGACAAAAAGGAATGAACGGGGAGGGGGCGTGGCAGCAGTGATTTGGCGGGTGGATGGGGTGTCCACGGTGGCGGCGCCATGTGTCATTCGGAATGAACGGGCGGAACGAAAACACTTGGAAAGTTTACCTGTTGGGGCGAAATGTCAGGGATGATGGACAGCCCCAATTAAGAAGGTAAATATGGACAAGTTGCGGGCAGACAGACATTTTTGGCAAGTTGGTAAACTGTTTGTTTGAGATATGACTGATCTAATTGTAAATTACAATTGTTAGTCAAAAGTGGAGAATTCAAAAGTGAAGGCTTCGAAAAGTACGAATTGTAGATGAGTTCAATGGAGCGCACTTGTGAATTCGTTGAAACTTTGATTTTTTTTCAGCAAAAAAGGAACCAGTACATTGAAAAAATTGCTATCATGAACATTTCGTAGGGATCGTGAAACAGTGTCTTAATTTTTCACACTTTTTTGAAATTTGTCTGTGAAAATGAGCGACAGTGTGAGCGACAGTACAACTACTATTCAGTGTTTTTTGCCCAATCTGCAAGTGCGCTCTACCGAAACTTCAAGGTTACAGTGACTTTTTTGGAAAAAAGTGGTAAAATTGGAATCAGTTTCAAAATTTCAATTTTTGAAGTTTGACCCTTTGGAGTTACTGACTTACAGGCAAATTCTCCAAACTTGAAACTGAAACTTTTCTCACAAATTCAAATCCACCTCCAAAATCGGAACACTCCCGTATCAGATTACTCCGGACAAAGTGGTCCGTATCCTGTTTCCCATGGTGTCATGGTCCGAAGGCGCAGACGAAGAGAGAGAAAACACAGAGGGCAATTAGAGAGGTCAGAAACTGGTATAAATAAACAAAAAGTAAACAAATCAGGGCTTTTTTTCTGTACATTAGCACTAGTAAACTGGAATTTGCTGGAGGTCTCGTGGGATATGTAAATGGAAAAGTGCGTGTATGCACATTTGTTCCGAGATGCCACCGATAGCAAGGGGGCGACATCATCAATTCTTCTACGATGCTCCAGAATTTTATCAATTGCGCAATCTTTTATGACCATTGGGTCATGAGAAGAACACGAAGGGCAGAGAAAGAGAAAGAGATGAGTATCTTGCGTTCGAATAACTTTTGACATGGTCATGGTGGATTTATGATACGAGGAGAGGGAGGAGATGAGGGAAAAGGACAGATAGGCGGGTGATTAGAAAAGGAGAAAGAAAAGTTGGGGGAAAAAGGGAAAACAGGGAAAACTAGAGGATGAGGTTGATTTTTGAACTTTTCTGTTTCAAAACTTGCTCTAATCTTGCTGAATTCTCCAAAACATCAGTTCTGCCTGTTTCTCTCGGAAATAGTACAGCTCTCCATGTGTCTTCTCAATTTCTTGGTGCTAGTCGCCACTTTCTCTCTTTTCTTCTTCTTCTCCCAACTCTCTCTCGTCTCAAAACAGAACAGTACACAGAAAAGAAACGAAATGGTGTAAGTTTTTGCAGCAGCACATGTGTACAATACAAAGGAATTCAATTAGCTATGTGTCAGAGAGCGAAGAGACGCAGAGAGAGCACTGACATAACTCTAAGGGGGTCAGTTAACTGTGTTACAAAGTGATATGAAGTGCTGCTAAAAGGCGAATGGGACTAGGAACGACAACTGGTGTTCTGCGCAGAGTCAGGTACTCGGATAAATCAACGGCACGACTGGCATGCCGACGAGAGAGTGTGGGGGAGTGAGAGACGCAGAGAGATCTCACAACAAACATTTAGCTATTAATCAGGTGAGAAGGAGGAAGGTTTGAACGGAAAGAGAGAAAGAGGTCAGATGTCAAGAAAGAGGTATCAGGAGAAGTTTCACACTGCTGTTGCGTATTGGAACTGGAAAGTTCCATGAACTTCATGGAACTGATGGAACTGTGAAATAGAACAATGAAAGCTGATCAGTGGATTGATTCGAAAAGAGTAAACTGTCTCAAAAACTCCCAAATCTAGTAAATGGAAAAGGTGAAACAGAAGAAAATGTTCAGTTTCAAAAAATTTTTCAAAGGTATGAGCCGAAACACCGGAAGTTCAGTAACATTCGGCGGAATGAAAGTTGGGTTCGAATTTCTCGTAAAAAAACACATTAGAGAATCGGTCATTCAGGTGTTGAAAAATCACTTCTTTTTTAAAGAATCCAATTTCAAAAAGTAACTCACATGCCAAATGAACGGTGGCAATATCCGATGCCACGACGTCCTGATCGTTGTCTCCAGAAGCGTAGCACTGACACTGAAATGCGTCGACGTGCCCAGAAGTATCAACGTCGATTCTGGAGATGTCGACGGAGGATTCGATGAAGTTGACGCCAGAAGTCGAGTCAACACCCGTGAGATTCTCGACTCGCGAGTCGTCGATCTGGAAAAATGGGGGAATTGGAGTCGAGAGAAGAGGAAGATTTGTGGTGCGAGTATATGTTTTCGAAGCTGTCGGGGGGTGGGTCGCAAAAAGATAATTATAAGGTTTCTTCTCCGAGAGGGGGGATTTCTTATTTCTTTTAAATTGGACATGTACTGGAGCAGATGGAGCCCTCAAAAAGCAAGCAATACATCAAAAAGAGCCCAAAAAATGAGGTTCTCGGAGGGGGGAAGGAAAGGACATTCTCATTTCTTTCAGTTTGATTTATGAGGTGTATGAATGCCGAATTGGGGAAGGAGAAGGAAAACGGAGGAGAAGGGGTGACTAATTCGAATGGGAAATGAGTCTGAATTACAACTAGTAGGTAAACATTGTGCTGACACTGTTTGACCTTTCGATGACGTGGTTTTAGTCGGAAACGGAAAGAGTTGGGTGGTTTCGTAAGGGGTTGGAGGGGATTTGATTAAAATTAGGGGTCGACTCCAGAATCCTAGCTTTTAGATGGATTGGGAATGAACTAATTGGGTCATTGGGGGCAGCTTTTGATGGAATTCAGTGAACTTTGGAAGTTTTTCGTACTATCGAGAGTAAAAATCAAGAGTAACAAAAAATAGTTCACTGAAACTGGAAACTTGACAAAAAATGTTCGGTTTCGTTTTATTAGATTCGGAAGAACAACTTTTTCCAATTATAAAAATAGAATCAGAACTATTCCATTGAAATTTTGATGATTGTCAAGCAAAAATTTGACAAACGGAACTGCTTTGATTGAAACCGAAAAATTTGAAAATTTGTGAAAAATTTCAGTTTCAGGGGATTCCAATAAGTTTTGCATTTTTCTGAAAGAGCACTACAGTAACAGAATTCTCTAGAACCTTTTCCAACTTCATTCCCTGCCTCAAAACGACCCAAAAACCCTCTGAACCGTATCATCTCGAAAACCTAATCCACCGTGACCACGCCTAACTCTTTTTCTCTTTCTCCCTTAACCTCCAACAAGCAGAGTATCCGAAACTTTGAAAAACGGGAAAAGAAAAGATGTCCTGGAGGTGAATGTACGCAAATTGGGGAAAGGGAGAGAGAACAGTGCCGACCGGGGCGCGACAGGTCATCAACATAATCATCGGAAAGTGAGAGAGAGAAAGAGATGAACAGATTGTCACAATAATACCCGCATAATCATTACGGATTCAGAAAGGGAATGAATATTGGGGAGCGATCGGTGGGAAGCTTGTTGGGAAATCTATATTGGCCGGCGAATCATTTGATGGGTCCCACCACGAAAATGGTTTTGGGCTGAAATACAGCTTCGGAACCGCCTAGTAAACAGAGTGAAACAGAAAATCTTTCGTTTCAAGACCTAATTCCAAGTTTCTCAAGATTTCCCTGTTTCAAAACTTCCATATCTCTTGATTCTACCATTTCCAAGTTGTTCCTCTTCCGTTCCGCACCTTCTCCATCCCTGAACACATGTTGCAACCACCCCGCCTCAAAAACCCTTCCCTCCTACGTTTGTATACATTTTTCTTGACACATTGAAACGAATGGACCCCCAGTGTAAACAGTTTCCAGATGTGTCCGATCTGATCCGAGGAGAGAAAAAGTGTTGATAGTAATAGAGGAAAAACATTTGGAGCAGTGGCAGGAGAGGGACCTAATGTACTTGTAAACTAATCGAATGGAATGGGTTCGTGACGGGCGGTGATCCTTGGGAAACGGAAGAGCAGGTGGGAATGTGTTTCAAAAAGTTGGGAAGTTCAGGAATGATGGGATTTGCAGATTCAATCAGTGGGTAACAAAGAAAAGTTTTGACTTTGGCTCTGTCCCCAGCAATGTTTCAGATAAGGTCATAACTGAAATTTCATGCTACTCAATGCAGTTGATATGCTAGTAAAAATTCTTCTAAAACTCAAATTTATGCTACATTAGTGAAACGGTGATCGTGAATTTCAGAAATTTCAAATACTGTAAGCTCTATTTTCAAATTGTAGTTTTGATATAAAGATCACTGTTCCAGGTTACTGTGAAACAGAAATCCAAGTTTTATGAGCAATCGATACTAAGTATTCAATTAAATTTCAAACACATTAATCTGAAGCTTGCTAGCTTCAAATTCAAATTTATGTTCTAGAAAAGTAAAAAATAAGTAAAGAACGGTTTTTGTTATCTACATAGTTCTCGTTTTCTCGAATCAAAAACCCTCCCTCCCTAACTTCAGTGTCCAGTAACTCTTCTTTTCTTCCCTCGTCTACCTGGTCACTGCGCCCATCATAAACCTTGTCATTTCGTCTCCTCAATAAAATGTTAATTACCGTCTCTTCTTCCTCTTGCTTCCCGCCTTTTACTATCCCCCTCTTCTTTTTCCGACAACAACCTATCAAAACGGGAACGAAATCAGCAGGAACAGGAAGAGGGCCCCATCTCTCGGCCAATTTACATAATCTTCAAGTCAAATATTATTGCTGCGGCGAGGTGATAAACTAGATAAACTATAGGGGAGTAAACAATGAGAAGATGACTTTTGACGGCGACGGGCGGCTCAGTTAGTCAGCTCCATGGGGACCCATTTCATTGCGAAATCCGGATGGATACGGTAGACGACTCACCCATTTCGAACTGCATTTGAAGCGAATCTTGGTGGCGTGATTGGCTCGGCAGGCAAGTCGCAGTGGCTTGTTGCGGATGACGTAACCGGATTTAGGTTGTGATGTGATTGAGATTTCGTCCATTACTGCAAAAATGATGAAGTTTGGAAGGGTTAAACGAGAGAAAAATGAAGAGATTTATGGCGTTTCTAGATGTTGAGACAGAAAAAAACAGGGTTGTTTTTCAGATTACATAACCGTACCAGTAGTGAACTTTTAAAATAGTCAGTTGAAATGGAGAGTTTGAAACAATATTCTGAAGCTGAAGAAGGAAAGATAATGAAATATTAACTACAGTTTCTGAAAATCGATTTCTAGAGTAGAAGGTCTGAAACAGTGATAATATTTTATCAAAAAGGGAAGCCTGCTCTTTCAAACTTGATAGCTGTAATTTGGGCTGTTTTCAAAATTGTAGTTTTTTCTACAGTAATCCCTATAAGAGTATCTCCTAGGCGAAGAGCCTCCCTCCTAAACAAAAAAATCTGCGTTTTCTCGCTCACAAAAAAGTAATTTCTTCCGTAAAAAGTGTGTGACTTTGGCAACGTTTCTATAGAGTGGTCCGCCGTTTCCCGATGTGGCCCCTGCATAGAAAACGACTCGGAATGACTAATTAGAAAGGGAAAAACGGCGAGGTGAGGCACGTTAATCGGTGAGAAAGAAGACAGCTGTAGAGCCCCGAAATCCAATGAAAGTGCTCTCAGATTTCGATCGGAACAGAAGAGTCAAGCACAGATGTCTTTGAAGGAATGCGCCGGTTATTAGTTATTAGTTAACGGCTGCGCAATTGTCCTTTCGGGTCAAGTCAGTTCAGGCGAAAAGTGCAATTGGAGGAGGGGAAAAGAACACGTGGGGCAGGGGGGAGTTGTACGAACATTGGGATTTGGAACTATACGATTGAACAGCTGAGAGTGAGATGATAAAAGTGGAATGGATGAAACAGGGATTCATGACAACTGAGTTCCCAAAAGTGCGCACTTAATGCAATGTCACAAGTAATCCTAACATCTGAAAATGTCAAACCCAGAGAAACGGGAATTATGAAACTGTGAACTGTAAAAAGTGTCCAGTCGAGCGTCTCATAAAATTCTGGAAGGTATTCATGGATATTACCAGCTTAGTAATGTTATAATGACAATTGAAGTTGGGAAATGGAAGTTTTGAAACGGTAAAGGTTCGGGAATTTAGAATTTTTTTGAGAAAATTGGAACTTTGAGGGATAGCAAATATCGGGTATTGTGCAGAACAATCTTGTGATTTTCAGCCTAGTTGTCTAGGATCTATGAAACTGCGAACTGGATGAACATGATTTACGAAACTCGAAGAATTGGACAGACGGTTTCCCAGTTACAGCTTTCCATTGTCAGTTTTTTTGAAACGGTGCTGGGAAAAGGATTAGAAACTAAAACAACTATACAAAAAAGATAAGACGAGACTAAAGCTATGTGCGGGAAGCCCGCCCTTTGCCCAAAAAGTGGGCGGAGCCACGCGGAACGGAGAGTTGGACCCAGCAGCGGGCGGATGGCCACCCATTTGCCCGGCATCCGCCCACTTTTTTGAGATGAGCGTGTGCTTGGCGTGGAAGAGATCGCAAAATGGGATAAAAAACCACGAAACGGACGGCGAATTTTTGATGATGGATCGTTTGAGAGAAGCGGAAAAGTTGGAGAATGTGTGATGTGGATGTGGCAGTTTTGAGGGGGAGAAGTGTTGATGGAAGGAACCGCAAGGTGCGGGGGAAATGGAGAAGAAGTGTGTTTCAAAGTTTTCGGAAAAGTCTGAACTAAAAATGCGTTTTGATGGGTGTATCACTAGCTTAAGAAAGTTCAGAATTCAAGAAACAGTTGCAAGTTTATATGAAAACGCACAGCTGAAGTTACTATTGAAGTATGCTCTGTGAAGTACTAAAAAGCGAGTGAAACAGGTGTTCCGATTAGGAAAAGCTGCAAGATGCAAGTGCGCCCCAGCGAACTCTGGAACATCTGCGGAACGAGGTGAAAGTAGCAAAATTTTCAATTTTGAGTTTGCCGTTTCGAAAAATTGAGAAATATATTAGTAGGCTTGAACAATATTAAGTCAATGGTCTAGTCATGAGAAGTTTTACAATAAGAATACTTGAAACTGTGAAGATTGAATAACAGGAAAATGAGGAGCTAACCGCATTCCGAAAAATTGAGTCTTTTTGATATTTTCAAGTCTTTATGAACACCCGGAAACAGAAAACTCTTGACAGGAAGTGAGAAATGGAATAAAAAATCAAAAGATGTCCTATTACTAATCAATTTTTGCTTACTCTTGCCCCCATTTCCAACACAATAGAGATGACTAACCCGTCGAAAAAGACGAAAAAGGTTTCTTCTTTCCCAAATCAATCATGTCTCTTTCTCCCCAAGAAGGTAACAACTTCCGAAAGACAAAAAAGGGACAAATTGTCCGCGCAGTAGGTGGCCCCCGGTAAACACGCCGGATCATTTGCATAACACCTTTCGCAAAAAAACGAGACAGAATATTTCGTTTTTTATTCAATTTCCCGTTGACGAAAACAGAAAATAGGTTTCGGTTTCGTATATATTCTTTCTTGTTCAAGGAAGCGAAAGCGGGAACAACTTTTAATCCCGAAGACACTTGCCTTATCGCAGTTTCCAATCTTTCTGTGGCTTTGCTTGAAAAATTGTGAAATTGTTGGGGAAAAGGAGAGGAAAAGGGGCTCCGGGGGGACAAACAGATGACAGAAATAGAGAAGGAACGGTTAGAGGTGTGGCCGACACGGATTAGCACTGATCGGGAGGGGCGAGAATGGGACGGATCGGGGAAGGGAATGGGTTTTGGGACGTCCCCGTTGTTTCTAAACTTGTGCTTCAACATGGGTAATTCATCTAGACTCTGTGGTTGAAAGCTATAAGAATTGCTACTCAACTTCCACCCACTTACTTTTTTCCTGTTTCAAAAACTCGGTAAAAATAACCAATGTTTTCCAACCTGATGCCCCGACTCCTTGAACTTCTAGAAACCGTAACCAACCAATTAGCCTCACCAGATTGATATACAACCACTCCTAAATGATGATGATCATGACAGTACCCGTAGGGTCATCATGGAAAGTTAGCACAACATAATGATTGATTTCATCTTGATGCTAATCAGTTCTCAGGGTAATTATGACTACGGGAAACTAATGATAGTACAGTCATGATATCACTGTTTCAAAAGGATTCTATTAGTTTGGATTGGTTTTCAGAACTGCTGAAGTTACGACAACTTCAAGAAATCGCATTTAAGACGATGACTTTGACGGAAAACAGAAAGATTGTACTTTAATTCCAAAATCCTAAACAATAAGCCTTACTGTTTCAAGATGAACACAAAACGAACAAGATTCCCGATGATATTACTAAAAACAATACAAGAATCCACCGAATAACGCGTGAGTCCACGTGGCACCGTGGTGTCAATCGGATTCACCCACAACCTCCCCCTCTGATCTTGCCGCTTCAGGTCTTATCCCCCCAATTACACAATTTCCCCCTTATTTTTTTATTAGCATGACGTAGTGGTAAGCGGATTTGCACCGTATAAGAAACCGCCTTTTTTGATTGTTTATGTCTAATTGCGTCAGGAAAAACCGAAACGGTCTGGGGGATCCATGGTAGAGGGAGTGAATGGTTAGTGACAGATGCTAGGTGTCAGCGGGACGGATTATTACACCCAAACTGAGAAAAACCGAAAAATACGAAGAAAACAATGAGGAAAAGTGTCGAGTTGGCGGTGAAAGGAAGTGGCGAGGAAATCGAATTAACACCCAGAAACTAGACGATCTTGTTGTTTTCAAGACGAGTCTTTTTTGAGTTGGACACGTAAAAAAGTTTGGGATAGGGAACTGGAAAGGCTCTGGATTGTTCAGCTCGGGGGGGGGGGGAATCTAGCCTTTGTGTTAGTAAAAATGGTAGGCTTGACAGAAGTGTTCTGCGTTTTCGGGAAAATGATAAATGAAAAGTGAGAAACAGAAGAGTATTTTTATTAGGGTGGGGTAGTTCTGACTGTCTAGTATGTGTGGATTGAAATTCAGCAACTTCACGAAAAACGTTTCATCAGTTTCAAAAACTTGTGATATGAAAAGTGAGAAACGGTAAACTCGATAAGTCAGAAGTCTTGTAATGCGATTATACAGTTTCATAAAAAAAAATGAGACACATGATCACTACGTTTTTCATACTTCAGTAACCTAAGTTCGCATTATCCACATTTGCTTTGGAAATGGTAAGCAGATCATGTGAAACCGTACAAATCAGATTGCCTTGGAAAGTTTTTGAGATCAAAAGGAGAGATCCCATCCTGTAAGGCTTTACAGTTTCAAAGCTGACTGATATGAAAGTTTTGAAGAAGTTGAACTCGATGCAACTCTACTCAAAGAAGCAGAAACTTTATTGGACAGCCCCCTAGGAACTGTTCGAGTTTAAAAATTTGGAATGACAAAATGATTGGTTTCTGGAAGGTAGAGCTGTCCAAGGAAACATTAGCATCAAAGTCAATGATTAGAAACCGCCAGATATCACAATTCTGAAACGGGAACTCCTCCTCGCAGGCCTTGTCGGTACAACCTCTCATCATTTTGAAAAAAGTGAACAACCTCCCTCTTGGATTGAAAGCGAACTGGGCGCTGGGAACTGTCGGCAATTAGTTACGCTCGTAAAATGTGGTGCGGTAATGAGATATTGAAAGCGTTTACCGGACTGTAGGGCCCCCCGGACGGAGAGAGTGTGTGGGAGCGAGAGACGCAGACAAAATGAAAAAGTGCCGCAAAAGGAGGGTGAAAAAACAATGGAAAGAGTGGGTGAAAGGATCCCATATATTCAGTTGAATGGGAGGATGGATTCTGAATGTTTGTTCTTCTAACGGACAGATTTTGATCATGGCTGGATGGAAAAGGGGGCGAAGGGAAGAAGAAGGAATTCAGAAGGCGACAGATGTTTCGAAGCAACCGTATCAAAAGAAGAAGAAGAAGAAGACGTTTCGAATGTTGCAAGGTCGTTTTGTGCGGGGTGTTTATTCAAGATGTATTACGTATATGGTTACGACCGGAAGGACGAGTGGAATCGGAAAAGGAAGGGGGCGGGGAGAAGGCGAAAGTTGGGGAAGAAGGGAAACTTGAGGCGGGGAGCAAATGGAACACTAGCCCTCGGTGTTCTTATTGATTTCAGTGAGCAACGAATGAAATTCAACAAGAACCAACGAATTCAAATTAGTTATTAGCAATTGGCGGATACCATGTTTACCAGTACGTTCTGAAACAGTCATCTTATGGAAAACAAAAAACTGCTTAGGCTAACAGTTTCACAATCCCTTCTAATCAGCGGGTCTTGCAGCGAAAAGCGTTCTGCGGCTTGAAAAAATTCGGTAACCACCTACGGAGTTTATTGAAGTACTGCTTTTTTTGAAGGCGCTGCACGTTTATGTCGTTTTTCGCTGCGAGACCCAATGAAAAAATGTTCCCTGTTTCATATTTTCCATGAAAACGATAATATAAAACAGTTACTTTGAATTTCGCTAAAAAGACCAACTGACCCAAGAAGCTTCGTAAAATTATTGAAACAACTTTGAAACAGAAAACGACCTCTTCCTTCCCTTTTTCAAATTTCCCATAAACGCCCGGACGAGGCGCAGCCTATAAAATCTTGTCCATCGGCTGGCTCCTTGCCCTCTAAAAGGACATGATGACTCTTCTAATAAACAATAAAAATGACGGAGGAAGGTCAACGACTGCAGAACATCTAGAGAAGTGAAACCGAGGGAATCGAATTAGTGATAAGTGTCATACCAGATTACCCATCTCGTCCAGCATACCAAAACGAGTGTAATTCGAATAGGAAGCAGTGGCAACATCTGCTGTTACGGTCTCTTATTTATGTCGTATTGTCCTCGAGACCGTAATTATAATGATCATCATTAGAGGCGAAGCATGTGAGCATTTGCTCTTTTGTTCGCAATCTTGACTCCGGTTTCACAGGTAACACAAGTTTTTGAGGGTTGGATGGGAAGTATTCGTGCTCTGATAAGTACCTAGAGACCCCGGTTCGATTCTGGTTTTCCTTGGCCTTCAGAATCCCTGATCCCTGATTCTCCACCGGCTCCTCTCTTCACTAATACAATTTTACACTTCTCTCCATGCCTCTTCTCAAACACCAATTGCCACTTTTCACTTATTTTTCCCCCCAGAAAACCGCCGATTCATCATAAAAATCACACCAACTAAACCAACTGCTCGGTGCCCCTCCATCACGAAAGACCATGGGAAATCGAGAGACGCAGAGATGGAGCTTGACGGATTTTTGATTTTTGCGCGTGAGACGAGGGTTCGGAGGAATTTTTGGGAAACGGGGGAAAGAGGGGAGAGAAAGGGGAAAACAATGTATAAACAGTTGTGGGATGAAGCTGGGGAGAGAGAGTGTGGAGAGGGGAGACGCAGGCATGAGGTGAAGTCGCACTGTAACGAACACGAAACATTTGGAAAAATGGGATAGCTGAAACCGAAAAAGTGGTAAATCTTGAAAGTGCAGTTTCAAAATCAAGTTAAATCAAATAGCGTTTCGAACAATTGTTAAATAACTCAAGATTTTCAGTGGAGCGAACTTGAAAACCGGGTGAAAACTGGGAATGAGGCTTTCAGGCCGGTTTCAGATAAAAATTGAAAGTTTTTGAACAAAATTCACAGTTCTGAAGCATTAACAAAGTCTATTGCTAAACAAGTTTCGTGAACCACGTTGACTTTTATTTGAAACAGTGGCGTCAGCTGACTCCGAACCTTTTAGCTTCTCATCAATTCCCATCAGACACGATGAGCCATAAAACAAATGTTTCTGGTGTCGTACCCGTCAACATATCGTCTCAATTCGACCTTTAGTTTAATAAAAACATTGGCTGATCGACAGGTACAAGTCACGACTACCGTGTGTGTGCTCTCAAAAGAAACACCGCCTTCCGAGTCATCATCGCTTCGGATTGACAGGTTAAATGTTACAGCAACATCATTTGGCGGCAAAAGAACGGCCAGGGCTTCATCATTATCATTGGTGGTGTGAAGGTGGAACAGCAGGGACCAACTGGTCCCGGGAGACTTGTGGCGGAAGGGATTAACCGAAGGGAGGCGGCACGTGTCTCTGGAGAATGACACCTTGCGGGAACGGACTGCCCGCCAGAAAGAACCTATTGGAGGGGGGAGATGGGGAAGAACAAGTTGAAGAAGGGCTCGATTGAGATAAAGGAATAGAAAAAGGTTGATATGGTGATAGTGAAACAGTGAAAAGATGGGATGGCATAACACGAAAACACAAAGACAACACACTGGATCTATTTACCGATTGGTTTTTCAGAGAGGTCGCAGATCTAAAGTAGAACTCAAGAAACAGTAACTTATCAGACTCCGTATTGCTCCTCGTAAAGTTTTACTTTATGTTGCAAAGACGAATCAATTTAGGTTTCCTGATGAATTCATGAAGTGAAAAATGTGAAACGGAAATCATAAGGACGTTCTGCAGTTTAACTAAACCTTTAAAGTTCTGGAAAGTTTTTGAATGGAGATTGAAACGAGAAAGGTCGGTAGAAAAATTTTTGGCTCCCTCCGCTAGCTCATATTTTTGATTTTTGTGAAACAGAAATGTTTCGTTTGCGTGAAAGATGGACTGAAAGATTGTCAGAAAAACGGGCAATTTTCCATTTGCAGCAACGAATGAGCTAACTAGAACGAAGCAAAAAAGAAAATAGTGCACCGATAAATTATTGCTAACTGTGACTGATAGACTTAATTTGTGATTTTTGTGAAACAGAAGCTTTCTTTTTTGTATGAAAGTGTTCAAGGATCTTTTACATTCTACATTACAACCATTAGCTAACTGGTAAGAAACAGATTACTTCATACTTCCTTGAAACGGGATAAGTTTGAAGGCATTTCTCGAAAGCTCTCAGTATTATGGTAGCCATCAAACCTGTCTAAATATACAATCCCTTTGTCACCAAACAATCCCCCAACGGTCCTTTTCCTGTTTACCCGACCCCCCGCAGTCGGTTTTTTGGCATGGCCCAACAAAGTGCCAAAACGGTATTTGACAGTCCTTGACTCGATCCTAATCCAAAACAAACTCACTTGATTTGTAGTCCAGAAAGTAGTCCGAATAGGCCGAATCGGCCTGTTGATCCGGCGAAGAGACGTCCGGAATGTCGTCCATTCTGAAGAGAGTGGGAGGATAAAGAAATGTCGAGGATGAAATTAAAAGTTTGGAGGAGAGATTTTTGAAAAGTGTGGGGGTCTCGGAATATAAAAAGGAGAAGACAAGTGGGGGATCTTGTAATAAAAACCACATGTGGAAGCGGTTGGTTCGGACATTTGCGAGCCGGGAGAAGAGCACAAAAACGTGTCGGAAGGAACAAATTGCTGATATTATCGTTGCAACTCAAAAGTTCATCGGGTAGATTTACGGAGTTGCGGGTCTCGCCACGCGCGAAAGCAAACCGTGCTGCGCCTTTAAAGTACGGTAGTTGCGCAATTTGTCTTTTTCCACTATTTTTCCTCATTTTCCTCGGGTTTTCAACCGATTTTCGCATTTTTTACACGGAAAATACTTTTTTGTGCTTTTTTTTGATGTAAAAAATGCGAAAATCGGTTGAAAACCCGAGGAAAATGAGGAAAAATAGTGGAAAAAGACAAAATGCGCAACTACCGTACTTTAAAGGCGCAGCACGGTTTGCTTTCGCGCGTGGCGAGACCCGCAACTCCGTAAATCGACCCGATGAACTTTTGAGTTGCAACGATAATAGAAGGAGAGGGCGTTTTGGACAAGAAAAATGAAGTTGCAATAGGAAACTCACTGGAATTCACAGAACAAAAAGTCATGATCTGTTGGTATTGAAACAGTAAGTTGTGGGTTCAAAGAGACAAAAAGACAGAGGACAGTGAAGTTGCTTTGATCCTTCAAGTACCCTTCTTGGTGTTTTTACTCCTTGGGCAGTCGGAACCTTTTCAGGAGAGAGGAAAACAAAACATTCTTGCAACCGTGAATAATTTCATCGAACCGCCCGGCTCAGGTACGGTACATATTTTGGAAAAGCTTACAGTATGGCTTTGAACTGATCAAGTTCTTCTGTGTCATCATACGACAATGCTCCTTTCATAATGCTCCTTTTATAATAATGTTTACCCAATCAAAAAGAAGCTCAAAAGACATGCCGACACGGTGAAAACTTGAAATTAGCATGAAAAAGGGGGTTGTGGGAATATGAATGGAGCATGGAGAAGTAAGAAGGTTTACTGTATTTGGAAAACTGACGTGTTCAAGTTAGCACACTTATGAATAGGGTATGCAACAGAAAACATTGTCTGAAAAGGGGTTTGGGAGCAGATAATTGAAGGAAACACTCGAGGAGACATAACTTTCGGGTAGTTGGATTGTGGAAGAAACCTATGATTCTACTTCAACAAGCATAGCGGATTCTCTAGAGTTTTGGTTTGACAATGGAACAGAAAACTTATTTTTTCACATAGAAAGAGCATAGGTAAAAGTCCAAACAGACAAAGATTTTAGATAATGAAAAGTAATCAGTTCCAAGTTTCTCAAATTAGGGTTATGCATTTTGAGAAACAGAAACGTTCAGAAAACTGGATAATATAAGGAAGAACTGGTGGAATGATGTCAATTTCAAGTATTTCTCATAGAAATTTCAAGAAACAGAAAAAAAGTGCAAAGTTTGTCACAAAAACAAGAAGAAAAAGAATCTAAAAATAAGCTGTAGACATGGAAAAACGAAACATTCCTTGCTTTCTCTCGGATAAAAAGTGACTCCTCACTCTCGAAGTCTCATTCAATTTCCTATCAATTCCTTACAAATCTCTAGTACATTTCCATCTCTTCTCTCACTAAAAATTGTTAAAATTCCGCAACAAATAAAGCAATTTGTGCATGCTTGTCGTCCAAATTGGTCATTAACGGGAGACCGAACATAAATGTGTTATCAATTGATCAGTTATCAGTTGAGACGGGGAAACAGTGGAAAAGAGGATTAGAAGTTGGGGAAATGGGAAAACAGGGAGAAAAGGGTGAATAAATAAGAAAAAAGAGGGGGAAAATAAGGGAAATTTCTCTCCAAAGTAAACATAAACACTGCTAGAATGCCTGGGGAAACCTTGGAGAGGATCTCGTCAAAATGTCAATCTGCTCGTTTCTTTTCTCTTATCACCTGGCTCCCATCACTTGGAGCAAGGCCACGCCCACTTTTCATCTTCAGGTAGAAAAGGTCCAAGTGATGGAAGAAAAAGAAGAAAAGAACAACGGGAGTTTGTGTAGCGGAATGGTGGCCGGGCCGTTTTTGAAGATTTCGGGGAACTTTAAAGGAATGCTCCACCCTATTCCAAAGTTTGGCTGATTATCAAAAAAACCCATTTATTTTGTCTTTCTTATTCCCATTTCATCGTTTGTTTGGCGAAAAACGCATTAGTTTCGGCAAAAATCGTATTTTTGTGTGACCGAAATTTAAATTTGAACCGCGCGGGCTTTTTTGCTCGTGCAGAAAAGCGCGCGAAAACACCACCGCGTTTGAAAATAGTTTTCGTTTTCAGCCACGTGACAAGTGCGCGGGCTGAAAAATCGACTGGAAACGCATAAAAACAGTATTTTATGATTAAATTTAGCATCTGGCACTCAAAAAACATGCAAATTGTGAATTTTTGAAAATTTTCGTCAAATTGGCGCGAAAATTTTGAAATTCAAATTTGAATTTCGAAAACGCAGGGTGGAGCATTCCTTTAATGAAGAAAGAATGAGCATGATGCAGATTTTTGTGCTTGATACAGGACATTTGAAAAAATTC
The DNA here is from genome assembly GCA_900536315.3 of Caenorhabditis becei. NCBI lineage: Eukaryota > Metazoa > Nematoda > Chromadorea > Rhabditida > Rhabditidae > Caenorhabditis > Caenorhabditis becei. The sequence goes on from LR539299.1 coordinate 164,220, forward strand.
TTGAAGAGTAGAAAAGAATATCAGATTATCGCAACAAAACTGAAGACGAAACGGTGAAACGGTAATTCACATACTATCGGCGTCCAGCGGCGAGTCACCTGATGGGTCCCGCCGCGAAAATGGCTTCTGGCTGAAATACGGTTTTTCGACAAAATTTTGACACTTTTTCTTATGGAAATGGGTAAAATGACATGAATTCAGTCATTTACAACCATATTTCAGCAGTTTCCACCGATTTTTAGTGAAAATGAGGTGTTTTGGTGAAAAGCGGCGAAATACTCAAAATGCATGTTTTTGTACTGAAAATGGGTGGAAACTGCTGGAATTTGGCTGGATTGATTAAATTCCCCGAATCTTACCAGCTTTCATCAGAAAAAGTGACAAAACCTTGTACAGAAGCCGTATTTCAGTCAAAAACCATGTTCGTGGCGAGACCCATCAGGTGACTCACCGAGGAACGGCAATAATAACATAATGTGGAATTTTGGGACTACTACAGGGAATTTGAGAAAACTCGTAATTGCGTGGAAAAGAATATCAGATTAGCCCAACAAAACTGAAGACGAAACGGTGAAACGGTCATAAATCGTTCAAGTCGTTTCAAAAAAAAAACAGAACACTTCCAGAACATTCTGGAACAGTGAAAACCGATTTGTTTCCATTTTTACTAATAACTCCCAACTTCACAAGTGCAAATCTCGGAAAGCGCATCAACTGCACAACTTGGACCTATTGTCCAATTGTCTCATGGGCCTCATAAACTTATGAGATCATTATCGTTGCGTCGGATCTCTGTGACTACTACGAGTACTAGTTTGTATTTATTTACATCTCTGGATTATTACAACAAAAAGTGGAAGGTACCGTAGAAGTAAAGTCTATGTAGAGGTTTTGTGAGGATGTATTCAAACAAAAAGGGACGGAGCAATCTGAATCAACGGGGTAAAAAAAGGCGACATTTGTATGTGGGGGACATGGCTAGAACAAGGGCAAGAAGGAGAAGAAGGGGGTCAATGGGTCAGGTAGAAGCGCTTCAGCTCTGGCGGCATGAAGTTCTCGGCTCCTTGGAGGTTGTGCTTGACTCGCATCGCGTTGGCGGCGATTCCGGTGAGGGTGATGTAGCGGCCTGCAAGAAAGCGAGAATAATCCAGTGGAGTACCTTTGTCCGCGCAGAAGCGGGCTCTAATCCCATCAGACACGTGCCATAATTGAAAGTGATTAGTTCGTTTCGAACGTTCCGAACGCCGGATAACTTGATTATTCTTATTCTCAACTTTATAAATTCTCACGGATTACTTGAACCCGACTGGCTGGCCTTTCCCTCAGCTCTAGGGCGTGGGAGAATAAATATAATTAAAGGACTCACCCAATTTCATATCATCAAAATTGACAAACTCGTTATCATTTGCCTGCAACTTCCTCATCATTTCCAGCACAACTTCTCCCTCCAGATTCCTGGCGTACAGATTGGCTCCTCTGGTCAGAAGAGATCTCACAAGACTCTTTCGGAACTCGGTGGCCCGCAGTACTATGTGCATCGGGGTGTCTCGAGCCTTGTTCGTCGCATTCACATCGAGTCCCAGATTCAGAAGCTCCTCGAGAATCGCTGCTTTCGGAAGAGCCAGCAGATCCACACTCTCCGCGTTCTTCTCTTCCAAAGCGTAGTGGAGAAGTGGAATGCGGAGCTTCTCGCAGACATTCACAAGTCGTTCGAGGTCCAGATCGAAGTACTGCACGTCCTTGATGTTCGCAGTGTTCACCGACGGCAGCGAGAGTCTGTCTCTGATGTTTATCAGCTGAACCGCCACCATCACCAGCTTCTTCATCTCCTCATCTTCGTCGGCATGTTGACACTTGTCCTTTCCGCAGCACTCCGTGTCCTGCAGCAACGGCTTGTTTCCCCACTTCTGGACACGTTCCAGCTCATGACAGACCCGATTGAACACGTACTGCACACGGGTCGAAGTGACACGCAGCTCCGTGTTGCGGGCTTGGTTCCTCTGTTCCTGATCATTCGGATCGTTCGGGTTGTTTCCGTTGTTTCCGTGGTCGACGACGTAGTCATTCAGAGTCATGGCGAACGTCTCTTGGAACGATATGATTGTGGTTATGGCGCCAGTGTAGAGTGGAGGGAAGTGTCTGAAAATGGAATGGTTGGGAGGATCAGAGATTCATAATCTCACTTCTGCTGGAGCTCGAGAGCATGCGTCCACAAGTCATAACACTTCTCCATCATTCCCATATCACAATATACAGCGCCACGGAATCGGAGATAGTAGTGGACGTCAGTGTGCTCGGGGCCAAGGATTCGTTCGCGGATGATCAGAGCCTGGAAAACAACTGGTTGAGGTCATGGATCTTGAAACAATTGAGTTGCGCAACATGTCTACACACCTGTCGGCTCTTGAAGTACTAGGTCAGATTAGATATCACTGGGAACAGATTACGCACACAAAATATAATACGTCCTTGAATGGCTCTTGAGATGACGTAATCGTCAAGAGACTCTGAACCGTATTGTAATAAACCGTGACTAATGATGGTTCAGGGACTTTGATTTGAAAAACGTTGTTTCAGTTCGGGCGGCAAGTTCAAAAAGTCGGTGACTTCAAACTGCTTTACACACACACTTCCTTCCGTTCGTTATGCAACACCCGCCCGTGCCCGCACACACTTTATCATCGTAAATCTCGTGTAAGCGGGTCATTGTCGTATATCACATCGGGGGCTCCGATTGTTGCGTGTCACACTCATTAGAGCCCTTTTCCGCCGTCTGCGTCTCCTCGTTTCGCATGATCTCTCGCTGCCCATCTCATTTCAATTCATGTGGAGTCGGAAGGAACGCATGTGCCTGTGAAGAGCCGCTTCCGCAGAGAGGATTTTCTCCGGAGGAAAACAGGGCGAGAGGGACCAATTAGGACTGGGAGGAAGAGGTCCTTGTGTCTTTTCTCTCGAGGTGTTTTCCTTTCTTCCGGCCAATTTACCCCGCTCCGGCCACTTATCTTCTACCGCCAATAGGAAGAGACAACAATTATTACTAGGACCGCTTTGACAATTTGCCGACGTGGAAATAAACATAGAAAACTAAGATCTCAGGGACTTTCTTACCTGCATTCTCTGCTTGTCAATGTTTCCTTCTAGATCTTCCAGATCCTCGACGTACTGACACTCGGCCAGACTATCGTAGATCTCTTGTTTCTGCGCAAACGTCTCCAACTCGCGAATCGTCGCATTTTCAGTGTGAGACAATGGCACTTCCAGAGCCATTCTCCACACCACCATCGCCTGCATCGCATCCATTTTCTTGTCCAGAAGAGTGCTCCCCAACAGTTTCAGAGCATCTCGGCGACGAAGTCCAGAGTTCTGCTGATCTGCAAGGAAGACTACGACCTCTTGACTTCCAGCTTGAGCTGCGCATGTCAGTGGATCGACTCCTTGAACGTCCTTGGCCATTTGGGCTCCAGCGGATATCAATGCCTTGACCACATCGACGTTTCCGCTTTCAGCGGCGTCATGAAGTGCCGAATTGCCTCTTTCGGTCTGCACATTCACGTCCAATCCGGTTTTGAGCAGCTCTTGAACAATATCGAGCTGAAATTTACATAAATACAAGTTGTTGACTGTTTTTTAAATACTGTCCCTACTTTATTTCGATAAGCTGCAATCATGAGGCAAGTGTGTCCGTGACGATTTGGAATGTGCGGATCGGCACCGTTTTTCAACAAGTATTTCACTGGAAATTTAAAAAATTCGATCGTCGTTTTCGAATAAATCATACCAATCTCCAAGTGTCCATCGTAACAAGCTCCTCTCAACGGAGTACTTTGAGTATTCGTCGCCTGGTTCACGTCTGCTCCACAGTTAATAAGAAGCTGCACAATCTGAAAGAACTATCTCAATCAAGCATTAGTAAGATTGTAGGCTTACCGCAAGATGTCCAGCAGCTGAAGCAGCCCATAACGGAGGAGTTCCTTCTGGAAAAGCGAAACGGTTTTGATTCGTAAGCAAGCGGAAAGAACTCACGGATTATATCGCTATCAAAGTCGACACAGCCGCGAACTGATGGATTTGCACCGACACTGAGCTGAAATATGCGTTTGTTTAGGGAACCTTGATTGACTATTCTGTTTTGATCTAGTTTTCACTTCACTTTTTAGCTAAAACTTTCAGAAACTCACCAAATACTCAACAATGTCTGTGTGTCCGTTTCGGGCGGCAATTACTAACGGATATCGATCGCTGTATTTGCCGTTGAAGCATTCTTCGAGCCATTTCTGATTCTGATCAGCGGCGAACACCTGAAAGCATTAAAAAATTATGAAAACAACTATGTTTTTGTACGACTTCAAAGAAAAAAACAAAAATTGGTGACTCACTTTGATTCTCTTTAAATTGCCGCTTGCAGCGGCATTGTAGACAACCGTTCGGAAATGGCGTCCTTCCAGTGACATTATTCGCTTCGTTTTCTGCTTATTTTCGCTCCAGGTTGATGAGAATCGATGTACAAAAAGTGATTGAAAAATGTGTTGTTGTCGAGATAAAAAAAATGTCGTCGCGTGCGGTGCCCGGTCTGCAGATTGACGTGATGGTGTTTGCACACCGAAGAGCAAATTTCGAGGAGCGGAAATATCGGATAACAGGCGGATTTTATCATTTTCAGCCGTTTTTGCTCAATGTTTAGTTTGATTTTTGAAATTTTTTAACTCTTATCAATCCTAATCATGCCCTAACTACGCACAATGATGCAAAAGTTGTCACCCTTTCCCTAAATTCCCAAATACAGCTCACTTGACATTTGAAAGATGAGAAAACTTCAAACAAAAGATGATAGGGAGGGAGGTGATATAAGTAGTGCTGGGAACCCAGCGTTCTTTCAATCAATCGAAGGTCAAGTTCACTCTGTTTGCGTTCTTTTTATCACTTGTTATCAGCACTCTCTGTCTCGGCGCAGAATTGCATCAAAGTTTCTGTTTTTTCTCCTCGGTTCTTTGCTACACCGCGTGTTTCTATTGCACACAATAGCTTACGCCAGCTGTCGAGAAAAAGTTGCGAAATTCTGATGAGAGTAAGTTTAAATACTTTCCTGTTAACCACTTCTATCAACTTTGCCTCGGGTTTTCTTTTCCTGTTCCTAAAATGTTTCGAAAATCATGTCAATCTTAAAATTTCCAGATGGAAAATCTCATTCCAGTCGTCAACAAACTCCAAGACGTCTTCGCGACTCTTGGACGGAAAGAAGATCAGATCCAGCTGCCGCAGATTGTTGTCGTCGGATCGCAGAGTGCCGGAAAGTCGTCAGTCCTTGAGAATCTTGTCGGACGTGACTTTCTGCCACGTGGAACCGGAATCGTCACCCGACGGCCTTTGATTCTGCAGCTGAACCATGTGGCGAAGGATGACGAGACGAAGCGGCGGAGATCGAATGGAACCAACATCAAGGACGATTGGGCCATGTTTGAGCACACCGGATCCAAGGTTTTTGAGGATTTTGACCTGGTCCGCAAAGAAATTGAAGACGAAACGGACAGAGTGACAGGAGTGAACAAGGGTATTTCACTGCTGCCGATCAGTTTGAAGATCTATTCACATCGCGTTGTTTCATTATCCCTAGTGGATCTTCCAGGTTAGCACAAGTGTTATCTGGTTCAATTGCACACTTTTGGTTTCAGGAATCACAAAAATCCCCGTCGGTGACCAGCCAGCCGACATTGAAGACCAGATCAGGTCAATGATCCTCACCTACATCTCGAATCCATCCTCCATCATCCTCGCTGTCACCCCTGCAAACCAGGACTTTGCCACTTCAGAACCGATAAAACTTGCGAGAGAAGTGGATTCTGGAGGCCAACGGACACTAGCCGTGCTGACAAAGCTCGATCTCATGGATCAAGGAACCGACGCGATGGACGTTTTGATGGGAAAAGTGATCCCGGTGAAGCTCGGAATCATCGGAGTTGTGAACAGATCGCAGCAGGCTATTCTGGACAGCAAGGCGATTACTGATGCGGTGAAAGACGAGCAGAGCTTCCTGCAGAAGAAGTACCCGACACTGGCGAGCAGGAATGGAACTCATTATCTGGCGAAGAGATTGAACATGGTGAGTTTATCCGATCTGCTTGACCCTTTATCATTTTAATTTCCAGCTCCTAATGCATCACATCCGCAACTGTCTCCCCGCTCTCAAAGCCCGTGTCTCCATCATGAACGCTCAGTGCCAGTCCGATCTGATTGCTTTTGGAGAGCCAGTCGACGACAAGAACCGCACCCTTCTCCAGATTATCACTCGATTTGCCACGGCCTACACGTCGACGATCGAGGGAACCTCGCGAAACATCGAAACGACCGAACTCTGTGGAGGAGCACGCATCTGCTACATCTTCCACGACACATTCGGAAAGTCTCTGGAATCTGTGAACCCGCTCGAGAATCTCACTCAACTCGACATCCTGACCGCCATAAGAAATGCCACTGGGCCACGGCCAGCGCTCTTCGTACCGGAAGTTTCGTTTGAATTGCTCGTCAAGAGACAGATTCAACGATTGGAGGAGCCATCGTTGAGATGCGTCGAGTTGGTGCACGAGGAGATGCAAAGGATGGTGCAGCACTGCGGATTCACGACCCAGCAGGAGATGATTCGATTCCCACGGTTGTACGATAAGATCAATGAAGTTGTGAGTGGAGTGCTGAAGGAGAGACTGAAGCCGACGAACGAACTCGTCGAGAACCTCGTCGCCATCGAGCTCGCCTACATCAACACGAAACATCCAGAGTTCACAGAAGCCAGCCTGGTCACCCTGCTCAAGGAAGAGCCATCTCTGGACGATCGTCACGGCAGAAGCCGCAACAGACACGCTTCCACTGGAGAACGAGCCGTCAGTGCTCACGGAGAGCAGCAACTCACGCCAGCTCAAGGAGTCAACGGAGTCGACCTGAACGCGATACTCCAGCAACAACAGCAGAACCCGCGTGCTTCGAATGGATTCCTCGGGTTCTTTGGCAACACGGCGACTGGAAACAAGACTTCTCCGCAAGAGAGTATGTTATTGAAAGAAGCTTTTAGTAAATAGTTTGGAAGTTTCAGAGCAGTCCGCCAATTTCCTTCCGGAAGTCCCTGAGACTCAGTTGGGACGGAAGTTGACGAGTCGCGAGCAGAGAGATGTTACCATCATCGGTGAGAAAAAGATTCTCTTGACCCCGTTCTGAATATCTCGTTCCAGAGCGTCTCATCCGTAACTACTTCATCATCGTCCGCAAGAACATCCAGGACAGCGTGCCCAAAGCCATCATGGCTCTTCTCGTCAATTTCGTCAGAGTGAGTTAGCTACCGCAATCACTTCATTATGTTTCCTTCCCCAGGACAATCTTCAATCCGAACTAGTTCGTCAGCTCTACAAACCAGATGAAATGGACGATTTGCTCGCCGAGACTGAGGATATGGCTCAGAGACGGAGGGATACCCTCGAGACCATGAAGGTAAGGAATTCCAGAAGTTTTCAGAAAGAATCGTTGATTTCCAGGCCCTCCAACAAGCCAGTGTGATCATCAGTGAAGTCCGCGAGACGCAAGTCTGGTAGCCCCGTCCACCAATCAATAATTCCGTGCTGTTTTTAACCAAATTACTCAATTGCCCCCTTTAGACCCTTTCTGAAAATGCATGTAGATTAGGATTCTTTTGATTTACACGATTCGCTATTTATTATGGTTATTAGCTCTTTTTTCCGCTATCTTTGCCTCTCAAATGTATGTCGATGATTATTCTAGTTCGGTAGAAATTTATATGATCTCTCTCATTTTCTCTGCGCCCCTTCCCTCTTTCCAATAGACTCCCCCCGTTGATTTTTGTTTCAGACAATTGTTTTCTCCGGTTTGTTTACTGTTTTTTCTCGTGCGTTCTTCCAACCAAGAAACTAGAAAAAAGAGACGGAAAAGAAGGATTTATATAAACTTTTGACGCTTTCCTCCCCCTCCTTTTGTTATCACTTTTTCTCTATTTCTCAAGTCAAACTGTATCCTCTCAGTCAGGCTTCAACTCTATTTTGCATGTACAAAGTCTCGTCTCTAACACCTTTTCCCCCGGAAAAGTCGTCCCTGTTTGCATGCAGTTCTTACCCAAAATCACGAGTTTCCCGTTCCGAACGGACGGCGCTACCGTAAAAAATGGCCAATGCGCCCGTTACGAAAAGCCTGCGCCGGACAGATTTGCGCAACAGTTCGGGTGTACTCTACAGAGATTGTATCGCTGATCTCTAATGTTTTGTGATAAATTTGACACGTGTCTTGAAACTTTCATTTATCAAATTGTAACTCCGATTCATCAAATTCACTGTTAGGTTGCTGACAAGCTGCTTTTTTATGAATTGTCGATTTAATCTCGCAACAGAACCTCTTGTCTAGAATTAGGCTTCGGTTTGGAACCATAATGAACATCTTATGGATGATTGCGTAGCGTCCAGAGACTCACAAGCGTGATTAATTGAGGTCCAAAAGCTTTGAATAGGACCATGTGACCTAGCCATCTGCCGACACAACTGCAGATTCTAGTTGCTAGTTGTCAATGCCACACTTCTAAAGCCCTTCAAAAGCTTCGCTTCGCTTTCTCTCAACTTTTTCGCATTCCTCATTGCAATGCCACTCTGTTCCAACGCTCCGTCCAGTCACGCCCGTCCATCCTACGAGCAGCTGTTGTTTTCCTGACGCAATGTAACGGGCGTCCATTTCTCCACTCTCATTCTTCCGAACTTTCGTCCCGACTATTCCCCTTTTATTCGAAATGTTTATAGCTTCTTATTATCCGAGCATTTATACAAAACGAAAGGCCAAGAAGCTGGTAAGGTCAGCAAATAAATGTGGATGAAATGTTATGTGTGGGAACACTGCCCTTTGCGCTCGGTTGCCGTTATCACCTTATCAGTCGCTTTACGGCGCTTTACTTTCTGGTAGGAATGCGCGAATACTACTTCTCTCCCTCGGGTCATTTCTGTTTACTCTTCCGAATTCGTCAGGTTAACGGCAAAGCGCCTGCCCGCCATCTGGTCATTATAAATGTGTTCCGAGTGTCACCACACGCACCCCGCCATGCCATATTCCTCCTTTGTATTATCGTTGCATTTCGAAATGACAGTGCGGCGCGCTTTTTTCCGAACGACACTCCGCGATATCTCGCCACGATCGAAAGCGCTTTCGGGCGGGGTACTGTAATTTTTTATAGCGAATTTTCACATTTTCTACCGATTTCTCCCGTTTTCCCGCAAATTTTTGCAAAAAATTACAAAATATGATATTTCTGATGTATGTCGGTAGGAAATTAATGAAAAATGTGAAAATTGGCAATAAAAAATTACAGTACCCCGCCCGAGAGGCGCTTTCGCTCGTGGCGAGATATCGCGGAGTGTCGTTCGGAAAAAAGTGCGCCGCACTGTCATTTCGAAATGCAACGATAATATTGCAATGTTGCGTATTCAGATGTCTTCTGACGAATCGGAAGCTGAGTTCGTCGTCGGGAAAATTCTCAATCACCGGCTCTTCGATAGGCTCGTCGATCAGACTCGCGATGGCCGGTGCAGGTTTCTGCCAGAGACGATTCGAGAAGATCGGAACACCCATCCGAAATATGGATACTTGGTAGGCTCTCTTTCAAGTTTTGTCTAACGGATATATTTTCTAGGTTCACTGGCTGAATTTCCCCAAAAGAGAGCGCTCATGGGAGCCTGAAAGTTTGTTGTCTGATGTGGAATTGTTGAAGCAGTACAAAAGGGACCACGGCTTACCCCCTGTAATGGAAAAGATCAATAAGTTCTACGGCCAGAAGACGTGGAGAGATTTAACGATTGCTTCCGACAAAATTTTTGGCTCCGACAAAATAGACCATTTGCTGACGAAAGAAGAGCGAGAAAGAAGAGCTCAAAAGGCTTTGCTTGCGAACAACCTGCCTCCTCCGACGGATCCGAAAGAAGTGAAATCGAGACTTGAAGAGCTGAACAACAAGCATAAAGAAATGAAGAAAGAAAAGCAGGATAAGAGAGTCAGAATGGACACTCCAGAAGACCCGGAAGAGGAAGCCAGAAGGAAGAGAAGACAGGAGAGGGAGGAACAGCGGAGGAAAGAAGCGGCGAAGGAAGGTATCACATTCGAGCAGTACGAGGAGAGAAGAAGGAAGAAGAAGGAGGAGAAGAAGCTCAAGGACAGACAGGGCACTAGTTCGAGCAGTTACGGTCTGCCAATCTATCGGATCCCGAAAAAGACCTCCGCTCCACATATGGCACCCTCTTCTAGTTCTGCGTCGCTGGTGAGCAGGACAAAGGTAATCCGGAAATAATCATGACTTCTAAACAAAATAATTTCCAGAGTGTCGAAGAGATTCACCCACTCCCTGCGAAGATCTCCTCGTCTTTCTCGACGGACAGCAAAGGTATCTCTCGTCCGACTGCTCTCCCCGGCATAACACGTCTCGACGCCAACACGCCACGCATACAGAAGAAGAAGCCAGTCGTCGGCTCCCCGGAAGAAGTGTCCACTCCGCAATGTGCCCAGGCGACCCGTTCCGTCGGTACTCCACAGCCACTGGTTGAGTCAAACATCATGAATGTGTCACTCAAACGTTCGGACAGTGTAATCTGTATCAGCGATGGTCCTATGGAGAAGGTGAAGGCGGTTGTAAAGGAAACAAATAAAGCGTCCTCGTCGCAAAGTGCTCCCACCATTAACGAGGTCGCCAAACAAAAGTTGTCGCCAGTCGAAGCGTTTCACAATCTGGTACTGTCGTCAGACGAAGAAGACGAGCCGATGGACACTTTCGAGCAGCCGATCGGAAGAAAACGACGCTTTTCCGAAGGAGAAATCGAGCATGTTCAATGGCCGGTAGAGCCCGAGGAAACTGAAGACGAGCCTATGGAAACTGAAGAGAGCGAGAATGAAGAGGCCAAGTTGGATGAGGAAAGGGCGGAGGTGAACTTTTTGGAGTAATCTAAACAAAATATTGTTTTCAGAAGCTGAGAAAGGAGAAAAAGATGCTGAAGGTCAAGAGGGATAGGCTCCCGAAAAGAATCCGAAACCACAGACGGAACCGTCAGTTCGCGACTACCCTCAATCTACGAAAACTTCGCAGAACTCAATCCGCCGAACAGCTCTCCGCTTTCTGGAACACTAACGCCGAAATGGAAATCGTCTCGAAAAACTTTGAAGGATCGCACGGAATGCACTTGAAAAACGAAATCCCGATAGAGAAGAAGTTCCCGGAAGAGCCGTCCGACGTAAGAGTTCCGAAGAAGCTGTCTGAGGAGGACAGATATCAAATCAATGCAACTGCGTTGGTTGAGATGAACTGGAAGAATGTGTGCAAAGCTGTGAGAACGAAGAACTTGGACAAGAGCATCATGAACTGGCTTCGTGTTCTCACGGAATACTTCTCTCGAGATCAAGCTCGTGACTTCGAGAAGACGTTCAAGAAGAAGACGATGGCTGCGGCAGTGTTCGATCCAGTGAAGTTGCTCGCGATCATGTGCATGACTTCCCAATGCAAACACCCTCTCTGGGATCAGGACCCGCAAGGATTCACACTCGTCGAGTCCGATGATTCTCAAACTCACGAAGCCGTCCGTTTCCAGCAGACCTACTGCAATGAAAGTCATCGCAAGTGTTTCTGGATGGAGCTGTTCATGAAGTTGTTGCCGCAAAAGTTCCGCTTCCTCGAGAGAGACGACGCTCCGTTCCGCGACGACGTCTTCGCCCATTGCATGCAGAATGGTGCCGAGTGCCAGAAGGACCTGTTTTTCAAGTACAACAAGCCCATCGGAATCCAGGAATTCGAAGTCGGCGAGTATTCGATCGATGCGATGCACATGCTCGCCACCCAGTACGGAAGCATCGGACGTCTCCGATGGTACATGTCAATCGGCGGACTCGACATCAATGCAATCGCCACGCACACGCCAACTCAGGAAGTGTTCAGGTTGTACGATTGGCTGAATGATTGGATTCGTGACAATGTTGTCGATGAGGAGGACGACAGATGCTTTGCTGTCTTCTACTCGGCGTAAGTTTTAAGCCTCTGGTCACGGAAATGTAATGTTTCTTCAGACGACTTTTGAATACCGTCAAAGGATCCGCCGAAGCACTGGAACAACTCGTACAACATCGCGTCGAAAAGATGATCAGCTCGAGAATGAACTCGCGGTGGTCCGCGCACAGTAAGTAGTCATGCACTGATAACAGAGAGCTAATCACTTCGACAGTAGATGTCACATGGCCGCATCTGATCCGATGCTCTCCTCTCAACAACGAGTCCAACGGCGGCGACGGAACTCATCAAGTGCTCACTTGCCTCTTCCTGCCACAAGCCAAGGTCGGATACCGAAACGGAGCTTGTATTTCGGAAATTTCCAATGAAAAGAAGAGAAACGAAGCCGAAAGGTTGAAGAGAGTGGTGGATAAGTTCTCGAAGTGGGTCGGAGACGGCACTGGAAGACTGATCCTCGCCCTGTTCCGCGTCGACATTCCCTATCGAAAAGAGGCCGACAATCAGAAGTTTGTGACGGCAGAGTACAAGTTGGTCGAGAGTGACGAAGGATTCGATATTGAGAAGATGACGTGAATTTTAAGATTTGAGAAGCCCCTAATAAACCCTGTATTCTTCTAGCATACTCCGCCAATGTCCCGATCTTCGTGCAGAAGAAGCCGACCTGGACATGATCGAGATCCCGTCTCTCGCTTCGCCCGGTTGTCGATACTTTGGAATCGAGAACGAGAACGTCGAGAAGAAGTACGTGGTTCCCGGAAACGCGCACATCGAAATTACCGGAGAGGTCAGCGAGCCGATCACCTTCGTGGCACAGCTCTTCTTCTTCAAAAAGGTGATCGACTGAATCCTCTCCCTCTTTCTATTTTTGTTTAATGTTTTATAACTGTTCCTCTCATATTGTCGTCTAGAGCCCCAGTTCGTGCATTCTAGATGATCCCTCCCCCGGCGTTTTATAGATCTCCAATTCCCCAATCAATGCTTTCGCTAGCTATTAAATG
>LR539299.1:177356-243679 GCA_900536315.3 Caenorhabditis becei
TTCAGATCGTAGTCGAAGTTCGCCTTCTTTTGGAACTTCACACTGTAAATCATGAGACCAAGAGCAGCTAAAAAGGGCAGAACACACGGAACTGCGTACACGAACCCGTCTGCAATGATCCTGTTCGTGGCGAGATCCATATCCCACACTTACGGTTTTTGATCACGTCGTCGTGATGGTTCTTGATAACATACGGAACGTTCTTCTTCTGCAGATCCTTCTCCGTCATCCCCTCCTTGAACACGAACTCTTCTTTCTTTTCCCTCGGCTTCCTCTTCACCATCTTATCTGCCACGAACGCAGTATTCAGAAGTTTCCCCTTCACTGAGATGTTGGTCATTCTTCGGCTGCTTCCGTATCCGACATTCTCTCCGATCACTACCAACGTGTTGCTGATCTGCTTCTGAATCCCGGATCCTACCGTCTCCAACTTCGGGAAACTGATACTGTTGACCGTGTTCTTGGTGATCTGCAGAATGGGTTCTACCACTGAAAAGTCTCGAGACTTCAGTTCCGTCAGATTGTTGAATTTGAGATTCACGTCGCCGACGGATCCGTGGATTATCAGCCTTCCAGTGATCCTCTCCAACCGACCCAGTGCTGAGTAATCGACATGAGCATCTGTAACTACAAGAGTTAGAATTCACTAGAAAACAAAGAGCTCGGAAGTTGTTGATGATGAGATCGCCTCGAATCTCTCTGCAACCCATCGCATCGAACCGACGAAAGTCCGATTCGTTTGTGAGAATCACAGTTTGCAAACAGTTCATCTCGTGAACGACTCCACAACCACCAAGGCTCGCATTTCGAGGCGTCAGCACCCATTCTTCACCACTCTTGTTGAACTCCAAGTACACTGTCTTCGGTGTTTTCACCGCATCCATCTCGTTTTTCAGAGCTTCTTTGATTGTGTCAGAAAGGTCCACGGGTTTCCCATCTGTCAAACTGGCAAACTGATATCCAAAGTTGTAGGCAGACAATGCCTGATCATTCTCTTGCGCCAACTTCACTACTCCATTTCGATGAGCTCCTGAAACCAAATAACAGTTCCAGATCCTCTGAAATCAAATACCTTTATCAGCGCAATCCTCACACAACAACAATGGAGTCCCTCCACTCTTCCAACACTCTTGGTTCGTTGTGTTTTGTGAGGTCGGTACCCCTATGTGCCCTGTTGTAGAAATAGTAACAGTGTCCTTCCACAGGGATTCCTTCTATCAGCTCGCCGCGCCAGTCTTCTCTCGAGTAGTGATACAAGAGAAACGTAGAAGGACACTGTTTGTTGTATATGAGTCAACTGGATCGTTTGGATGGACAAGAAGACTTCCCGGAGACGTTTCTCTCGTATCACTACTCGAGAGAAGACTGGCGCGGCGAGCTGATAGAAGGACTTCCTGTGGAAGGACACTGTTTGTTGTATAATAAGAATGATTATTATTATTATTATTATCAGATGATTTTATCAGATGCCTTACTGCCTTACGTTTCCAATCATCGTTCAAACATTGACGATCGATTAATATGGTGTGAGTCCTTCTCGCGTATCCGTAACTCACTTTCACCTTCCGAACATTTTTACCTTCTGAACATTTCTCAGAGATGTAACGAAGTTTCTCGAACTTTCACAATATTGAACCGGAAATCTATTCTCCGACAGTTGAAAACTGCATTCTGCTAACGAAAACTCGTTCTGAACATCAAAAAGTTGTGGGCAATGCAAGCTCTCCATGAAACCTGGCTCCCCGTTTGACATGCCGCCATCTGCTGTGCTCTTTGCCGTTTGGCACACCATTAAACCAACGACTCTTTTGAATTATGGAACAGAAAGAGATCAAGTGAAAAGGTTGAGCAGAGCAGTTTACCGGGGAACAAGAACAAAAACAAAAATAATCACATAGAAAACATCCGAGGCTAGAAAATGCAGTAGAAAGAAAACAAGTAGAGGGAACCTATTTTAATCAAATATCAAATATTTGTCAATTATCACTAAAAACTGATTGGTGGGTTCTTCTGAAGAACATTCTCGGCGGATCCCTTGGGAATATCTCCGACTGCTTCTCCTAGTTGGTACATCCGTGACTGGACTTCATCTGTGATGATCTTCCGCATCTCTTCGGTACTCAGGATGTCTTTCTTGCCGAGAACTTTCTGTTTTAGGTCGGCGAGTGAGAATGGTTCTGCGATGTGGACATCTACTTTCTGTAATTGAAAACAAAAGAGTTCGGATTTTAAAAAACTGTTACTTACATTTCCGATTCTGGGATAATACGGCGGTTGCACTGGCCACACGGACTCCATATTCTTGCACCAAACCGGCAGGATTAGAGGTTCCGTCTTGGCGTCCATCACGAGTCTGCCGACTCCCCACTTGAATCGGAGTGGTTCGTCTTCTCGCTTGCACACTTTACCTTCCGTCCGGGAAGATGTGCACCCACTTGTTGTCGTTGAGCATGTAGAAACCCATTCCCTTCTGGTAAACGCCTTCGCCTCGGACACATGGAACACACCGTCCCAAGGAGAACATTCTGAACTTCAATCACATGTAAATATCTGAAGAAACAGCAACTCACTTTGTCTGGAACTGTTTGGTGAAGCAGATGTTGTGCGCAGCCAGGGTGTACCGGTGTCGGTCTTTGAACTTCCAGAACTCACGGAACTTTAGCAGGCCTGAATCGAAATAAGAGAGCTACGAATAAGCGAGAAGGACTCACACCACATTAATGGATCGTCAGTGTTTGAACGATGATTGGAAGCTGTAATTAGTGGTTGCTTGTTGTTCTCCAGAATCTTGACGAATGCTTCTTTGTTGTGAACGACGAGCTGATTGGCTCCTGGAAAGTCGTGGTAAGACTCACTAATGCTTAAAGATCATACCTCTCAGAAGCATAATTTTGAAAACTGAAGTTACTAGACTCATCGTCATGTACGACTTGATTCGGTAGACAAACGACTGCTTCTGCGGGAACGACCACGGGAATCGTAATCCCTGCTTGTCGTTCGTTTTGTCCCGCATAGTTCCTGACATGGTTCTGGAATAGAAAACGTTAGTGCTGTATACAAATTTAATTATTTAAAAACTTACGTTGTGTTGTGGAGAGATTATCACAAGAACGTGGCAATCAAACTCGGATTAAACAATTGCCGGAAAATCGTGTGAAAACCGCGCCGCACGCTTGCACTCTGCAGAACCCCGCCCACTTCTGCACGCCGCAACGGACTTTTTACTCCATGGCAACCTGCAATTAGCCATAAAACCATGTATTAAGCCGATTTCTTATTTATTGTTTGTCAATCAAAAAGAGCAGCATATTAGCTTTTGATTTGCACCCAAATACACACCGTGAAACCTCTATTAGAAGGGCATGCCCTTCTATTTTTCAAGAGTCTTTTGGAGACGCCCTTCTATTGGAGGCGCCCTTCTATTTTTCAAACACTTTTTGTTGGAAAAAAATAACCCAAAATCAAGCAAAAATGCACGAAAAATGGCCAAAAACGGCTGAAAACAGGCCTCTCCCGATGGAAACGCCCTTCTATTTTCCGTGAGCCTTCAGAAGGCTGCCTTCTCCAAAGGCCCATCTATTGGAGGCACCCTTCTAATAGAGGTTTTACGGTATGTGTACGCTTCGCTGTTCGTCTTTTTATTGATTTTCCTCAATTTCAAGCTTCTCCTCTTTCTTCTCAATTCATTTCTTTATTTTCAGGCTCAAATGGGTAACCAGTACGTGAAACCAGAGCGCACAGGCGATTCGCCGTACACCCGGTCCGGAGTGCCACCACCTGCGCTTGTCAAGACTGGTGATAAGCCACTCCACAGGTAAATTTCTAGTTGTTTCTTTAAAAATGTTCGATTTCAATGTATTTAGTCAAGTACTCCATTGTGAAAAATCAGAATTGAAACAAAAATTGATTATTTATGTTTGCAGAGTCAATGATCGCGGGTCTCTGGAGCTGCACATGGCCGACGAGCGTGTTCGTGCCGCCGGATTGAGCCCAGCCGAGAGAGAATGGAGAAAGAAATGGGTCCATGTAAGCGTTTTGTTTCATGCCAGTATTAAACTTCTTGCTTCAGGACCAACACCTCCACTGATGATGAGCCAGTCGTCGTCGATGCCGTTCATCGTCAGCCTGAACCGATCAGAACCGCCCACAGACTTCCATGGGACAAGTTCTATCTCCACTACCTCAAGGTGAACACTTTTCCAAAACTCAGTAACCATTCAAATTGCTCACAGCCAACTTTCGGAGTGTACTACGGAACTGCTGTCAGAGTGACCGTTCCAAAGCTGATCATAGCTTTCGTCGTCGTACAGACCGCCTACTACTACTGGAAGTACGAGGTCAAGGTGAGTATTTCATTGAAAACCAATCAAGAAACAAAGGAATTGTCGTTCAGGACTGGACACACTTGCGAGGACTCGAGTCTATGCCACAGAAGGAAGTTATCGTGAATGCTCCCGCCATCGAAGCCAAATTCCCGGGACTTATGGACAAGGGACTCGCCAATCCATCCAAGGACGACTACTACACGTATGTTTTATCTTCAAATATCCCTCTGGATATGTCATTTTTTCAGTCCGACTTTCAACAAGCGTACTTCGCACCTCGAAGTCGGAGAGACGAAACGACCGTGATAATCGACGTAGAAAGACGACGACTGGTGGTGACATCACCAGTCTATCTGTATATTTTGATTCCGTTTAATTTGATAAATTCTAAAAACATTCTAGTCAATTACCTACCCCCTGATCTCTGTTTTATCCCATTGCCATGTCAATTTATTGTCATGTCCCCTGACATCACCCAAACCCTACAAGACGGCTCCTGGGACGAAGACGTCGGCAGATGAATCAATTGAAGAACAAAAACAAACAATATTTATTTAATTCGCAGACCATTACTACATTTTATCATAACCTAAATCATCGAATATCCATTCGCCACGGGTATCCTCGCGGCAGCGTGCGTCCTCCCTGGCCAGCTGAGCGAAGAGCACTTCTTTCTCTCGCTCCAGTCCTTCTTGAATCCGAACGAAGTGCTGCATCATGTTGAGACAGGCACGCACGTTGTTCTGCGCATTCTCCAGCTGGTTTCCCACCGATTTGTACTCCTCGATGAGTTGCGGTCTCGCTTCTTTGTAGAGCTGGATTTGGTTGGCACGGAGTGCCTCCTTTTCGAGGATTGCCTCGAGCTTGGCCCCTTCCGGCGATTTCTGAAAGTCAATACAGGTTGTTGAAATCAAGCTTTGAATAGGGACTTACCGACAGCTAACCGTCGTCGTTCTTCACCTCTGCTCTTCAATGGCATCGGCAGCAGCAGAAAGCGCGGGTGGTGGCGGTGGGCCAGAGCCATCGGACAGATACACATAATCTTCCTGAAAAACTACAGTTGTCCTTCTTTTTTCGTGTGAAAAAAGTGTCTAGTTCAAAACGTTTCCCAAAAAACCCTGATCAGCTCTGATTTCGAAAAGTTTGAGTTGAGCGCCCGAAACTCACGTCTCCCAGCATTGACTAACTCTTCGATGGACATCAGCTTCCTGTTGCCTCAAACTTGGCAAATGCCTCCCACGTTATATATTGGGAATAGTTGATTTCTTCCACGCTGGCATATCAGTCTTCATCACAAAAGGTCAAAGGTCAGGTCGTGTCGTGCCACGCAAGATAATCCTTATCTTTTTGCGTGAAAGA
Organism: Caenorhabditis becei; assembly: GCA_900536315.3. Classification (NCBI taxonomy): domain Eukaryota; kingdom Metazoa; phylum Nematoda; class Chromadorea; order Rhabditida; family Rhabditidae; genus Caenorhabditis; species Caenorhabditis becei. The sequence continues at coordinate 183,041 of LR539299.1, forward strand.
CTGACATGTCAAGGTGTTTTAGTCGCGGTCTGACTTCGACTCGAGACCCAGTTCATTCGAAAGAGCATGGTCGATTTCCTATAGTGGACTGGGCTCACTTTTTCCCAAGAAGTTCTAATTTTCGAGAACGGAGCCTCCGAAGTCAAAAACAGTGCAAAAATCCAGTGCAAAATAGCACTGAGGCCCCCTTTTTCTCGGTAGGTCAATAAATGCACTGGAAAATTAGCACTATTTCGGACTTTGGAGGCTCCGTTCTCGAAAATGAGGACTTCTTTGGAAAAAGTGAGTCCAGTTCACTATAGGAAATCGACCATGCTCTTTCGAATGAACTAGGTCTCAAGTCGAAGTCAGACCGCGACTAAAACACCTTGACATGTGATATTCCAGTTGGATTCCGCGACAAAATGGCAAAGTTGGCGCAATTTTCAGATCTCCCCCACGTCTCCCCACCCACTTGAGCTTCTCCATCAGCCTTTTCCTTTCCGTAGAAGAGCGCCGATAGGATCTTCAGGGTTTGGCTGTTGCTTCCATTGACTTCCATCTTTTCCAGCTTATCCGATTTGGTTCTGCCCAACCCTGAAAACGGGGTTGATTTCGGTGCGCTAGAGTGTTTCTTGCTTAGGGATTTTCAAAGCATCACAAATGTCACGTTGCACAACGAACTTTGAAAATCCGACTTCTCGAAAGTACCAGAAGAATCTGATACCCCATTTCAAAAAGGGTTCAACTGAGAATGAACAGACAAGATTTATTTGAAACAGACCTTCTTTCCTGTGGCAGCTTACGCATTTCTCGACCAGGAGACCGTGAGGAACCCAAACGACACTCCACTAGTCCGCCGGGTTTCTAGGCCGCGGCCAGTCACACAACAATTTTTTTTTGAAATTGTTTTTGTGTTTTTCTCGATTTTTTCACAGTTTTTCCTAGATTTATATAAATTTTTTTCATAATTTGCCCCTTCCTAAATATAATTTTTACTTGTTTTACTAATATTTCTTCAAAAATCCAAAAATAGCGATTCTGATTGCAAGATTAATATTTATTTTTAGCTCTATTCGCTCATCTGAATCTTCAATTCATAATGATAATTGTTCTTGGTGTTCTCTTCAGTAATTCTCATAAATTTTGCTCCAAACTTGTAGTATTCAGTTTACAGGATGTCCACACAAGAAGAACTGACTGGTGAAATCACCAAAGTTAAAGTAAGCTACGCATACGCCAAAAAAACCGACAAAAAAGATGTCTATATTGGGCTGTCAACCGCCAAAATTAGCGGTTACCAGGGACACGCGAGGCTGATAGACGTTTTCGAGTACGTTCTAGGCCCTATCCGAGTCTTCTAATTTTATGGAAAACTTTGCAGATTCAGAGATAAAGTTTCGATAACTGCTGTTCGACAAGACGGAAGAAACGGCTGCAACTTGACGGCCTTGAAAGTGAGTTTTTCTTCAAATGTTTCAGTCTAAATTACTGTTTCAAGGTTCGAAAACTAAAGGACAACAACAGCAGCGAGCCCCTGCCGCCACTGTCAACCGAGATCATCACTCAAGTTGTAAGCGTCATCTCAATCTGTTAAATCACTTACTTCTGACATTCAGAATGCGATTGTGCTAAGCGTAGAGACTTCGTTTGGATTCGCAAACGCTGATTTCTTCGGGACCATCTTTCTCCCGGGAAGTGCATTCGATCCTACCGTCGTGAGCTGCATCAACACATACATCCGCCCGAACGATCAGCTGGTCCTCAAAATTCAAGCCCAAAGAGAAGTTGGAGGGTGCTCTTGGAAAGCCGTCGAAGTGGTGAAGCAGTTGAAAGTGAGTAAGGACGAGGAGTGTGTGTACACCTCGTGTGGAATCGTGTCTGCAGTGACCGACGACTATGTCTTGCTCTACGATAAAACACACGAAGTTTCTGTGACGTGAGTTGATTTTCTTGTTTTCCCTCGATCACGGTCAGCTTTCAGATGCTCCATTCTCACGTACGTAGGAGGTCTTCGAGGAAACAAGAACGCCAAGATTCTGACTGATTTGATACATGACCAAGAGGAAATCATGTACAAAGCGGAACTGACTGCGGAGGCTACTCGTCAGGCGTTCGAATGGAAGCAAGTGCAAGAATTCGAGAGTCTCATCAACGATAAAGTTACTAAGACAACCACTTCGCACACGCAGACGGCGCCGCCACTGGCAGTGAGTTCTGTCAAATCACTTTGTGTTTCATTCACAGTTTCCAGGATATGATCTGCCGACATGCCCTTACCAAACCGGAGATATTGGCACAGTTCGTAGAATTTCTCGGAGACCTCCCACCATCTGCTATTCCTCTCAATATTTGCCAGGAACGAAAAAGGCAGCAATATGGCATAGAAAACTGAATTGCCATTTCAATTGTCACATTGTTCATATAATTTTAAGTACATTTGATCCATTTGTTCATTTTTTTTCACTTTCCACGGTTGGTATTCCCGCAACTTCCTTTTCCTTTCTCCCCTATATCTCCTTCTATCCAGTTCCAAAGATGTGCGAGCGAGACGACTGTACGAGTATCGTGAACCGGCGAATCGGACAAACCATCATGTGTGCATATCTGGTTGAAATCAACCCGCCAACTCTCCGAGATCATACAGGTTTGCTCTAAGTTCCAACTTCCTTCCAAACAAATATTTTTTTCCAGGCACCTACGCCCTCAAGTGCAACCTCCCGCCTAACTCCATCATTGAAAAGAACGATCTCTACCTATTCCACCTTGCTTTCAAAGAAGAGAAACAAGCTTGCGGACGGATCACCCCTATCCCGAAGTTGCTCTATCCAGTGTACAGGAAGATTCTCGACGAGTATCGCAAGGGCAGGATTGAAGCGTTGAAGGCGATGAAGGCGGCGTCTGCAAGGTAATCACTTTATCAATTTTGCACCTAATAAATCATTTATTTTTTCAGAAAGCCTCCCGGCCCGTCTGCGTCTCTCTCCTGATGCCTCGTCTCTTCTCTCAAATCAACACTCCCTCGTCGGTTTCTCCCCGATTCCCATTCTCTCTCGTTTCCCCCATTTTCATTCCAATCATCATCAACCCCAACTCCCCCGTACTGATAATAGAGAGCTAATCACTTCGACAGTAGATGTCACATGGCCGCATCTGATCTGATGCTCTCCTCTCAACAACGAGTCCAACGGCGGCGACGGAACTCATCAAGTGCTCACATGCCTCTTCCTGCCACAAGCCAAGGTCGGATACCGAAACGGAGCTTGTATTTCGGAAATTGACGACGAAAAGAAGAGAAATGAAGCCGAGAGGTTGAAGAGAGTGGTGGATAAGTTCTCGAAGTGGGTCGGAGACGGCACTGGAAGGCTGATCCTCGCAAGTTGGTCGAGAGTGACGAAGGATTCGATATTGAGAAGATGACGTGAGTTTTGATTTTCTTTTGAAAAGCCCCCGATGAACCCTGTATTCTTCTAGCATACTCCGCCAATGTCCCGACCTTCGTGCAGAAGAAGCCGACCTGGACATGATCGAAATCCCGTCTCTCGCTTCACCCGGCTGTCGATACTTTGGAATTGAGAACGAGAACGTCGAGAAGAAGTACGTAGTTCCCGGAAACGCGCACATCGAGATTACCGGAGAAGTCAGCGAACCGATCACCTTCGTGGCAAAGCTCTTCTTCTTCAAAAAAGTGATAGACTGAACCTTCTCCCTCTTTTTATTTTTGTTTAATGTTTTATAACTGTTCCCCTCATATTATCGTCTAGAGCCCCAGTTCGTGCATTCTAGATGATCCCCTCCCCCGGCTTTTTTATAGATCTCCAATTCCCCAATAATTGCTTTCGCTAGCTATTAAATGTTTTTGTTACGGATTCGTGAATTCTTACTTCCCGATCTCTAGTTATGCTCTTTCCCCAGCCATTTTCCCATTCGACTGGTATGTTGTCATTCCTCTTTTTGTCATTCCCCTCATGTAACGATTTGTTTTATTATCTGCACTCCTGAGTTCGTTTCGAGACAGTAATGAATTGTGCTTGATTTTTAAAATATCAACTTTATAATCAACAAATAGGTCACTTCTTGTGCGAAGACTCGTCCTTCGAGTCTTCGTCCGGATCCTTCTCGGGAATCGCATTCAGATCGTAGTCGAAGTTCGGCTTCTTTTGGAACTTTATACTGTAAATTGGGTATCCAATAACACCGAGAAGGAGCAGAACACATGGAACCGCGTACACGTACCAGTCTGCAATTAGCCTTTTCGTGGCGAGACCCATCGGTGACACTTACGGTCTTTGAACACGTCCTCGTGATGGTTCTTGATAACATACGGAACGTTCTTCTCCTGCAGATCCTTCTCCGTCATCCCCTCCTTGAACACGAACTCTTCTCTCCTTCCCCTCGGATTCTTCTTCACCATCTTATCCGCCACGAACGCAGTATTCAGAAGTTTCCCCTTCACTGAGATGTTGGTCATTCTTCGGCTGCTTCCGTATCCGACATTCTCTCCGATCACTACCAACGTGTTGCTGATCTGCTTCTGAATCCCGGATCCTACCGTCTCCAACTTCGGGAAACTGATACTGTTGACCGTGTTCTTGGTGATCTGCAGAATTGGTTCTACCACTGAAAAGTCTCGAGACTTCAGTTCCGTCAGATTCTTGAATTCGAGATTCACGTCGCCGACGGATCCGTGGATTATCAGCCTTCCAGTGATCCTCTCCAATCGATCCAGTGCTGAGTAGTCATCATGGGCAGCTGAAAGTAAACAAGAGTTAGAATCTACTAGATATCAAACGGCTCACTGAATCGGAAGTTGTTGATGATGAGATCGCCTCGAATTTCTCTGCAACCCATCGCATCGAACCGACGAAAGTCCGTCTCGCTGGAGAAAATTACAGTTTGCAAGCAGTTCATCTCGTGAACGACTCCACAGCCACCAAGGCTCAGATCTCTAGGCTTCAGCACCCAATCTTCACCGTTCTCGTTGAACTCCAAGTACACTGTCTCCGGCTTCTTCACCGCATCCATCTCGTCTTTCAGAGCGTCTTTGATCTTTGGATCAGAGAACGTCGCGGATTTCCCAATTGTCAAACTGGCAAACTGATATCCAAAGTTGTAGGCGGACAATTTCTGATCCTTCGTCTGGGCCAACTTCACTACTCCATTTCGAAGGGACCCTGAATCAAAATAACAGTTCCAGATTCTATGAAATCGAATACCTTTATGCAACAACAATGGAGTCCCTCCACTCTCCCAACAATCTTGGTTTGTTTTTGTCCACTCTACCACTTCGGAATCAACCAATCGCTCATAAGTTGGACTATTACTTCCCGCTAGAACGGTGAACATGATGCATGTTATCTGAAAAGCCACATTCAAGGGAACGGATCACAATCCTATCGATTGCTTACCAGAAAAGACGCAGCAATGGACATTTTGACAGTAAGAACAGAAATTTTAAGCTGCAAGAGGGAATGAGTGATTGCAGCTATCGGTACTGTAACGTGGATGAAGCTCGAATAAGAACACGTGAAAATGTAATTGAAATCAGAAACCTCAAAAAAAACGTGATGGAAAGCTCTTGCCAGTCCCATTGTTCTAGGTGAAGATGCATTATCATCAGGGCTTATCGTTATCGATCTTTATCGATCGCTATCGATCGATAATCTTCTTCACCTCGTATTGTCATCTCTTCACCTTTGTCATCATTTATGCTGGAGATAAAGGGCGGAGCCTAGGTTTTGGTATATAAGGAGCGGATTCCTCCAGAACTAATCAGTTATCTCTCTCTGATACGCCATGGACTCGTACGTCTCGATCGTCTCTCCGATGTATCCGTCTGCTTATCCAACGCCTTCCGATACCTATTTCCAATGGTATGCCTACTACTCTACTCTCAACCAACTGCCTTCTCTCGGATCCATTGGTCCTTCTTTCCCTCAACTTCCACATGATCCTGCCTTCTGGAGCACCTACTCTTCCCCAGCTTCTACATCCGCGAGTCCCTTCAACTACACTCCAGTCTCCACTCCTTCACCAGCAATCACCCCGATGTCCTTCAACTTCCCTGGATCCCAGAACTTCTGGAGCACCTACTCGAACATACCGACTTCTTCAGCTTCTTCGTCCGCGAGTCCCTTCAGTTTCACTCCGATTTCCACCCCTCCAGCCTTCCAACCAGCAATCACTCCGATGCCCTTCAACTTCCCCGGATCGCAGAACTTCTGGAGTACCTACCCCAGCTTCGTGGCTACTCCTCCACTCACCTCTCCTCCTGCTCCACCCACTCAACCTCCAGCTACTCCAGTCTCCAGGCCCTCCGATAAGAAGACAGCAACGGGAGAGTTCATCTGCACCAACTGTCAAGTCACCGAGACAATCCGATGGAGGAACATTCGAACAAATGTGCTTTGCAAGTAAGTTTCCCCCTTCAACCCTACCATCTCCTAATCCAATTTTTCAGCCCTTGCTTTGTCTACGAGAGGAAATACAAAAAGTGCCGACCAACGACAGCGATCCAGAAGATGCAAGCCAGGAAGGAACAAGCCGCACCGTACTGATCAATAACTCGACATAACTATCAACTAATCATCAACTAACTTCTTATCTTTTATCACCGGTTCAATTGTATGCTCTTTTCTCTTTGAATAAACTCAAATATCTACCTATTTTCAATCAAAGGACATTATCGGCTTGAGAAACTTAAGTGAATGCTTCAAAAAGCTGAGAGAATCCGAGTTGCTCGTAGTGAAATACTCAATGTCCGAAGTTGAACTGTAGATGAGAAGATTTCGGACCGAGTCCGTTGGCATCGGAAACCTTCAATGCACTACTCGACGGTTGGAAGAGAGGATTACATTAGGAATTATCTTATTCATATTTCTAGGTCACACCGGACTCGATACCATTCCCGTAACAGCCTGTCTTCTAGTCCATTCATTTGCTCTTCCCTGCCCCAATATCCGGAAACACCACATTCCAAATAGTCGACCACCCTTGCCAGGTGAGTCTGTGCCTCCTTTCTTGTCAAGACGTCGCGCCTCTTACTGGACAGTAATCCTTCCTTCTCTCCCTCTCATTCGTGGCTCTCGTTTCCCTTTCGCTCGTATCTCCCGTCTCCAAACCTTCCTCAACCCATTCGCTTTTCAGATGGCCTCCTTCACCAATTCGTCCGACGCCAAGATGATCTTCTGCGGTATCTGTGACGCCGCATTCACTGTTCTCAACTCCCTGTGCCGCCACAGAGATAGTTTCCACTCGAAGAATCACATGTGCTTGGTCTGCGATCCGATCAACGGAAAGCTGATTGAAGGAATCAAGATCAAGACGCACCTGGCTGAAGTTCACGGATTCGACGATACTCACTCGTGTGGATGCTGCCACTACATCATGCTGAATAGGCAGCAGTTAGAAACACACAAAGTGTCGCTGAAGAACACGGGAACTATCGGAAACGAAGTGATCCTTGCGAAGAGCGACAACGAACCGGGAAGTCTGATGCAGAAGAACACGTACGAGAAGTATCTAGCGCAGAGCTTCCTCGAGGCTAGCGAAGACAAGGAGAACACATCACAAGCTGTCCTGGCGGCCAAGAAGTCGTCCCGCAATTGTCAGGTGAGTCTGTGCCGGTCTCGAGTCGGTCCTCCCTCCTCACCAAGACGACGCGGCACCCACCTCCCCCCTTTTTTCGGTTGATCTACGCAATATTGTTATTCACACCGCCCCATCTCTCACGGGACGGTGACCCCTGTGCGTGGCTCTCGTTCCCCTCTCGCTCGTATCTCCCGTTTCCTATTCAACCCGTTCGTTTTACAGATGTCCTCCCCACTCACCAATTCGTCGGTTTCTGACTCCAAGATGTTCTTCTGCGGTATCTGTGACGCCGCATTCATTGTCCACAGCTCCCTGTGCCGCCACAGAGATCGTTTCCACTCCGAGCATCACACGTGCTTTGCCTGCGATCCGATCAACGGAAAGCTGATTGAAGGGATCAGGATCAAGACGCACTTGGCTGAAGTTCATGGATTCGACGACACTCACTCGTGTGTGTGCTGCCACCACATCTTCCTGAATCGACAGCTGCTGAAATCCCACAAAATGTCGCTGAAGCACACGGGAACTGTCGGAAGCGGAGTGATTCTTGCGAAGAGCGACAACGAGCCGGGAAGTCTGTTGCAGGAGAACATGGGCGACAGGCACGAGAAGTATCTGGTGCAGAGCTTCCTCGAGATTAGCGAAGACAAGGAGAATGAATCAGAAGCCGTCCCGCCGGCCAAGAAGTCGTCCCGCAAGCGAACCTTCGAAGACGGCGAAAAATCACCAAACACCAAGAAGGCCAACATCATGAATCAGGAAGAAGTCCAGGCATTCTTCGATAATCTCCTGATTCCATTGCTCAAGGAGTTCCACGAAAAGCAGCAGAACGGACAGAAGTGATCTGACAGCAAGTTTAAGATTGTATGAGTAAATGTATTTCGTGTAAAAAAGAATAAATTGTTTGCCTGTTCACAGAATTCCGAAGCTTCCCTCCAGTCCTTTTTGCGTCCAAAACTCAAAAGTCCAAGGGCACCAGAGCAGAAGTACACGCCGATTCCAGCACACTTGCCCTAAAATGTTCATAAAACTTTCATCAGTCCCAGCTGATGTACTCCTCTTCTTCTCTGCTCTTCCTCCACGTCATCACCGTCCTCTCCGTCTTCCGCTTCATCTTCTGCTCCGTCTTCTTCGCGTCTCACGTGTTTTGTCGGCTCGCCTCGAGCTGTCAAAACATTGTCTCTACACGTCTGCGTCTCTCACGCTGGAAGGCCTCGTCTGAAATGTATTCGCATTCTTTCTCTTCCTCCTCTTCTTCTTCCGGCCAGAAGCCCCCCGGAGCAAATGTGCTTTACGAGCAGAACACCAGTGGCCTAGCTTTTGCAACAGTGTTTCGTGCGGTCGCGGCGGCCGTCCGTTCGTTCCCAAGACTTCCCGATCAATTCGTCCCGCGCCGCACTCACTCTCACACTCTCTCCGTCGCTTTCCCTTCCTCCCAAACACACCGATGACTACTCGTGATCGGTATATATACAATTACCAAAGGTGCAAAGACTGTGCTGAACGCAGAGACCCAGAGCTAATAGCACTTTCGATCACCTTTCGGATCTTTTGATAACATCAATGCATTTTGTTTTCGCGCCCTAAAAAGATGACGAGCCCCGAGCCACACCCATCGTTCTCTCATATTTCCCGCTCTGAAAGTCTCAAATTACCGTATATATCTTTTTGAGGAAAAGAACGAAAGAAATTCACTTTGTCATATATTTCCTCACTTGTTGTTTTTTCTCACACTCTTCATTATTTCTCCCCTCCGGCTGAGCGCCTCCTGAGCGGATGTCTCCATGACAACTAATCTCATCCGCAGAGCCCGCTCGCATGTTTTTGCTCGAACCATTTCTGCTTCTCGAGTCCCTCCCGGCTCTCTTCTATGACGTGGCATCAGACCGGAAACCTTTCCTGCCGTTTTTTGGCGCGACACACGGCCATGCCAATGCACAGCGAACGCGCGCGCGCAGGAAACAAATAGGCGAGAGAGTGTGGCGCAGCGAAGAGACGCAGACGGCACAAGGAAAGAAGGTGGCAGGTTCAGCAGACCTGCTGCGCTGTAATAATTGCCGATTGACGCTTTCTTTCTCCCCATTTTACTTTTTTTTGAAAGAAACAGACAGAAGTTGTGATGAAGCGGAAGAAAGGTGAAGTAGGTGTGCAGTTGTACACTGGTTTTCCGATTTTTCGAAAGAAAAACAAAAAATTAGGCAATTTTCATCAATTTCGTAATTTCGCCGCCGCTTTCCCATCGTTCTTCTTCTATTTTCTCCTTCGTTTCTGTATTTTCGTCTCAATTTTCCCATTTTCCAGACAGAAATGGATGACGAGGACATGAGTTGTACGTCGGGCGACGATTATGCCGGTTATGGAGATGGTGAGTCGGTTTTTCTACTAAAAACAGTGATATCTTTCGTTTTGCACTGAAAGTTTAAATATTCTTATCTTCCAGAGGACTATTACAACGAAGCCGACATCGATGCAACTGATGACGTGGCAGTGGCTCCGACACATTCAGAAGAAGCCGATTACGAGTGTCTTTCAGTGATACAGGTGGCATTTTCCGAACATTCCGATTTTTCACTAGAACAAAAATTTGCAGGTTGAGCGGGTATTCGCAGACGGGGTAAAGCAACTAGCGCCAAGGATTGCGGTAAACGCTCAGTTAGGAAGGCTGTTGTTACAGGCCAACAATTGGGATATTGATTCGGTGAGGAACTCAATTTATCAAAATGTTGATTTTCCCATTTTCCAGGTAATCAAGCAGTTCCGTGCCGATCGCACCGAATTCCTTCGAAAAAGCCACGTCGGTCTGAAAACCGACACTCCGCGAAATACATCAGATGAAGGATACTGCAGTGTGTGTGCGATGGACGGCTACGACCATCTCTCCCGTCTCACCTGCGGCCATTGCTTCTGCGAGCACTGCTGGAAGAGCCACATCGAATCGAGGCTATCGGAAGGCGTCGCCGCTCGTATAGAATGCATGGAATCGGAATGCGAAATCTACGCTCCGTCGGAATTCGTGATCTCGCTGCTCGAAAAGTCGCCCGGATTGAAGATGAAATACGAGAGATTTCTGCTGCGAGACATGGTCAATGCGCATCCGCATCTGAAGTTCTGTGTCGGGAACGACTGTCAAGTGGTGATTCGATCGACGGAGGTCAAGCCGAAACGGGTTACTTGCCAACTGTGTCACACTTCCTCTTGGTAAGATTTTCTTCAGAATTCTCGAGAATCCTCTCGTTTCCAGCGTGAAATGCGGCGCCGACTACCATGCTCCAACATCCTGCGACACGATAAAGCAGTGGATGACAAAGTGCGCAGACGACAGTGAAACGGCGAATTACATAAGTGCTCACACGAAGGACTGTCCCCAGTGCCACAGCTGCATCGAGAAAGCCGGAGGATGCAATCACATTCAGTGCACACGCTGTCGACATCACTTCTGCTGGATGTGCTTCGGCGGTTCGTCCATTTTCCCCAATTTCCCTTCGAAATGTCCGTTTTTGCAGACTGGAAAAGCCACGGAAGTGAGTACTACGAGTGCAGTCGGTACAAAGAGAATCCATCGGTCGCCGCCGAAGCGAACCACGTCAAAGCTCGCCGAGCCCTGGAGAAGTACCTGCATTACTTCGAACGGTTCGAGAATCACTCAAAGTCTCTGAAAATGGAGGAGGAGCTGCGAGACAAGATCCGCAAGAAGATCGATGATAAGGTTTTTCTAAAAAACGAGAATCCCCTTGAGTAGCTGATTTTCCAGGTTAACGAGCACAACGGAACCTGGATCGACTGGCAGTACCTGCACAAATCCGTCTCGCTACTCACCAAATGCCGATACACCCTCCAGTACACCTACCCATTCGCCTACTACCTCGGCGCCGGACCTCGCAAGAATTTGGTAAGGGTTTCGATTTCAAAACGCATCCTCGCTCCACCGCACATCCGGTCCAACAGGAACGTACGCACTTGAAATCGTCGCCAAGTGTGTGTTTATTTACACGTCTTCGTCTTCTCCAGACACTCACACATACAATCCTCTGCCTATTTTCACTCGTCCAGACACAATTCATCCATTTTTCGCGCCCCTTTTCTGATTTGTATGTATTGTGTGTCGAAATATTTTGACGACGTCGTCGTCCGGTGACGAAGACGAAGAAGAAGGTGGAAAACATTGATGAAAACCAGAAGAGAGGCAGGGAAGCGAGAGTTTTTGATGAGAACTGTCACATTTGCGACGGATTCGACGGGGCGGCACTGTGTGGGGTCCCGCGATAGCTCTGTGGGTGGCATGGAGAAGACGATAAGCAGTGAAGACGGGTTTGAATCGAGCGATTCTGAGAACGGGATTCTGAAGACGTTACTAAGTCCCAGGAGTTCCAGGACGATTGTTTCCTGCAGGCGCATGAGATATTAGGAACCTGAAGCTGCCTTCGATGGCCCCTGAAAGAAGAGGAAGCGGAGGGCACACCTAAATCTTCAGAATCTTCTAAACCCAATCTAAAATGTCAGTTCTGACTAGCTTGCTCCGGAAGGAGGAATCAGAAGTATGCATGCTATTCCTGGAACCAGGTTCCTGATGTCTGTCAGAAGACGTTACCCTATATTTAGTCTGCTCCAGAAGCCTCTTCTTATCACTGATAATCTTCCCCCCATAATCCCTTCCTACATGTACTACTAGTTATCCGCTCCACTCCGCCCCGGACATCTCTCTCTCGTTAATCGTCGCTCTCTCCCTCTAATCCGCCTCATCCGGCCACACCGGCACATCGCGCCGATTTGGCCAGCCGAGAGCCGGATTATCGGCGTGTTGTGAATGATGCGGGGCATCTATAGGAATCAGTGGGATAATGGCGGATTTGATGGGCGAAGAAGAGGGGATTTTGCAAAGTTGGTTTAATACGGAAATGGATCAGAGATGAGTGGAGAGATGCGAGACAGGCTAGAGATAAACAGGGTTACTGTAGAAGTTCTGGAAATTGCTGGGTTACCGACTGAGATGATGAGAGATATGTTTTGTTTCCAAGTGCGCAGACTGATTTGTTGTGTTTCGGCGTCCTTTTCAAGTTTTTCGCGCAGACAATATGACCAGGCAACCTTGAGATTTCAAATCCCAAGTCCCAATTTTCTCATTTTTTTCAGTTCGAATACCAACAAGCTCAACTCGAGAAAGAGGTCGAAGAACTGGCATGGGCAGTCGAACGAGCCGACGGAACGGCTCGCGGAGCCCTCGAGGCACACATGCACCGCGCGGAGCACAAGCGACAGACCCTGCTCCACGACTTCTTCTTCTGAATCCGGTCCACGAATCTTCAAACATAATCGATTTCTTCTGGGTTTTTCAACACACTTTCACATCGAAAACTTCACTAACTCTTTCTCTACACATCACACCTCTTCCCACCCAACTAATACTAATTTCGGCGGTTTCTTCTGTGATACCTGTCAATTCTTGTTCTTCTCGTTGCGATAATTCATAATCACTCACTTGAATATTTTGAATATTTTGTACATTTATCTTGGGATGATTTTCCGTGTTCGCGATCTCCCCCGTTTTCGCCAGTTTTTACCATCCAAATAGAGACCCCTTCTTGTTACTTTTTCCTAGGATTTTTCGATTCTTCCTCCCTGTATCAATCTGTCACCTTCATTGTCATCACCCGCCTAGTGCCTTGTCGAATACACGATATCCTGATGATAAGAGCTCTTCGATTATCCAAATGCACAGATTAGAGGGACTTGCTTTGAAAGCTCTCCTCTAATCCCTGTCAATAGTTGGGCTGATTGAATAAGAAGGAGACATAATCCCAGATAAGACGCGACTGATAAAAAGACACGCCCACTTTCGGAGAGCTCGACGGAGCCCCCGACCAGGCCAGTTGAGATGTTATTGATGCGGATGAAGAGGTGAGTCCTACTGATAAGAGTTGTGATTGTGATAAGCATGTGCTACTTGTTACCCGAATGAACACATGGATATCTCTATGATTAGATAGATCAGTTTCATGAAACCAGGAATTTTCCGGATCTTAAATTCCAGGGAAAGTGAACTTTTTGCCGTTTCAGAAGTTTCTTATCACTAATACCACTGATATACCATCGATGTTCTTCATCTTTTCCTTGGATTTTTGACATTTTATGAAACGTGGGTGTAATCGAATCTTTTAGAAACTTCCAGACTTGACCATTGGATGAAACAGAAAATTTCATAAATCTTTACTTTTTCAAAGTTAGCTTATTAGGAATCACTAATGTTGAAAAATGATCGCATTTTTGTATACTGCAGGTTTCCAACTATAGTCGTGGCACAAGGCATCAGAACTCGTCCAGTAGAGCGCGTTCTGCTCATACCGCGACGATATCATAAGAATATCTGATGTCTTGATCACTGAAACACATAAATTCCGAGAAAGGCTTCACATGGCTTCACAGCTAATACGAGAACTTGTGGGGTTTCCTTCCTAGCTCCCAAATCGTTTTATTCGTTGAAACATTCTCTAATTTTCACAGAGTTAGCAAGAGCGCTTTATCGCACAAGTCACATCGGTCCATGTTTTCGGACCTTTGGAACGGTGACACATCCATCGAATCGTTGATTCCTTCCGATCCTTCTCTGGAACAGTACCCCTTTATCTCTAGTGTCCACTCTCCTCAATTCGATCGCTCCTCTCCACTTCTCCTCATCTCCTCTCCTCTATAATTGTCCGTTCTCTCTTTCTCTCGTCCCTCTCGATTCCACACACTCTCTCGTCGCCCCGCTTCTCAACGACCTCGACAGTATTTCAAATGCACACAGAACAATGGAAATCTGCCTCTCCTCGGCCCTACCTCAGTTCTTCCGAATCGACAATTTTCGAAATCTAGAGAGCGCCAGAGACCGAGAGACCCAGAGATAAATGAGAAGTGGGCGGGGCCTTCTGAATCAATCCGTGACGTGTCATAGTCTTTCCGTTTCGAAACAGAGAAAAAGAGAGAATCGTCCCTCAGGGGGCGGAGTCTCGCCCTCAACCAGCCACCCCTCCGAATACAGTCATTCGTCGGCCAGTGCCGCCTCGCCGAGCGGTCGCTCCTTACTCTCTCTCTCTACTCTGCACTAGAACTTGTCCCCGTTTGCAATGGCACTGCATGAATTCACGGTCGGAATGTCAGCCCGCGGATCATGCGGTACCATAGCAGACGCTGGTCAGGAAAATCATTTTGGTAGGTCTCGAGGAACTTGGGCACTGGGGGATGAGCTGCGAGGGATACTGTGGAAGTTTTCCATCAGAACTTTGCTGTTTCGCCTAATCTTCAACACTCGAATGAGTTTTCAGGAGTAGTGTGTGTCTGTCTGTTACGGGTTTTATAGTCCTACTTCAAGTAAAAAGCTTATCGGAAAACTGCTTGACCCAGTTTTGACCCGATTGAACTTGAAATTGGGCACCGTACGATGAGTAGCACATTTGTGCAAGAACCTGGTTTTCAGACGGTTCCAGATATCTTTTCAGTTTCAAATAATGCTGAACAAGAAGTACCATTTCACTCAAGTTGTGATCGAAGGTATTCCAGAAATGTCAGTTCAACAGTTACGTTTCTTGAAGCTGTGAGCTTGTCGGATGATTTGAAGACACTTATCAATTCGTACAGAGACGGTTCAATCTCAGTTTCTGTTCTGCATTCCCAACAGGATTCTCAAGCCCCGTCCATTTCAAATGTCCATTCTGGGAGCCCGCTCCCTTCGCCCTTCACCTCACCATTCCCCCCCCCCCAAAAAAGGTTTCACAGGTGAACAAAAGAACCTCTGACTCATCACCCTTCCCCCTTTCCGGCCTTTCTTTTGTGATTCAAATGAGCGGCGCGGGCCCATTACCATTCCGAGCCATTGCCTCGTTTGCACTTTTGAACGGTCTTTTGGACGGATGAAAATGACTAGATGGAGAGGAATGGAGGGAGTTATTAGGGAGAAGAAGATTGGTGCCAATTTGAATGGGGAGAGGGGGGATGACGACTTGTTATTGACTACGGCTTACGGTGGGAGGGTAAGAGGGGATTTGAATTTGAATGGGAAGAGGAGAGGAAGGGTCTCGAAGCGAAAAGAGGAAAGTTCTATTTCTAGAGCTCCTGGACCATTTGAGAACAACAACGTTTCTGCAAGAACTTGTTGATCAGCACCAACACAAGATATATTTCCATTATTCCCTCCGCCGGCCAAATGTCCCTTTGTCTGTGTCGAAGGGCGCCCCGGAGAAGAAGTGAGGAAGGGCCTCGATTGCTAATGCGAAAATTACCAGTCTCAGAGAGGTGTCTGCGTCTCCGTGATCGCAATGCTCTCTCGGCCGATCGGAGGAGAAGGAGGCGCGGAGCGATGTCCTCGAAGACAACAAAAGTGGCCGAGGAGAAGGAGGAGGGATGGAGGAGGGAAACGAGTGAAATATGCAATATTCAGTCAGGGAACTACTGTCGTGTCAGTAGGGAAATGGTCCAGATTCAGATGTTCCAGTTCTGAAACTTTGATCATCAGCATCTGAATCCCGCAGATCCAGCGTCTTCTGAGGTGTGACCCCCTTGAATCCCCCACTTTTCTCTCACTTTCGCTCCTTTTTCCTCCCTTCCGACACCGCTCCGATTCTTCTCGAAAGATGCTTATCATCTCCGCATTTGAGTGGAACCTGACGGTTCGCACACGTCGCCTCGGGGCTGCCTCTCTCTCTCTCTTGAATTTCGGAACAGCCCCCCTCTGTACCAGTTTACCTGCATGTTTACACTCTTTTCCGATGGCGTACAAATAGCATGTACAATATATGTGCGCCGCGCACGGCGGCATCGAGGCGCGCATTTCATACCAAATACGGGGCCGAAAATACATAAAAATTGGAGAGAAAGCGAAGGAAGGGCGACCGACACGTTCACTCGCACACAGTTTTCTGGACGGACGGGGAGAGAGTTTGTGGATTCAGCTGCTGGAGAGGCGAAAGAGGGGAAACTGTAGGAGGACTAGTTGAAAACAGAGGGACAACCTGACTGAAGCTATATCATTAGAAAATGGGCTTGTCGGATGTATCGTGACTGCCGTGAACCCAAAGATTCTAAATTTGTTCCATGTACGTATCATCTTCTGGAACGAGTTTGAACACTTGTTGCCAATATGAAACTGTAAATTTGCACTTGGAATGGTTTCCAGATTCAAGTTGACAATTTCGAGACCAGAAACACAATATGCATAAATCTTCAAGCATAGTTGATTACAAGATCACTAATCAGTCATCTTGAGCAAAAACTTTGTACGAATAGTCTTTGGTACTGGAAAAGTTTCTGGAACTAACATGTAAGTGGTCACTTTGAAACACAATTTTTTCAATGTTTCAAAACATTTTTATCTTCTATACTCTGTCACCCTCTACAGTTAGTTCCTTTTCAGTCGTTCATGTCAGTTTCTTCTTTTTTGTGTCCTCGATGGCTGCTTGGCACTCGCGAACACCGCGTTTTCCTCGAATCGCGGCGTTAGCTTCGTGCCAAACAGACGGAGCAGTTGACACGTTTTGGATGTTGTTCGTGTGGTGGTCTGCAACTTTCAAATAGCATGAGATCCGGAGTTTCTGATTCTGATTCCAACATCCTTCAGAGGTTCGGCTCTTGTGGAGCTCATTGTCTTCTGAGAGCCGCCCGGCCAGCATAAGTGACATTCAGATTTGTTGACGCCACCAGCTGATTTCATAATAGTCGTATTTATTTATTTTGCGTATGAATCGGGGGACAAATAACTGAAGAAGGGGGAGAATTCGACCGGTATGGAAGACAGTTTCAACTGGATGATTGTGGGGGACTAGAACAGCTAGTGAGATTCGGAAGGTGAAGAAAAAAGGGATTACATTGAGAATGGAGTATAAGTATAAGTAGATATAACGGAACAGGAAATCAAATGCACTTTCTGCCGAACAACTTCTCGCAGAACTGATTCAGATTCCTTGCCGCCATTCCGTTTTTGCATCCGAAAGCAGTCGAAGACTCGAATGTGGCTGAACTGAAACGGAGGGCGAGACTCCGAACGATTTGGGAGAAGAGGGACTGATCGGAACGGGAGAGACACCAGTAGAGGTTCCAGTCGCAGAGCTCGAAGTATTCAGGTTTTGAGTAGACCTGGAAGATGGGAAGGATTGGGATACGTTGTTGTATAAACATGAGAATGCGCTGCAGAAATCTACTGTTTCTCAGCTATCAGAAACGTTTTCTGCTCTTATGTAGTTCTGATAGTACTACGATTAAAGAAGAACTCACCATATCCACCACAGCTTCCTTCAGAATCTTTCCATTCTCAATGTTATCATTCGCATAAAAATAGCAGAAATCCGAGACCAATTGAGCCCTTCCCACTGCTGAAAACAGATCTGGCTCTTCGAACATGTACTTGAAAATGGCAGCCCAAGTGACGGAATCGTAGTTGACTCTCATGAACGATGTGAAGTTCAGGTTGACGAGAAGAGGTGCGGATTCAGAAGCGAACACGATGGATTCGGAGAAAACGAATTGGGGAATTGAGAGGGTCGACGTCATTTTCAGAGGCCAAAGGGGTCTGGAGAGTTGTTGAAGACGTGAGGAAGGACCGTTGTTCTCGACGAGGATGGATGGGTAGCCGCCGGTGGTGAACCAGTATTCGTAGATCTTTAATTAGAATGTTCCGTTTCAAATTGTGGTTTTCAGGGATAGCTTATTGTGGGTTTTTTAGTATTTCCGGATTCTCACCTGTCCAACAGTAGCATTCCGATCCACTCTGATCTGATCGAAGTAGGACGTGAATGTTGTGAGATTGAAGGAGGAGTGGGATTGGACAAGGGATTTGACAACGGAAAGCATGAACGGCTCCCCGACGACGGACTCGAGGGTGTCGAGGAGAACGACTCCTTTCAGGTAGCAGTGACGGTTGATCTGGAAAAATATTGGGGTTTGGGAGAACAACATGAGACAATGAGAAGATCGAAAGTTCCAGTTAGTACGGAACTATATTGGCCAGTTATTTCTGAAAGTTACGAAACAGTAATTGACCGATCAACCAGGTCAATGTTCGAACAAAGAAAAGGAAAATGTACAATTGTTTCTTAATTCAATAAAAAAGTGAAATTCCGCAGAAAGTTATGGAAAACTTGAAACAGAAATGTAAAGTTTCAGGACATACATGTTACTCTAGGAGAATTCAATAATTCAAATCTTTGGTTACCGTTTCACATATGTTTGAAACTTTTCGAACCCATCCCTATCCTAATAACATCTGGACTCACCAGCTCCTGATTGATCTTCGACGGCATGTACAGTGAATGTCCCGGACTCAAGAAGTCCTCGACCAACTGAATCTCGACGTACTGTGCCAGTTGGAACCTCTGCAGGGCCACTTCGTTTGTCAGCAACGCCTTCACAGCCTTCAGCGCCAGCCAGTCAGCAATGTCTTCCTGGAGACAGATGAAGTTCCAGGAGTCGATGGTGACACGGTTTCCGATCCAGTGATGAGCGATTTCATGCGAGATCTGGAAGAGATCGCTGTTTCGAGAGAGATATTTGTACTGCTTCTTACCAAATAAATCAAATGGGCATCATCTCCCATTGTCGCAAGGCTCTCGGAAATGGTGATATGACCCCAGTTTTCCATTCCTCCGTCGTATTCCGGGACCAAGATGAAGTCGATCTGGAAAGAGTAAAATCACATAGAGCAAGTGTTCCAAACCTTGAGAACTTCTAGAAATAGAACAGTCTGTTTCAGTCCGAACTCACCTTGTTCAATGGCAATGGAACATCAATAAGTCCAGCAAGGATCTCGAAACTGGCAAGAGCACAGTCGAGAACTCGGAGCACAATGGCACGGGACTCTCCATTCACACGGACAGTGACACCGAAGGAAGTTTGACGAGAGAGCTGGAAAGAAGGGATACTGTTTCGAGAAACAGAGAAAAGGGAAAATGATTATGGAAGAGTTGCTATTGATAGAGTCAAAATATTGATTGATTGATTCACGGTTTCAAAGAATTGGTTTAGGCTGGGAGGTAATGGTCTTTACAGTACTACTTGGGTATTCCATTAGTCCCAAATCACAGTTTCAAACGGAACTGTTAACCAGAACAAGTTGGAACTTCTTGGTCTGCTCTTCTCGAACCTCACCGTAATCTTTTGTCACCACAAGTATTCAGTTCCCAAGTAATGCCCATCTCCCCTCTCCACTTCCTTCCCACCTGCTCCACCTCACGGACCCCTCACTTCCAGCCATTCATCCGTCAAAAAGCATTTGTTAGTGTCGAAAAGTGAGCCCACCGGCGCATGGAGAAAGTAAACAAACAAACAGTTGTATCGGATCCAGACACAGCAGTTGTACACGCTTGTTTTTGTTGATCTCGTGCCGTTACCTCCCTTTCCGCCCGCTTCTTCCCTAACAAAGTGTTCCCCTTTTCACTTGTTTTTGTTTTTGTTTTCTCTTTCTCTCTATCTGCATCGCATCTCTTGTTTTTGTTCGGATTCTGTTTTGTCGTACGTGTTATTTACCTCGAGGGCCGTGTTGACTATTCGACTTTTTGAATGAAAAAGGAAAACAACAATCACATGGACACACCGAGTGAGTCGTTTATCATTCATTACTCATGGATTATGAAACTTGTTGATTAGAACCTAAATCGTTGTACTTTTCCTAATTCTGAGTAGTGAACTCTGCAAATATTTTCTTCTTTTTCTCGAAAATCACTGTTTCATCAGTCTCCAAAGTAGATTATCTTTATGACCCCATCAATCCCATCGTTAATAGTTTCAGCTTTTCCCAATCCCTTTTACCAGTTCAACGTTTATCTCTCACCCACCTGTAAATGTGAATCCGGCATCACAGAAAACGCTACTAGATACGCGGGCAGCAACGGTGTCGACTGGAAGATGGTCCTCTGCCACTTCCGATTCTCCACGTGAACATCCATTGCGATAGTGTTCGATTGAGCAACGGTGTCCGTCGGATGAACGATGGAGAGTCGGAAGAGAGACTTGACGGATGGGTCATCGATGGAAGGGAACAGTCTCCGAGCATGGTTTGGCTGGAGATGGGTCGTGTAGAGAAGGGGACGACGACGTTCGAAAAGGGCTTCGGAGGCGTTTCCGATTCGACCGTTGTATTCTCCTGGAAGTAGAAAGGACTAAAAGGAGTACTAACAATAAGGATATCAGCGGAGTGTTGTTGATAACTGTTCTCACTTTAACTGATCTATCAGAAACAGTGGTTTACAAATCTAAATAAAAATATGTTTCCAATTCACTTCGAACTTTTCCTGGGGAACCGTGACTTAGATCTCGGTTTCAGTGACCGTGGAATACATAGGAAGTAGGAAACAGTTGGTATCAATAATAGAACGCCTTTTGAATTTTCAAAACCGGCTGATGACGCTTTTCTCCGTTTCCTTATTGAAACAGTAACTTTCCGTTTCCCCCGTCCGTTTCCACTTATTCAAGTACCCTCGAAACACTCACCAATCGTCAACAAGTATTGCCCTGGAAACAGTGCTCTCTCGAACTTGAATTCCACTGATTCCCTCAGAATCTTGATCGATTTCAACGCGGGCTCCGTTAGATCCGTGGAGCATATCAGTGAGATGTTCCGGAAGGAATGAAGGTCCACAGAATCCAAAGTAATGTTATCGGAGAGGGAAGAGAGGTTGAAGTGGAGGACCATGGAACCGGTGAATCCATTGAATTCAGTGATGGGAAGTTTGAAAAGAAGATCGTAGGAGAGTGGGATGATGTGGTGGGGATAGAGGAAGACGGGCTGGAAGAGGATCAGAAGGACGAGCAGCATGGTCGAATTGGGGCGAAGGAAACGGTCTTGGCTGGTCAGAGGGTGTGAGAGTTTGCATAGTGTTGTGACCCGTACCCGTACCACTCAAGAACTTTCATTTCCGTTTTCAAAGCAAGCAAATATTAAGTTACCTTAGAAGAAGAAGCAGAGAAGAAGAAGAAGAAGCGTAGGAGATATGAACTGTTTGTTCGAGGAAAGAGACTGTGTTTTTTTGAAATGGGGGGAATTAGGGGCACTTGTGATGAAGCGGCGAGGAAGAGAACAAATAACAGGAAATGAGTGATGACAGGGTCAATTCGAAATGACAAAATGACCGGTGGGAAAGGATGGTTTTGAGAAGGGGCTCGAGCTTGATTCTACTGCGAATTGATGTGAATAGTTCCGAAGACATCAGGGCTATCATCTGTCTTTTGTGTTCAAGCCAAATTAAGTCAGACTTGGAACAGTACTTTTTTCTGAACTATTCAAACTTTTTCTGTTTTAACTTCATTTTGAATTTATCAGTTTCATATGCTTCATTCAATTGGTTGTTTTTGTTCCATTTCGCAATCCTCTTCCGAAATCCGAAACCTGGTCAGATTGGTCTGCGCAACTTTTGCGGGGCGCGGATAACTCTTCGGATTCGGTTCGGCGGGCAAAGATTGACACCAACAAAGAGATATTTCCTACTTGAGACTCTCGTGTCGTGATTCGCCGTGTATGTTGTTTCAACTGGAGAAAAGAGCAAAATGTTGACAAGATGGACAAGATTTTCGGTTTCACGAGAGGCAGGAATTGGAGGCGAGTTGGGGGAATTAATCCCTGACGGCTTTGGTTGTTGTACTGTTTCACTGAAAATTTAGAATCTGATGACATTTTTTCCAAGTTAATGTTTCCTGAGTTGAATCTTCGAGCTTCTCGAAAACAGTTGGTCTGGTGTGGTGTTTTCTCAAACCATCTAACTTTACTGTTCCACTGATTATTCAAATTCCGTAACTTTTTTTCCAATTCAGTCCGATCGTATTCCAACTTCCCTCCTAAAAAGTTATCCAACGTTTGCTCTTTGCCTCCAGAATCTCTTCTTTTTTTCTGCCCTCCATGTGCACTTTCTGGTCCCTCGTTATGTCTCTGCATTCCGGGTGTCCGATGTCTTGGCCCTCAGAAAGTGCATTCTCCAACTGGCTCAACAGAGATCAGTGATATGAGAGACGCAGAGATGGAAAAGGGCAGTGATGAAACATTTCCAATTCGGGACGCCTAATTTGCTTCGGATTATCCCCGTTTTTGAGTCCCTGATCCCTTCTGGAACAACTCATAGTACACTCTCTGCGCCCTCCTCTCTTCACATGCTCTCTCGGCTTGTTGACAAAGAAAAAGCATGCGAAAAATGGTGGGAGTGGGCAGGGATGGAGGGTTCGTCAACAACAACAAATGACATTTGAGAGCCTTTCCGGAGGGGCCCTAGAAGGCTCTTGAGCGGGGGAAAGATGGGGGGAAGAAGAGGAGAAGGCAAAGGGGCAGTGAGGCGGAATAGGTGGAGAGGCTGGAATGGGCAGATGGAGATGGATTCTGAAGGATTTCAGTCTTGAGGATGAAATGGAATCATGGCAAGAATCAAAAAGACGCCAAGCTTTCAGGGTTTATGCGGTCTCCGAAACAGTCATCTTTGTGTAGTTCCAAGAGATTTTGATGGCTTTGTGAATTTATTCTGAATAAACGAAACAACTTTGGAAACCAAAACAATGAAAAAAAACAAACACATTTTACTGCAAAATATAACTGGAAGGGGAACAAATGGGATTGTTGAAACTGTAGTTTTCAGTTCCAGCATGTTCTCAAGTATGTTTGACCATACACAGTCGATCATTCGTTCGCAGATCTTTTGCCTTGAGACATTGGTGCATTTGAATAACGGGAATTCTGAAATGGTTTTGAACTTAAAAGTCTGATGAAATTGTCAGTTTCACCTTCTGCTCTTTCTCGTAGGCGTTCAGAAACAGTAGTAATCCTTTGCTTGAGTTCGAACAATTTTACGAAAAGTACCATTGGGACAGGGCTTTTTCATTGTGTGAGAGGCATTGTTACTAGAAGTGAAATAAAGGTTCGGTTATTGTACAAATACTAATGGAAGTTTGTGAATCTGTTAATCTTGAAACAGTTCAATTTCCTTTTTCTCCGTTTCACCCATTTCTTATCACAAATCACTGAGCAATCTATCCAATTGTCCTTTGATTTCTATTGCACCATTCATAAATCCCTCTTCTCCAATTAAGTTTCTCTCAGCTTCTGGAGCATTCCACTAATCAAATGTTCTAAGAACGAAAAACAAAAAGAACACGAGTTATGTAGGTTCAAACTAATTTGTTTTTTTATTCGAAAGAGAACATAAGATTAGAAAAGGAATCAGAATGCGTAAATAAACAAAGATCTAGATACGGACAGGTCAGATTTCGTTTGGGTTGCTTCAGAAAGAAAGAGAAGATTGCTGTTCCAGGATGAGGTCTAAACAGTGATGAAGATTGTTGTCAGTAGTCAGGATGCCGTAGAAAAAGTCATATCTGAAGTATACCGTTTCATTGCCCCATCTTGTAGATCCTTCTGGAATGTTACTAATCTCTGGATGTGTTCCGTTTGCATTTGAACTTCTGGACTACCGAACACTTGACCTCCATTTCTTGCATAACTCCTCAATAAATCATCCCTCCTATTTCCCTGGAACTCTTTCAACTTCCGTATCAGAACCCACACAAAAGTTCACTACTCCCCCCGTTCCAGACGCCCTGAGAAAACAAAAAGAAGCAAAAACTTGGCACAGAAAGTGTGAATTTTTGACTTTTCTCACATTGCTAGACGGCCCGAAGATACGTAGAATTAGGACTGGGAACAGGAAACGCAAAGTTTATGTTTTGTGTTTCTGTAGGTCAAACAATGATTTCATAGGCGGCAACGGTTGGTTGTCTGAAACATTGGGCGTTTTTGTCTCGCATGGGTTCTGAGATTCTGGAGCATCTCTGGTTGGTTACTGTCCACTTAATCTGAAATCAACTAATCTTCCTTCTCTGAAACCGCACCTTTTCTTGTTCTGAATCTTGCGGCCTAGCTGTCGGATCCTAGGCCATCAGCCTCATTTCCTCTTTCAGATCCGTCCCTAGTCCCCCTGACCTTGATCAGAACAGTTGCAGACCCCTGTCTGATATCAATGACTAACCGATTTTCCCTGCATTCCTCTTCCGATCACCTGTCTCATTTGCATGCAAACCTGCTTCTCCCTTGTCTACCGTATCCAAAAAACTCGTCAACGACCTCTCCCCCCTCGATTCGTTCTCTTCCTCCATCCCATTCTCCCCAAAATACACACAGATCCCTCCAAGTAGAATGCGATCGTAGTCCTCATAGTGCACTTTCTCGGCTAAGAGGCACCCACAGACTGTCGCCAAAAACCAACATTCTATCGCCCCAGTTCTCTGTTTTTTTGTACACACACACGGAGAGTAAGAGACGGACTTTGATCGGGAAAGGACAACTTTCAGCTGTGGCCGGCCGGCGCCACTTTTACGATGGATGGAGAAGAGAGAGAGGAGTTGACAAATGACATCGGATGCACTTTGTGTATGAGTTTGTGATGTCTTTACAGCTGTGAGCGAGACAAGGGTCTCGAGACGAATTGAATGAGGAGAAGAGAAGGGAGTACTGTAACCCAGAGTTTACCGTTTCAAGAAAATAAAAAGTTGAGTAAAAAGGCTGCAAGACCCCATATTAGGAAAACTGATTATTCTCAAAAACGATCTACGATTGCATTAAAACATGCATCTATAAGCCAAGCTTGGCCTTGTTTTGATACAGTAATCATATTTCTTCAAATCTGATAAGAAGATGTTAACACCACTGCCAACTTTGTTCCACTAATGTATTTCTGAACCACTTGTTACAGTAATCCTTCTGAAAGTTGTGCTACAGTGTAGCTTTCTTCTTGTACTCCTGAAACCGTAATCCCTTGGCTCCCCCTTGAAGTTTGCTCCCGATGACTCTTATCAGCATTCTTATCAGTCTAGATACTCAGAAATTCCCACGAGATCTTTGCGTTCTGATCATTCTCATCAGTGGTTCCATATATCTGCACTATTCGAGCTTTCTGCTTCAGAAGTTGTCCATGAGCCATCGGGGTCCGTATGACTCACACTGCCCTCTGCTCTCCTTTTCCAGACACAACCACCATTTCTCTCCTTCTCTCAATTTCCGTGCGAAGAGAGCGTCAGCAAAAAAAAAGAACGAAAAAAAAAGAAAAACACAGAATACACAAGCAGGGTCGGGTCCCCGCCCCTCCTCCCAGAGACCACCGGCGAGCGAGAGAGAGCGGGCGCCGGCGGAGACGCAGACACCGCGACGTGCACTTTTAGGCCCTAGGCCCCCGGCCGACGCTTGTTCTTCTGAAAACTGAAAAACACGCTGGAGGCCCTGTCGCTCCGCCCCCTTTCGCCTCGCTCCTTCCCGTCGGATCGCCCGGCCGGTTGCATCTTCTATTCGCCTTCCCAAATGCCCTTCTACATCCAGACTCCACCATTGACCCCGGCTCAGCATCACATGTCAACAGGCTCGACTGGATCCACGGTGACTTCACCGAATCCGAATCATTTGCTGGCCGAAGACGAGGAGGATCACATTGAAGTTGTTGAAGAGGGAGAGGAAGAAGAAGAGATCGAGATGGAGGTGGACCTACATCACAACCATCAGCAGAGACCTCTTCCGATCCGTCCCTCATTCCGACCACTTCTAGCTTCTGAACTCAAGAGCGGAATGCACAAAACGAGTTCCGACTCTAACCTGAAACGGCTCTCGACCTCTTCCACCTTCCTCCACAACCCCCGTCCGATCCGTCCCCTATCCAACCTTCCCTCTGGTATTTCGGCCGAGATCAAGTTGGACCCCCTGCAGACGGTCCAACAGTTCCTCCAGATGCACCAGTCCCTGATGATGTCCCCGTCGGTTCCGTCTTGCCTTTCGAAACTTTTGATTGAGGTGAGTGAGAATGGTAAATAAGTGGAGGGGACCCAACGCATCGCGCGACTTGTTTTGTACACGTCTCCCTCCTTCTCTCTCTCTCTGTTTTTCTGTTTTTTGTTTTCCTCTTCTCCTTCCGTTTCATAGACCACCGCGTCTTCTCCGGAGCCGTGCCGAAGTTGAAGCATTCTGGATGAGTGGTGTCTCCGTCAGAAAACGTCTCCTAGATCGTCTCACATGACCGTTTTGTCATAAGTTTTCCCGCTGTCTAGGTCTTTGTTTTCTTTACGAAACGAAGCGATTATCAACTGATCTGACCACCTGAAAATTACAAGTCTAGGGAGAAATTGGCGAATCAAAGTACAATATTCAATGACGAAAGTTTATTGGGTTTGCTGTTACAGAAAAGTTTTGAAACTTCTAGAATGTTTGAGGGATCGTTTAGCATGCAGGACCTTTTGGAAAAAGATCAACTCTGACCTAATTCAACTAATTTCAAATTCCAAAATCTGTCAAAATCTGTGGGATATTCAAAAAAGATTATGTAAACTCTGTCTAGAATTTGAAAATATTGATATTTTCCTGGTTTCAATGGTTCCCTGCTTACAAATCATCAAGTAAACCTATTCTCATCAGAATTTGCCAACTTTCCATGTTTACAGTTTCAAGAAGTTTCTAACATACTTTCCACTTTGTCAGATTTGTTAACAGTCTGTTATTTACAGCCCTATTTCTGAACAATTTTACAAATCCTGGTCTTGATCCATATCACACCACATTCTTTTCCCGTTCCAAAGCTTCTAGAGCTATTTGGAGCAATCTGAAAATTCTGATTCCGCAGAGTATCTCTCTTTGAGTAGAAGCTTCAGAACTTCTGATTCTTCAATCAGTTTATCAGTTCTCGGTTTCAAAAATCCCTCATCTCCCTCACCTACCATTCCATTCGATCCTCGTCTCTGTGTTCCAAGTACTCCATTACCGTACCCCTTATCTCGCCTTTCAATCCATTCTCTCATGACATTCTCAGCACATTTGCTCTTTTTGTTCTGTTCCCAATTACTATTTCACTCCAAAAAACCATCCAAATCGAATTTGTAAATAACCCACCAATCACAAATTGGTTTTTGCACCTGTCTGTCTGGACACTTGTCCACAACTCAATCAGTGTTGCTCACCGAGCCAAAGCCTTCTCTTTCCTGCTTATTGTCTTGTTTATTCAGGCCCCGCCCCCTTCCATCGGTTACGGTAGTTGCGCACACAACACTTTTCGTTTCGCCTCGTCGTGTGTTTTGTTACTTTCTCTCCCCGCCGTCCATTTCCCGTGTATTTCAGTGACTGACTGAAATTTTCTGTTTTTTCAAAACATGAAAACAGACGCGAGGCACGCGGAACACCACACACACTCTCTCGTTTCTCTCTCAAAAAAAAGAATAACAAAATAATAAAAACAACTCGTGATCTCTCGCGCGACGATCTGTGAGTTGGCCAGCCGTGTCTTTTCGTCTGCCACGTCATCAATCGGAGATTTAGACGAGGAGACGAGCAGGAAGTGTCTGGAGAGAACGCTTCCGGAATAGGGGATTTCGGAAATATGGGGGTAAACTCATGCAAATGGAAAGAAGGCTGACAGTAAAGGTCTTGGAAAAAGAACTGTTTCAGCATTAGCATAAAGTCTCGGAGTTTTCAGGAAGAATCTAATTGATCCATTTCTTGTTTGGTATTTGAATTCAAAAGATCTCGATCCCTACATTTAAAAATCTGAAAACAATGTCAAAAAGTGTTACCGTTTCGAACAATTGTCAAGACTTTAAGGTTTTCTAAAAGTGCTAATCAGGTTCTACCTGTGTGTGATTTTTCTAGTTCATCTTGAGCTCAAACTCAACCATGTCATCACTGTTTAAATTCTGCTTGTTCATTTGGCATCAGTTATTGCTCATTCAATCAGTCCCTGTTTCAAAGCTTAATTGAATATTTCCATTGAACTGGAACTGTTATTTGTCAAACCTGGTAGTACATCTTCGGATTCTAAAACTTTTCCAGGTTCACAATACTTTTGAAAATTTCTTCTTGATTTGAGATCCAATCAGTTCTTACGTCAACTTCTTCCATCTAGTCTTCTGAAATCAATTCCTTCCCTGATTTGACCTAGATCCTTCCAATCCCGCTGAAACAGTTTCCCGACCTACCGTAACCCGTTTGTTATCACCCTCACATTCAGTTCCTTGTTTTCTATTTCCTATTTTCCTATTTTCCATATTATTCTGTTTTCTTGCCCCTCGTTCCGTCTGTTGTCCATTTTCTCCAAAAACACACATCGACAAGAAACATCGTCCCCCTCCAAAATGAAAACACACCCAAATCCAGAGAAAAATAAGGTTGTTTGTGTTTAATTTTGCCTTGGGCCCGTCGTGTTTATGCCCAAATATTTTGGTTCGATCCCTGTGGCTGCTCCGGAATCGTCTTGTTGTCTCGCTGGCTCTTCTATCCCCCTATTTTTTGTTATTTTGTTGTTTTCCATCCCGTCATGGCGGTCTGATGGAGGGGCTGTCTGCCACCCCGTGGCGCCCCTTTCCAGCCGAGAGAGGCGACGCTGGAAAACCGAAAACACCTCTTCCGACGGCCACAACAACACAACACACGAATGAGACGTCCCGTTCCTTATTCCTCTTCCTTGAACCCTCCCTTAATTGCCTTATTATTTCTGTGCTTCTGATTGCCTTGAAAGAATGAGTCAGGCATAGGAAATTGTGAGATCATCAAGGGCAAGGATGGGGTACTGCAGAATGAAACTCTTGTTGTTAAAACTTTTCTTAAAACTGATGCAGGATTTGTAAACTTAGATTTGATAAACTAATGAAACTGTGAAGTACATGTGCATGGAAGTATGTACCTGGGGATTTAGGGTTACTGTAACGTGATCCTTGTTTCCACGGGTGCATTCAGCACAGATTAGGACAGCTGCTTGATTTGAAGATATCACTTCGAATTAGTAAAAATTGTTTTGATACCAGATTCGAACCAATATCTAATAACAGATCTCTCAACTTTCCAAGCAATCTTGAAACAGTGAGCCGCAATACTGTATAGCAAGGGTTCTGTAGAGAAGGAAGAGGATAACCATGATTTCTAAAGAGCAGATTCCTCCATCGTTGAATTATTTTCTTTATCATCCACTTGACTTACAAAACTTTCCTGAAACAGTGAGCCACAATTTTTTCTCATCAAGTCTTCATTTTGCAATTCCATTTTTTCGCAAATATGTACTGCTGGAATTTTATCAGTTTCTTTTCCTTGATC
Source organism: Caenorhabditis becei (assembly GCA_900536315.3). Taxonomy (NCBI): domain Eukaryota; kingdom Metazoa; phylum Nematoda; class Chromadorea; order Rhabditida; family Rhabditidae; genus Caenorhabditis; species Caenorhabditis becei. The sequence continues at coordinate 212,661 of LR539299.1, forward strand.
CTTGTATTTATTGATTTCCTGAAACAGGTTTTAGCTTTATTGCTTTGCAAGTGAGCATCAAAGATTTCACTTCAAAACGTTCATATGTATGTCATCACTGTTTCAGTGTTTCTTCAACTTCTGCCAGTTCTCGCCCATTGTGATTCGAGAGCTTGTTTTTTTCTGTTTCACAACATTTTCATATTGTCTACAATTCCCAGCAGTTCTCAATCGACTCTCTACTGTTCGTTCCCTACAGTACTCCTCCTCTCCCTGCAGCATCTCTTCTCGGTACACCTCTACCCTCTCTGACCTGTAAACAACTCAATTCTTTGATCTACAAAATATATCTAGAAAACGAAAGATTAACAAAATAAAGGGGCTGAACGAGGAGAAAAACAAGATAAACACCAATGATGTGGATGGACTGGGGAATTGTTAGGAAACTGTAATGAAGGTGCACCCATGGACCATTGGGAGTTGGACAGAGAGAGTTGTAGGTGGGATTGCACTTGCTATCGACCATTGTTAGCCTGAGTTTATTCGATGCCTTGACCTTTCGCTGAAACCGCAAATCTTTCTTAAAAATCTAGAATTCAAAGCGATTCTTAAAAACTTAATCTGAGCGCATTGGTTTCCAGAAACAAAGATTCAGCGATTGGATTCCATTTCGAGACGATAAGCTTTAAAAGTAATCTGAAACAGTTATCAGTGATTGATATCAACTTCCTGATCTGTAACTGATATGAAGTTCACCAAAGTAGCCTTCTTCTCACTGTCCCTTTCACCCTCCACTGAAACAAAGATCACAAGTTCATCATCATTCTTGAAACTCTTCTCCTAAATCAACAACCCTCCCCTACCGTACTCCCCTTTGCAGTTCCTTGTTTGTTGCCTCGGGGCGCCACGTTGTCCCATGATCTTCCCGAACTGTCAATCTCTTCCCGATGGCATATGTTTATCAATGCCTTATCGATTCCTCCCCACCGTACCCCTCCTCATGATCAATCACCTCTCCAAGTACACTCGAGCATCTTGTGATCGGGGCCCCTCTTTTCCTCGTAAGCAACTGTGTACACCTCCACCCGTTTCGATCAGTCACCCCTTCTTTATCATCATAAAAAAGTGTGTGTCTGTCGACTGTTGACATGCACTTTTGCGTCGTTTAGTTGTGATTTTTTTGCCGTTTTTGAGAAGAGTGTCTACCTAAATTTAGCGGGGGAGAGACAACGGATTACGCGGGGCGGAAGAGGGGCTTTTTGAAAGTTACTGTTTCAAAAAATAGTAAATTTTGGAAACTGTGAATTTTTCGAAACTCCAGCTACCGTAAAGCCTCTATTAGAAGGGCGCCTAATAGTTTGACTTTGAGCTTTTCTATCTCAAAAACTAGAAGAGTTATCAAAAAGTTGTCAACTGCAAAGTTGTAGTTCTGATCTTCGTCTACAACTTTGCAGTTGACAACTTTTTGATAACTCTCCTAGTTTTTGAGATAGTGAAGCTCAAAGACAAACTATTGGGTGCCCTTCTAATAGAGGTTTTACGGTAGATAGTCACAGTTCCATCAGAATCCCCTCAATCTCTTCTTGACCCAATTCCAAGTCTTTTTCTGTAAATGCGCTCTACTGAACCCTTGGCAGTTCGCCAAATGTTCCAGTTTCAACATAGTAATCAAAAGTTGAATCATTCCGTTTCCTGATAACAATGCGTCAACAAACACCTCCCCACGCAAGAAGAGACCTAATTTGATCAACGAGTGATCAATGTATCTTTTAGGACCACTAGGTAAAGGTCTGGCAATACAACCATTCACCAAGAAAAGTTTCAACTGAAACTTTTTGTTTCTGGAAAAGTTGAAACAGAAAATGTAAATTGAGATAGCTGATCAAAATGAGAAGTTCTTTCCCTGTGATTCTGATGATTCTCTATAACTTTCTCAAACCCCTCATACAGTTGAAACCTTCCCCTCACGAGACCATTTCTTTCTTTTTTCATTTCCTGAACAGTTACCTGTTGTTCTGGGTCACATGCCACAGGGTCCTCCAAGATAAACAACTTCTCTGCCATTTTTTCATTTCGTTTCCCTTTTTCCAAGTCGTCAACACACCATTGAAACGAGAACAAACAAATAACTCATCATCAACAAAAAGAAAGAAAGAAAGAAAAATCGAAGATAACGGCTGATCAGCTGAGATCTTGGCACCGTGCCAGGTGACATCCCAACTTTCTGGGTCACCTGTTGTCAGCCACTTCTTCTTTTTCCTTCTTCTTTTCGTTTTTCGCATGTTTGTCTTTCGTTCTGAGGGGTCAGCTGATTGCCGATACTGAACCGACACAAGAGAGCGATGAAACAGAAACAGACGAGAAAGTTTGTTGATTTGTTATGTCTGGGTGGCGCCCGGCACCAAGGTCCTTCTCTTTCACTATGTCCTTTCCTCTTATTTTCGAAACATCTCATTCTAAGGAACTGATCGGAAAAAGTGCCTAGCCCCAAAGTTCGGAAAGATATTTTTGTGATGACCAATTCTTATTCTGCAAACACGCGGAACGGTTGACCCACAATCCGAGGAAATGGCATTTCGGATTCGTTTTCCTGACTTTTGTGCTAACTTTTGGACACCAAGAGAATGTAGGAAGTACTAATCAAAGCTCTAATTCTAACTTTTCTGAAAGTATTGAAACAGTTTTTCCATGAAACTTGACTGGGTCTTAAAAGGTTCATTACGCATTGTCCGAAGTTTCAATTGAATAATTGACATCAACATCGCAAATAGGTAGTGACGTTGAAACTGTATCTGCTAGTTCCTATAATCACCGTCTGGAACATCATGATTTCTTATAATCTTCCTAATATCTGATCATTCAAACAGTTTCTATTTAGAATTCGAACGATTTTTTAAGCAACTATTTATTACTTCTTCACAATTTTATCTTCTAGAAACCATGAGTTATTTTTATAGTAAATGATCGTCGTGCTTGAATCCATAAACTTTCCAATTCCATCCCTGAAACCACATTGACTTCTCTTTTTGTCAAGTTCTAGAGGCCATATCATTCTTGAGCCTATCACTGATAAGGAACCGCCGGACCCCTTCCTTCCGAATCTCGCTTCGATCAACTCGCTCTGCAAAGTCACACTCCCTGCATCTCCTTCGGCCGTGTCACACTCCGATCCATCCGCCTCCTTGCCTCTTCCCCGCATCACAACATGACTCCAACACGATTCCGGTTTCGGTGGGCCGTCTCCTTTGGTTTTCTGGACCTTTCCGAAGATCTTTGATATCCTTATTCTTTTCTTTTCCATCACTTCTTCCTTATTCCTTCTGATTCTTCTCCTCCTGTGACATCTGAACCTCTTCAAAATCCAAACAACACCTCATTTGTCAGTGTCTTTGTACTTGGGTACCGGGCACCGAGTACTCGGCTAGGTCATTTCACATTCCGAATTGTTTCGAAATCCGAGAGACTGCGTGATCTGCGGAGACGCAGACACTTTGCACTTTTACATAGTTCTTCTGCAGTCTGCCGATTGCGTGCCCCGGCCTTCACGCAATGGACACCCACGGAGACAGTGACAGCTGTTGCCACGTCACCCGCGTGTCTGCATCCTCTTGTTTGTCTCGTCGCCTCGCTTGTTGACAAGAAAACGAGAAGATCCGAAGGGTCGGTGTCTGCGCCTCTGCACTTTTAGTGCTCTCTCGCCACGGTGCGCATCGAAATGACCTTTGGGGAGGAGTAAACAACTAGCCGAGATAGATGAGGTTTCGGGTTCTCTCGTTTACTCCAACTTTACCTGACAATTTCGAAAACACCGATTTTTTAAATCATTCGCAAAGTTTTCAGTTTTTGATCGGCTTATTGTTTCTTGGTCTTATCCTTTTTGGTAGACAATTCCATCATTTTCCAACTTTTCCTGTTCCATCTACCCAATGAATTCTACAGCTAGTTCCAAACTTTGATCCTTCATTTAAAAAGTGAAAATTGTAAAAATCCAAGAATAGTTCCAAAAAACGGTTGTGGCAACTTTTATATCTGTGACTCCTCGTTCATGTCTGTGATTTCTCGTGATGGTGTATGCATACTTTCCTAATACAGTAATCCTCCAAATTCTTTTTCTTGAAGCTCTTCTATTCTCACTGTTTCAGAAACTTACTAACTGTTTTGAAGTTACCGTTCGGCAATTCGGCTATCATCCCATTACATGTCTGTAGTTTGTTGTCTTGGTGATTGCACACTTCCGAATCTACAGTAACCTTCTTTCAACTTCACCCATCGATCAACAGTAATCCCTTGCTCCATAGCTCTATCAACTCCTTTGCAAACCTACAGTTTCAAAACTTTCCCAAAGCCAGCTCCAACTTCCTATCTTTCAATTTCCCTTCAAAAGTATACTGTATCAGTCTGCATCTCCTTGTTTGCACAGCTTCCTACCGTACTCTCTCTCTCATGAACCCCCTAGTCCATTATCCTCGCCATTCCTTCATATTGCTCACCCTCATCCAATCCAACAAACAAATAATCATGCTAAGGTCACACTCACAAGATGTTTGACGCAGAATTCCCACCCTCTTCTCCACCGGATTATAGTTCATCATTCTTGCCTAGATAATTGAAAAAAGGGGGTATAATCTGGCATAAACAGCAAGTTTGGAGTTCCACGTCAATGAGGGGCACGTGGCGCCAAGGGGATTTTGGAAGGGATTAGAAAACGAAAAGAAAACAACAGGTGGAGGGGAGGGTGGAGATGACCTGGACATGAGCTGAACTTCCGGATGATCGTCCCGTTTAAATGCTCCGGAATTCGTGGCATTTCTTGCTCATTTTGTGCTCATTTCTCGGTCATTTCTAAACGGATTAGTGATATTTAGTCAGCAGAAAGAGACCTCCCGGATTATTATTTACTTGCTTTCTTTGCTGGAAAATGGATCTGATTTTGTAGCGGGGATTCAAAATGTGAACGCGTTCTCACCAGAATGCGAAAAAAAGGAACAGTAGATGTGAAACTCACATTCAAATTGATGTTGACTTCTAGAGCCCTGGTAAAAATGGGTTTCTGAAACAGAAATCAGAAATAGCAACACGTTTTCCCAGGATTACCCAAATTCCCTGGTAGCTTCTGAAGTTTGATGCATTCGGAAGACTGGCTCATGAGCCGGAAAGATCTGGAATGTGTGAAACTGTAACCCTGAGATACTCCGAGTTGGAAGTCAGCTCCTGAGTCTTCTTGCTTGCGAACATTTCGGTCCGCACTGAGGTTCCAGAGAGAAAACCCTTCCATTTGTCAGTCTATCAAGCTTTCCTGCCAACTCGGATCTTAGAGCCCTACAGTTCATTCCCACTGACTTCTTTTTCTTCTTTTTCTTCTCACATCCCATCCATTCTCACCTTTTCCGCACCCAATTTCCCATACCGCAAAAACCGTATTGTTTGTTGTTCGCAGACATAATTACCCTCTCCGCTACCAGTCTTTCTTCTTCTGCAAAGTGATTAGTTTCTCGTATTAATAATATTGTTGTTATTGTTTATGCTTCTTCTTCTTCGTTCTTCTTGTTTTCATTTCATCCTCCTCTTCTCCCCAACCACCAGACGTCTTCTTCAGCTTCTTCTTCTTCTTCTTCTTCTTCATCCCGAGACTCCGCCCCCTTTTCCTTCTTCTTCGTTGTTGTGTTTTCTGTTTTCTTGGGGGGTAGAATCTATTCACAAACCCCATCCACGACTCCTTCTTTTCTTCTTTCTTCCAAAAATAACAAAACAGAGACGAAAAAAGGAAAAGTTCAGTGTCTCTCATGATGCGGAAAGTTTACATTTTGACGTCTTCTGAGCCATGGAATTGTCTAATCACGTCAGATTTTTGGCATGAGTTGGAAAGAGTTCGCAGAAGAATCAGGTCATCCGTCTGCTGAGCACATGAGCAGAAGGAAAGATCAGAGGGGATCAAGTCTCGGTTTCAAAGTTACAGTAAAGCTAATTGATGAGCTAGAGGTTCTGATTCTGAAGATCCAGTTACTGCTTTGGGAACGAAGAAGTTTGGGAGATACAGTCTAGAAGTCCTACCCCTGAGGCCTAGGAAGACTTTGAAGGTTCAGCTTGAACTGACCGAATGTACATTACCGTTTCATGACCTGCACTTGATTACAGTAGCCATGCCGAAGATGTTTGGATTCCATCTACTTCTTTCTTCTCAAGTTACCAGTGTTTCTGAATGATGCAAGAATCCTATTGTCCCAATTTTCAACTTGTCATCTATCTCACAACTCTATCCGCCCTAGTGTAGTTTACTGTTTCAAAATTGCCATATCTTTACTTTTCGGTGTTGATTTCTTGATCTTCCCTTTGATAACCGTTACAAAGTTCATAATTCCATCTTCCTTCCCGATTCCACTCGTTCCTTCAGTCCATCCCATCCAAATTCCAAGTTCCCACCTGTCATGTCTCGAACCTTGGTTCCCGCCATCTGTAGTGTTTTTGTACTCTGCGCCAGACAACTGGAAAGTGCATCGACGCATAGTTTCGGCCGGGTTCAGTATGATCATCAGCATCTCTCTCTCATGGGCCCGCCTCTCCTCCCCCAAAAACACTGTGTGTGTATTTAGAAAAGAGGCTGCTGCTGGCTGCGGATCGGTCGAACCGAGGAGGCAAAAGTGTGTGTGCACTAGAGTACAGACCTCCCGCTCGCAGTCCTCTCCGCCTTTCCGCCAGCAACATTCATCACTTGTTGTGCCTTTTTTGTTGTGTTTTCAGTCTGATCATTTTGTTTTGTGACTTCACTTCCAAATCCCCTTTTTTAATCTCCAATGAATGGATCAGATCAGAATTCAAAGAAGGAGGTCTTTGAGCTGGAACTGACAATTAGGCCCACACTTTAAATATTGTAGAAATTAGATTTGATATTATAACTGGAAAGTTTGAATCTGTAAAATTTTCAAGTCATTATCAGGTTGACCTCCTTGTCTAGAAATTTTGAAAATTCGAAACGTTCTGTTGCAAAGGTCAATTTCATCATTTACCAACTTGCACTTTCATAGCCATTAGTTTTGGGTCTTGAAACGACTTTCCTACAGTACTTTGTCCCAATAGTGCACATTTGCTGTCTCTTTTGCAATTGTGAAATTTTGGATTTTGAGGTCTCGAAGCGATCTTCCTCTCTACAACTTTGACACCAATGATGCAAACCATCCCTTCCCAATCTCCCTTACCTTACGAATCCCCTTGAAACCGTACATGCCCTTCTCCTCTTCTTCTCCACTTCCTTCTGCAAACACTGTGACGTGGCACCGGTCCTCTCCCCCCAAATGCACTAGCAAACACGCACAAATAGGCCCCAATGCAACAGTTTCTGACGGTTGCATATATCCGATCCGGCGACCTCATCCTCTCTTCTCTCGGCGCTTCCCGTCTATCTCTCGACTCGACGAAATAGCGCCTGAATCGCGGAGACGCTGACAAAACAAAACCGGCACACATACACACACATTGGGGGGCCAACTAACCAACCAACACGGGGCTGTTGACAAACAAAAGAAAAGAGGGAGGAGAAGAGAGAGAAGGGACCTCTTTATCCCGGGGCCAGACTCACCTTCAGTGATTTCATAGTGCGGTCATGTGCGTCAGGGATCATGTGTGTCTATGTGTTGATTATGTTTTGTTTTTATCGCCTTCCACTTCCCCCGCGCCCCACCAAAAATCCTCTAATTCGTTTGCACTACTCTCGTTCTGATCATATGTGTGTGTTTTTTCAGGAAGATCCGAATCATCAGAGCACCTCGTCGACGAATCAACACGTCGTCGTGCCGCCGATGATCACTTCTGAATCGCTGCCACGACCCACACAAGCACCGCTTCCGGTCACCACTGCCAGCCTTCCGTTAGATACTTCCGGATCAAGCGCACTTAACGAAACGGTTCTGTTGCTCGCACTACAGGAGAGACTTGCGAGTGTGCGTTTTTAAGTCAACGATACTGTAGGAAGACCTAGAACAGCGAATTTTGAACTGAAACTTCATCAAACCAAGTTTCCGAAACGTTCTGTTTCAAGTATTGTAGATCTAGTTGCACATTTCTGATTGAAAGTTATTCCACTGCTTCACAAAAATGTACTGTTTCGACCTGGCCCTAAAACATCACAGAAAGAATTTTCTGTATTCAGAAGAGACACTGAACTTTCCGAAACTATCTGATCCCTTTGAAACAGTCCAATTTTCCAGATGCGACCCCAACAGCCGACGCTGACCCAATCGGCCACCACCCCATCCCTATCCCATCTCGCCACCACTTCCTCTCCAAATGCCACGTCACTGGCACCTACCGACACGAATCGCCTGATCCAACAGATGTTCCTGAACCAGATGCTCTTGCCGCAGCTCCCGGCCGCCTTGGATCTGGCTCACACCATCCAGGGAGCCTCGATGCTTCCCTTGTCGACAGCCATCCCCACGACGATCACTCAGCATGCCCTTTGGCAACATAGTATGTGCGCGTGGCCGAACTGCGATCAGCCGTGCGACTCGGTCGTTGCACTGATTGCTCACCTGCAACACGAGCATCCGCCCTGTGACAGGTACTGCTGCCCTTTGAAATGACATCCTCCTACTTGATGCTTTCAGAACTAACGAAGAGATGCGAGCGCAGATCGAGAAGGTGGAAGGACTGGAGCACAAGCTGTCGGTAGAGAGGAATCGGTTACAAGGAATGATGCAGCATCTGAGGATGAAGCCGTCCCCCGACACGACGACTCCAAGCCTCGGAAAAGTCGAACCGCAGAGTCCGATGAGGTCGCCCAAGATCGAGACGGCCTCGTTCCAACTGCCTCCAGTGCATTCAGTGACTCCGCAAGTTCAACAAGTCTCCCCGGTGAGTGCCCTAGACATAGGGGTCCTTCGAAGATTGCGCCATGCATGTTTGCCAAACAACACCCTGAGCAAGGGCAAAGAGTCGGATTGCATTACGTAATAACATTCGACTTTTATGTATGTACTAGGCCTCGAAGGCTTATGTTTGTCTATTTACAGAGTGTTTGTCGAAATACGCCTCCCCCTCCACGTTGTGTATGTCTCTTTTGCGTGTATGTTTGTTTACATGTCGAATCGATAGTGCAGATAAACATTAGGGCACGCGCAGAGAAGAAGATGCGGGAGAAGAAGAAGAAGAAGTCGTTCTGGGGTTGAGGGACTTACTTCTGAAGCTTCTGAATGTCAGAAGTTTCAGAAGTTCCAGAAAAAGTCCAGAAGCACAAGATCATCTAACCACCTTGTCACATGAAAGTTGGAAACTTTTCTAACCAAACACCATTGTGTCTCCGCGGTCTAGACGTGCACTTTTCGAAACGCTTCGGGGCCCCCAGACGCTTCGGTTGTTTGTTTGTTTACTCTCGCTCGACTGCCTCTCCTCTCCGTTTCCTCCTCTTTCTCTCCGGCCTGCATGTGATATGAATTGAGAACAATAAGAGAGGAGGCAAAGAGATTGTATGTTTGTGACCACAAAATAAACACACAGGGGGCCCGCCCGGGGCCTATTTGTGTTGATAAACAATTTCTCGACGACGGGGCGCATCCTTAGAGCGCGGAGCTTCCCGCACACAAATACACAACACTTTGCAACTGTTGAGATGGAAGGATTTGGAAAAAAGATGGCGGGGGAGAGCAGGAAGTGCAGCAAATGGGAATGGAGAAGCCCAAGAGAGGGAAAGATGGAATCTTCTGGAACCTGATAGCTTCCAGTTTCAAAATTGCTTTTGTGACAAGGAATTTCGAGTTGAACCATTCACAGATTGTTTGGGAACTTCTTGCACATGAACCACTCCTTCTAGAACTTTTTTGAGAAAGATTTCAGAAATGGCATCATTGTTGACTACCCAAACCTTCTAGAACTTTCGAAACATCAAAATATTTGTCCGTTGAGCCACTTGATAATTGAGGGTAACAACTTTTGTTTCGATCTGTTTCCATGGGAATTTGCCATAAACTCCTCCTCCTCCTCCGCTTTCCACCAGCAGATTCCCCCACTTTCTTTCATTCTCGGAGTCCCAATTTCTCCCAAAAACTAGAAAACCGTATCTTTTTCCATGACTCATTTCCTCATTCCGCAAACAGAAGCCATGACTCACACTCACTCCATCAACTACTCGCCCTACAACTGGAACACTAACAAAACAAAACACGAAACCAGTTCGATGACATCAATTCCTTCTTCTCGTTGTTGTTGTTTTTGTTGTCCTCTTCCTCTTCCCCTCAATTCCCCCTCCTTCTCTCCGATTCATCTCTGATCGTCTGAGAAACTGGAGGCGAAACTGGGCCAAGAAGTCAACTGACGCACGGTGTTCTGCGGGAAGAAGCAGAAGCATCGCCTTCTTGTTTTTGTTGTTTTTGTATGTCACCCGCAATCGTCGATCATAAGACACCATTTCGGGGGAATCAGGGACCGAACACATCTCATCTCCTGACAGTTTCAGACATCCGAAGCCGCCTCCTCCCTCCTGAGCATCGCCGCCACTGTCGCCGCCTCCACCGCTTCCTCGTCGGTCAACCAGATCTCGTCGGTCCCTTCCGTCAGCTCCATGCCGTCCTTCATCAACCATCAGCTGCCTCAGCAATCCAGCACTCCCAGTGGATCCGCAGGACCTGCTCTTCAACGAGCAGCTTCATCGGCTTCAACGGAGACGTCACCGAATCCAGACGCCAAGTCGTTCGTGCCAAGAAGAAGTCGGATATCAGACAAAACGGTTCAGCCGATTGCCACTGATATTTCCAAGAACAGGTTGGTTACAAAAGATTTGAACCCATCTGAACCTTTATTTCCAGAGAATTCTACCGTGCCAACGACGTCAGGCCTCCGTACACGTATGCTTCTCTGATCCGTCAAGCCATCATGGAGTCCACCGAATGCCAGTTGACGTTGAATGAGATCTACACTTGGTTCACCGACACGTTCGCCTACTTCAGAAGGAACGCTGCCACGTGGAAGGTGAGGTCATAGGCCACATGATCCTCTCCGGGTCAGCACATAGAAAGAGAGGGGTTTTGAAAAAGTGCATGCAACAAAACAGCCCCGGCCCGCGACCCTGAATGCATCAGCTGAGTGTTCTGGCGACATCGAAACAGACCGGAAATCCCGGAGGGGGCGAGAGAAACAGAGAGGCACTGGTGGCGCCGCGCAAAAGTGCAAAGACATCATCAAGTGACACATGTGCACAGACAGACACGGGATAGGGATGCGGGGAAAATGAAGAGAAAGGCAAAGACGTTTTTTCGAGGGGTCAGGGGTTGGGGTTGCAATAGAAGCCGGTTGATTCTCGCAGCGAATAATTCGTGGTTTTCGTGCCAAGACCCATCTGTTTTGTTTCAGAACGCTGTCCGTCACAACCTCTCCCTGCATAAATGCTTCCAACGTGTCGAACAAAACGTGAAAGGAGCCGTATGGACCGTCGACGACTCGGAGTTCTACCGAAGACGTCCGAACCGTGCCTCGGCCACCCGATCCCAGCCACAAACGCCTCTTCCGGAAGATGTGAGTATAGATTGCACGAGAAACAGTTTTGTTTTGCTTTTTAGAGTTCGCTTTTAGTGTTCGTTCGTCTTCTCTAACCTTGAAGTGAATAACTGATTAGAAACTCCCAGCTAGAACTTAGAGAGACTCACCCGAAGCGAACTTTGAATTGACGAATCGAACCGTGTCTCGTGCTCTTTCCTTTCGGAGCTCTCAGAAGACCGCCCAAGTCAATTCAGATTTCGCAACAGAAATACTTTGATTCGAGTGCGCTGAGCTCATTTTTGGAAATGCAGAACTTCGACCCGGCCTCACTGTCCACAGAGCAGTTCCAGCTGAACGGTGGACTCGAAGGCGTGCTTTCACTGCTTGGTAAGACATAGAAGCCCGCTTCGAATACCATGGCAATCGCCCGTTTCTTTCAGCAAATGCCGATGTGAACCAGTTGAACATGACGCTGAACCCGTCGGGTGTCGGAGCCAACTCGGGTAGCGGACCGATCGAACTGCAGCAGATTACGGTGAAGGAGGAGATGATGGATGTGACGGATCAGCATAATGGACACACGTTGAAAGGTAACGGAAATTTGAAAAACGAGAAAGACGGAACAACTAACATACCAATAAGCTGAACGGGTATTTGATTCTTTTTTGAAACATTGATGTCAGTTTTAGCCAAATTCCTAAAACCCTAGCCTAGTTTCTCTTCTCTCTCCTCTATTTCTAACCCTCCCCACACCATTTTGACCTCATTTCAGAGATCACCCAAAACCAAAACTGAAACGTTTTCAGTCGACGCACAGCACCAGAAAATGAAGCGTCCCGCCTCGGCGAACCCGTCCATCTCATCCGCCGTCTCCTCTTCCTGTTGACCCAACCCCAGTGCCTAGTAACTTATTGGCCATACTTTCGTTAGGATATTCACTTTTCCACTTCACTTTCTTTTTCCCCCATCCGAACCCCTGCAATAATGATGAAAAGTTACCATGTTTTGTCTCCTTCCTTTTCCCCCTTCTCTCTCCGGATACGGTCTCACAATGGTTTCGTAGCCTTTTCATATTCATTGTTGCCTTGTTTCCCCCTCTCAGTTGCTTCTTCGTTCCCACCACTGACCCTCCCCTTCTTGATCTACTACCATTTCATTCTCCGTCCAGGGTCTCCCCAACTCTTCCATCCAAATCTCTCTCTCATTCTGGCAGTCTTTAGCGTTGTTCCTGTTGTGATTCTTCTTTCCCATCCCCACTCGTTTTACCTCAAAAAACCCTCTCGTAGATCGTCCAGTCCCATACACTTTTGTACTCTACGCGCATGTTGTGATATGTGTAATGGTTTCTTTTCCTCTCCCTTTGCAATTTCTTTCTCTTTTTTGTCGAGATATTGATACCTCAATAATGAATTTCAGCGCCACTTTTCGAAACTGTTCTTACAAAGAAATGTCTGGGGCGCCCAAGATATTGACTGAAAGTCACAAAATGTTTGATTCAAAAACTTTATTTATCATGTTTGTATTTATCAGATTCCAAATTTCAGTAGCTTATAAGTTATCCTTTTGAGCTCCGATCCGCTCTCTAGAACCGGAAAGCGGCATTGTCGTGCGCCTCGGCGTACTGTCGGTACTCGGTTTGTCGCTTCTTCTTCATCAGAGCTTGCCCTGAAAATACTTTGCTTTCTCACGGTTTTAATAATCTTTTTACGAACCAACACATCCATAAATTCCACTGAAAAAGTAGAGAATAATCACGAGAGAAGAGGCTCCGATGAGGATCGAAAGAAAGATTTGACGTTCGTTCGGAGTGAAACACGATGTGGTCCACATCTTAGGGTCCTGCCACGTGCAGGTGTCTCCGCCGGGGCTGAAAGTGTCGAAGTGATAAGAGGTGATAAAGATCAGAATAGGCTTACGTGACTTTCTTGACTTTTTGGAAGGAAATCGAGGCAAAGACGATGACAGTGGTGGAGATGAGCACTCCGATGGTGTTGGAGAAGTGGTACAGATTAGCCAGAACCTTTTCTTTCTTGTACGAGTTGCCATGGGATCCAGCCAGCAACACTTGACTGCACAGAATGAAAACTCCAGCGGCGAAAGAGACGATGTAGCAGATATTCTCGTTGGAATCCTTCGAGTTCAGCCCCAGTCCTCGTCCCCAGAGCATCCAGGTTCCGATGATGGTCATGGCGACGGCGGGGTATCTGGAGAGAAGATAACAGACCCGTTGGTAGCCCAGAGAAGAGTTGTTGAAGAGGGCTAGTCTGTCGACGTCTTCTGATGTCTCCGCCACCAACTGATTCGAATCCTTGAGCTCAATAGCTTCAGGACTCGAGGTCGGAGTCATGATCCGTGGAGGCTGCAATCCGATGACTGCAGAAGTCGCTGGATAATCGGAGAATCGGATGAAGTCCGCGTGATTGTCAGCGGAAGTCACTGTCCGATCCCTCGAGTATTCTCTGGTTCCGGTGCCATAGTTGTGATCAGTGGCAGTGTCCACGAATCGGGGATGAGCTGTCACATCGGTTCTGATCCGAAGAGGAGCAGTGGAATAGCCAGAGATTGGTGGAGGACTCCGGGGAGCACGTTCAGCTGTGGAAGACAGGAGAGTCGGCAGGTAGAAGGGACTGTCAATCTCTGAGAGCCGACGGGATGGAAGATGATCGGCGATGTAGGTGGGAGAGGTCAGGATGTCGTTCCGACGCGGCAGAGTGGAGGCATGCGCTGAAAATATTAGATTTAGAATAATGACCAGATCCCAGAGCTTTAAAAAATCTTCCGATTTTTCTGATTTCTACAAATTCCTTACGTGAAATAAGCTGTAAACACCTCCTCACCCATATTCCACACTTGAAACAGTCATTCTCATGCCCCCACCCTTTCAGTGACTAACCCCTCCACATTCCATTCTTCTGATTCACCTAACCCACTCAATCCACAAAACAATTCCACAAAGCCTGAACTCACGAGACATATAATTGGATCCTGTGAGCTGTGCCGACGGCTGGGCGATCGCGATTCTCGGGATTCGGATCGGCTGGGCGGCTGCCAGTGCCTGGCCTTGACGGCTTCGTTCTGTCATTTCTTACCTGGAAATAAGAAGAGAAATTGTTTAGTAATCGAAAAAGACACTTGAAAATACGAAGAAACTTTGAAACGGGAGAATCTAGTATTGTTGTGCGTAGAACCGAAAACCGCGGCGCCGAGCATTTCTTACGCGTTGATAACTGATAGTGGAGGGAGAGAATGCCTTGCAAATGTATGCACACACAAATAAAATGAAGAATTGAAAGTTGTACACAGGCTTGAAATGGTTGATAAGGAATGCGGGGAAGAATGGGAGGGGTGACAAGAAGAGAGGAGGCTGTTTTGAAATGTTCCAGCGAAGAGGGAAGGTCTGAGTATTCATATTTACTTAAACTTTTCATAATCTTTTTGATAAACATATTTAGCAACTGTAACAAAACAGTAAGCACAGTTGGATGGTTGATTTGTCCGAGAGGAGTACACGGTGGAGAATGCGTGTAGTTCACGTGGACAACCGTACAACTCCTGAATGTTTTGCTTTTCTGTGAAGTATTGAAAATTCTTGAAACTTTATTTGTCACAAAAAATTGAAATATCAAAATTTGACAGTAGTTCCTGGATAATGCGGTCTCGTCGTGCTCCTATCACTCGGTTTGACTGGAAGAACCTTGTAAACAAATGGAATGTAATGAGACATCTGATCAGTCAGCAATCGACGGTACTCAGTGCTTCGGAAGTAACAGACGTAGGCGTTTTGGGAGTAGGCGACGATGGCGGGGAGAACCTGAAGTATTGGTCCCTCTTTTCAATCCATCAAGTAGTCTAGTTCACTCTAGTCTCTAGTTCAATCTTGCAAAGATCATACTCGAAATAAACTAGAGCCCCCCGAAATCAAAGTCTCAATAAATCATTGCTCCCACTCATTTCGCCCTCCTCATGGAATCCAATTACGGAAGCATTCAGCTCTTGTCACGTGCAAATGACTCACGTTGTAATTGTGCACGAGCGACGCATAGTCTGGATTGACTTTGAGCACGGTGACTGCGGTGCCGACGCCTGTCGAGATGAACCTGGTGAATAGGAAGGTGACGATGAGCACTTGGAGGGTCCGGAGGGCTCGGCGCTCGATTAGGCGGATGTCAGAGATGTTGTGGTTGACTGGAAAGTGGAATTTCTGATGAGACCACAACTCAAAAAAGTAATGAACTCCTAAATGTTCTGAGAACTATTCAGACACTTATTCAATGAATTTCTGGTCTATTTTGGGGAACGCATTGCTTTGTTTTGTAACTTTCGGTCCCGAATTCCCAGACTAATAATGTCAACGTACCTTTCCACGAAAGCAATGCAAATGCGCTCGAATAGAAGATAATCGTCAAAAACGAAAAGGCCAACATCAACTGATACCACCATTGCTTCACTGATGGGATCACTGACGCTGGTGGATTACACATCTGAAACCAGCTCTTCCATCTCTAGAGTTCTCCTGTCCTCACCGGAATCTCTGAATCATCCATTGTCACTGCACCCGCTATCATAATTCCCATTCCATAGAAAACTGGAAGTGCATAAAGCATCGGGAAGTACCAATCGATATGAAAGTGTCGGTACTTGATGGGGATCAGTATGGCTAGAAAGAGATCGAATGATATCATGCAGATGGTTCCGGTTTGAAGGCAATGGAACAGGAGAAGAGGGAATGTGGAGTAGAAGCAGACAGTTCGGTGGATACGGTAAGAGTAGAAGGTGGCTGATAAGATGATAAGGAGAGATAAGGGGCAAAGGGTTACCTGCAATACCAAAGCCCATGTTTACAAACTCGAATAAGAGGCAGAATGTGTGGAAGAAGGCGAGGGAAGCCATGATGAGACCTGGAAGATTATCAGTCACTGTTATCAGAATCAGTACTCACCAAACTTTGACTTCAACGACTTATTCCTCAGAATCACGAAAACCAAATTGATATTTCCGAATAATCCGATGAACTCGAACACGAGTACAATCGAATAAATGATAGTCCTGTGCACCTTGTACTCTTCCTCTGATATCACGGAACCCATTGGAAAAGCAAGGAATAACACGGCCAGGTGGTCAAATCAGAAGGGGCGGAGATGTTGACGCAGAGTTGAGATGTGTGTATTTTGAAGTAAGTTGTGTCCAGAAGAGGTGGAAGGTTAGGGATGAAGAGCTGCTAATGAGATGTTTGCTCTCATCTGAATTCATATGGACGCTTGTTTTTAATACGAGAAAGTGGGTAATATTAACGGAATATGAGTATCAGGCTCGAGTGTCTGCAGGAAGTACATGTCAACACGAAGGGAATGACACTGATCACTTTATTTCGTTGCTGTTTCTGGAAAGGCTCATAGGTTGGGGACATGACTTGAAACGTTGATAAGCTGAGAACGAAGGCATTGCATTAGTAAATATCTCAAAACAGTGGTTTACGGTTCTTGTTTTCAGTTGTCCAACTTGATATTTCAGTTTTAGCTTCAACTTCAAATCTTGCAATGCACTAGATTTCTGATTGTTTGTGATACAAGGTCATGAGAATAGTTGGCTTTTTTCATGTCAACAAGACATCTCTTGAATGTTCTGGAATTCTCTCAGGTACTGTGACACAGAGAAATCTGAATTTTGCAAGTTCTCTTCATAGGTTAGTCTAACAAGGAATGCTACCAAGGTGACCCCCGCGGATTCAGGTAGGAGTATTTTTAAAATGTGACCTACCAACAATAAAACTCGTCACAGTGGGGTTTTGCATGAAGGATTTTTCCATGAAGCCATCAAAGTGTCGAGTCAGTACTGAAATTGAGTAGGTCCGATAATGACGTCATCTGAATCCTTCCTCCTTTTCCAAATCCAACTGCATCTGTTGTAGCTTAATCCCAAAAATTAATTAAGTGTTCTCTTTCTGTAGTACTATTTAAGTTCTTAACTGAAAAAGCTTGAAAACAACATCCGTGTCCGTGTAACTTCCGCGTCTGCTAGATTCGTTATGAATCAAACTCCTATCAGGGCCAGAAGACAACTGTCTCGTTGTACAGACGAACGTTTCGAAGGTCCTTGAACAAAAGCAAACATCAGGTTCCCCAGAACATTGTCTACGATCAAATTAGGTCAGACAAGTAAATGAATAGGAATTCAATGAATCCAGTCATGTGCTGCATTTTCTCAAAATTTGGTCTGGAGCAAGTTCAGTGTCAGAATTGGTTAGTGATAATGATATTTTGTGTCTTGTCTCTGGAATAGGGTCCACAAAAAAGTGTAATCTTTATTGACACAGTTCATCACAAAGATTTATCAGTTTCAATGTCTGATCGACAACCTCGGCATTAGCAT
Organism: Caenorhabditis becei; assembly: GCA_900536315.3. Lineage (NCBI taxonomy): Eukaryota > Metazoa > Nematoda > Chromadorea > Rhabditida > Rhabditidae > Caenorhabditis > Caenorhabditis becei. Next base: position 230,472 of record LR539299.1, read on the forward strand.
CAACTTCCTCAACATCCTCTGTCCGCCTTCCTTCTCATTTTTCTTGATCTTCACAACAGAAACCGATGTCTGTTTCTGGTCCAGACTCGACAATCTCTCGTTTTTCGGAAGAATGGCTCCCAGTCTCGGATGAATCTTCGACAGTTGTTCTTGCAGTAGTGCTCGGTATTCGGAGCTTCGGAAGTAGCAGATGTAGGCGTTCTGCGAGTAGGCCATCACTCCGACGATGATCTGCAATCTGACTCTTCCGATGGGGCGGTCAGTTCGCACTCACATTGTGATTCTGAACCAAAGCAATAATCTCCTTATCAATGCCCAATGCAATCAGAATACTCGCCAGGGAAATAGTGATGCATCGAAGAATCAGAAAGACGCTGATAAGGAACTTCAACGTCTTCAAGGCTTTCTTCTCGATGAATCTGATGTCTTGAGAGTTTCTCCGGGCTTTGAAGTAGATGAGAAGAAAGGCACTCAAGTAGAAAAAGACGGTGAGAGCTGTGAAGACCATCATGAAGTAGTACCATTTGGCAGTGACTAGGGGAGGGAGAGCCGACGGTGGGTTGCACATCTGAAATGGAAAGTTGGAAGAGAAAGTTGCTTCAGAAAGCACCTGGAGCTCTGCATCTTTTAGGTAGATAAACCCGAAGATTACTGTAACAGTTCCATAGAGGAATGGCAATGCGAAGATGCAGGGAAAGTAGATTGAGAGGTAGAATGTTCGGTATCGAATGGGAAAGAGGATGGTGATAAGGAGATCCAGTGATAAGACCCAGACGGTTCCAGTTTGGAGGGAATGGATGAAGATGTAGGGGATGATGGCAAAGAAGCAGGTGGTTCGGTGGATACGGTACGAGTAGACTGAGGCTAAAAATGGGGGAACTGGAGATTGGAAGAAGGAAAGGACTGGGTACCTGCAATGCTGAAGGACATGTCGACAAGTTCAAAGATAAGGCAGAAAGTGTGAAGAACAGCAAGGAAAGAGAGGATTAGTCCTGGAAAATTTGGATTATTTGGGGATCGGCAGGTCTCCAAAACTCACCATATTTCGTCTGCAACGACTTCTTCCGTATCGTCAGCACAATCAAATTCAAATTTCCGAACAACCCGAACACTTCGAAAACCAGCACAACACAATAGATAATGGTCCTGTGGATACGATATGTCTCTTCGGAAACCATCTGGAAGGAACTGATACAAGGAAGTGGAAAAGGGAAGAGAGAAATTTGATTCGAAAGGCTATTCATAAGTCGTAATTAGTTCCGAAAACTCATTTTTCATCACGAGGGGAATGTGACGTCTAGACCTGGAAAAGTTGCATTTGAGAGGCTGGGAGTGATGAAGTTAGTGACTGATTGGCTGATAAAGAGCAAAAAGTGAGTGATCTGGTCGGGTGCACTAATTGCGGGATGTCATCGGGGGTATTCAGGAATAGCTAGGTTGGATTCTGAGAAATGGTGATAAAACTGGTCGATTTAGCTCACTAATCAGACGGTTGTTTTTGTTGTTCGAGTGCGAAGCCAATTATTCTCTGGACTGACCTCGAAAGGTGAAAACATAAGAGCAGATATTGGAAAGCTCAAAAAGGGAAAATCATTCCTCGTCGAATCGGAACTTCCCGTTCTTTTTGTTTTGCGTCAGAATCACCAAACCACCAATAATGGATCAAAACAACGTCGAAGGCGGGTAAAAATGTGATTTGGAAGAGGCTGTTGACACCGGAAATTGGCATGGTGAACCGAGTGAATTGATGCAATCAGATGATATTCACGTAGACGAGCCGGCTCTTTTTGGAGCCTGTTTTGCACGATTCTGATGAAAACGGTTCATTTTCCATTTATTAGGCGACAACTTGAAGGTGACTGGTGTAATTGGTTGGTGAAGAAGAGGATTCTGCTGGGGTGACATGGACGATTCGGAAGAAAGTCTTCAGAATGAACTGACGGTAAGGGGTCACGAAAATGAACGAAGCAAGTGGAGAGAAGAAGGGAATGAGCAGGAAACCGGAGGAAGTGAAGTACTCGAGCATCGGACTGTTGTAGATCTCGAATTGGCCGAGAGCGTACGAGAGGATGCTGAAGAAGAAGAAGCCGGGGAGCATGGCTTGGTAGGTCAGCGACTGGAAAATGGATTGAATTGTTAGGGTTAATGGGACTGGAGTCACCATGAGCAGCTGGGAATGGAGATTCTTTGTGTCTTTCGCAATATTGACTCCCTTGAAGCTGAGCCTTGCAATGATCTTCCTCCTCAACACCAGGATACAACAGTACACGGGAGTCACCGGAACAGTCATGTGCAGAATGGTGAACATCGCGGAGAAAGTGAATATCTCCTTGTTTCCAGTGACACACAGCCCTGTCATGTTGTACCGTTTTCCCAGAATCTCCCGAACTTCTTCTGGATCTCCCTGCGCGTAGAGGAAAGTGATCCATTGGATTGTGGATGGGATGTATATTATCAGAAGGATGATAAGAAGGGTTTTCCGAGAAGGGGCGGGACGGAAGAGGATGTAGTATCGGTAGGAGAAGGAGAGCAGAAGGGACCAGAGGGTGTGGGCCAGGAAGTGCAGCATCAGGCTGTATCTGAAAGTTTGGAAACGTTGGTTCCCGATGAGTACAAGCTCAAAGACCAGCTAATCTAGGTGATTACGTGGTTTTTGACCCCGAATAAAGATGATTCCGATTAGTTGATTATGAAAAGAAGGATTAGTGGGTTAGGGCTCAAGGACAAAGTACACACAGGTACGTCATGGAAAGAGCTGGCTCAGATGGCGGTACAACTCACAAAGTATAGCAAGTCGTCGGTCCTGCGTACTTGCAAATGCCACTGGACACATAACCCAATGTCCTTCCAGCCGGGATGATCCTCTGTTGGACGAAGAAATCGAAGAAGCAGGCGAAGAAGTCGGTCAGGGCAAAGTTGACGATCAATGTGGCGTAGGATCGGATGACTCGAGGTGTTTGGAACAGGGCCAGGTAGATGAGGAGGGCGTTAAAACACATGCCAAGGATGGCGATGATCGAGTGGGAAATTGAGAAGATGGTCACGAAATCGGGGAGCATTTTGGACAGACTGGTCTGAAACGTGGCTTTATACTGTTTACGAGATGTCTAACAAGACACATTCATGAAGGAAAAAGGAAAATGAAAACACGATTTGAGACTAGCTGGACCAAAAACATGTGATCCACTTGTTTTATATAGGGAACCGAGAAGAATAGAAGGGATTAGTAGGGAGAGAGTCCACTCTATTGTCTTTGGAGTCTAAGATCAGTAAGGCAAGGTAAATGCACTAACGTCGACTAATGAGTCACAGAGATCTTCGGTCGAGGAAGCTAGTGTTTCTGAAATGTTAGGCATGATCTTCTGATGATAGTGGGAGTGTGGAACCAGCTGTTGGTGAGACGCATTCTGGATAGTTTTCCAAACTTTTTAACCGCACCCACCACCGGAGGCTGAAAAAATTTCAAAACTTTCTTTTTCTGGCAAGTTTTGCGGAAACCATAGCCCATCCGTTATTTTCTTTCAGACGTCTCCGAGGAGAGTGTTCGTATGTTCCGCAAGGACGACAAGGCCGGAAAAAACGTCGGAAAGGCACTATCAAAGTGGACCGAAAAATAAAGTTATTGAGTTTTTCTTTATTTGGAACAAAATTCATAAGACGCGTTCTCTGAGAGGATTCAACTCTGGGGGAGGGGCCGGGAACAGCCTTTTTAAAAATTGTCTCGGAAAAAATCCAAAAAATTATGGTAGAACCCTTGGGTGGTCCCAAAACGAAACCACCAATCAGAACTGACAAAAAAATTTTTTTCGAATTTTGATCATCGGTAATAGGTGAAAACTTCAAAAAATCATAACTTTCTTCAAACTCAACGTTGTGCGAGCACTCTTCGCTTGTATGTTTTATGAGCCAGTCTGCATGTTTGGGATTTTTCCTGACATTTCTCGAGCTGTGCAACGTGTTAAGAAAAAATTCATTACACAGATATTGATTTTTTATCATGTTACAGATACCGAGTTAAAGCGATGTAAAAATTTTTACTAATACCTTGCAATAGTTGGTATCTAGAAAAATTTATTTCAGATTTTTAAAGTGTCCGCAAAATTTAGGAAAAATGAATGAATATTAGATGTAAAACGAAAAATGACACATTTTTCAGTGTAAAAATTTTCAAATTTTTAGTTTTTTTTCTGGACAAGGTATTTTGTGTTCGACGTTTATAATAATGTCTTATTCATCATTTCCGACAAAATTAGTGATCCGATTTTCCTTATCAAGACTGATTTTCAGCGATATCAGTCGTTAACTTATCTGATAACTTATCAGGTCAGGATGAAGAGCTAGCAAGATGCACTCAACTGAAGAAATGTTGGCCTGAAACACCTTCACATGACTGCACTTGACCCTGTGCTCGAACTTTGAATTTCACCAAAATTTCGAATTTTTTATAGTTTTTGTCGTTTTTCACCAGATTCGACGTGTAGGGATACGTTCGAAAAAATCGGAAAAAATAAAAAAATTCAGAAAATTTATTTTTGTTAATTTTTCATTTATTCTGACCCAAACCAGCATTTACAGTGCAAGAATAAATTTTCTGAATTTTTTTTATTTATTTTCTGAATTTTTTTACACGTCGATTTTTTCGAACGTATCCCTACACGTCGAATCTGGTGAAAAACGACAAAAACTATAAAAAATTCGAAATTTTGGTGAAATTCAAAGTTTGAGCACAGGGTCAAGTGCAGTCATGTGAAGGTGTTTCAGGCCAACATTTCTTCAGTTGAGTGCATCTTGCTAGCTCTTCATCCTGACCTGATAAGTTATCAGATAAGTTAACGACTGATATCGCTGAAAATCAGTCTTGATAAGGAAAATCGGATCACTAATTTTGTCGGAAATGATGAATAAGACATTATTATAAACGTCGAACACAAAATACCTTGTCCAGAAAAAAAACTAAAAATTTGAAAATTTTTACACTGAAAAATGTGTCATTTTTCGTTTTACATCTAATATTCATTCATTTTTCCTAAATTTTGCGGACACTTTAAAAATCTGAAATAAATTTTTCTAGATACCAACTATTGCAAGGTATTAGTAAAAATTTTTACATCGCTTTAACTCGGTATCTGTAACATGGTAAAAAATCAATATCTGTGTAATGAATTTTTTCTTAACATGTTGCACAGCTCGAGAAATGTCAGGAAAAATCCCAAACATGCAGACTGGCTCATAAAACATACAAGCGAAGAGTGCTCGCACAACGTTGAGTTTGAAGAAAGTTATGATTTTTTGAAGTTTTCACCTATTACCGATGATCAAAATTCGAAAAAAATTTTTTTGTCAGTTCTGATTGGTGGTTTCGTTTTGGGACCACCCAAGGGTTCTACCATAATTTTTTGGATTTTTTCCGAGACAATTTTTAAAAAGGCTGTTCCCGGCCACTTTCGACTTTCTCGGACAACGTGTCATAAATACTTTTCAAACATCATCCAACCGGTTGATTGTTACTGGTGTATCTGTTGAAAGTGAGCGATGTTTCCGTCGGTTCAACTGCCGGTGTTCTGAATATCTTTCGGCTTATGAATCTCCGATACGGAGTCACAAAAATGAAAGAAGCGAGTGGGGAGAGAAACGGAATAAAGAGAATGCAGGAGAAGGTGAAGTACTCGAGGGCCGAGTGGTTGTAGATGCCGAGCTGGCCGATTCCATACGACACTGCACTGAACAGGTAGAAGCCAGGGAGGGTTGCTTGGTACGTCAAGGCCTGGAAGACTGTTGGGGTTACTGTAACTGAAATCGTCTTACCATGAGAAGCTGGGAGTGCATGTTCTTGGTGTCCTTCGTGATGTTGACTCCTTGGAAACTGAGTCTCGCAATGATTTTCCGACGAAGAAGCAGAATGCAAATGTAGACAGGAGTGATCGGAAGGGTCATGTAGAAAATGGTATAGAGTGCGTAGAAACTGACAATGTCTTTGGTGCCAGTGACACAGTAACCCGTGAGATTGTAGTCTGGATACTTGTCATGAAGTATCTCAATGATCTCCTTCGGATCATCTTGCGCCCAGAGAAACGAAACCCATTGGAGAAGTGATGGAAGGTAGATGACAAGGACGATGATGACGAGTGTGGTTCGGGATGGGGCCGGATAGAAGAGGATGTAGTATCTGTAGGAGAAGGAGAGCAGAAGAGACCAGAGAGAGTGGGAAAGCGAGTGGAGCAGCAGGCTGTAGCTGGAATCAATCAGAAGTTAGGGATCAATGTAGAAGTTACCCGGGGGGAAATTGGATTTGATAGCTTTGGCCTGGGTGCCGAAAATAACTCGTTTATTGGTTCAGAACTTGGATGTCAGAAATTGCGAAGAAATATGAATCTACTCACCCAACATAACAAGCCGTTGGTCCAAAGTACTTGCAGAACCCAGTTGACATGTATCCGAGAGACAATCCAGCAGGGATGATTCTCTGCTGAACGAACAGATCGAAAAGGCAAGCACAGAAGTCAGTGAAGGCAAAGTTGACGATCAATGTGGCATAGGATCGGATGACTCGGGGTGTTTGGAACAGGGCCAGGTAGATGAGGAGGGCGTTGAAACACATGCCAAGGATGGCAATGACCGAGTGACCGTAGGAGAAGACGGTGAAGAACTCGACCATTTCTGGAAAGATCTGGAACAGAAGAGAATTGCCGAGTGGAGCTGGATGAAAAAGAGAGAGTGAGTGGCACAGCTGTTTCTTGACATGTGTAAATGGGTCAACTCTGGAGGCTAAATTTGGTTTTTTTTTTCTCGATTGAGTTGGTGAGGCTTTGAAAATCATCTGGAGAGCCTGAAAATGTTGAGAAGACTCTACAGAGAACAGGTGAGAAGCTGGAATTGCGTATTTTGAAGTGAATCTTTGCAAAATTCGGGGTTCACTTTATTTTATTTTCAAAGGGAAAAAGAAAAAGATTCCGTCCAAACATTCAAAACTCAAAACTCTATTCCGCCAAGACATTATCCAATCACTTGAATGTGACTCGTGTAATGTGGCGCAGTCGATGAAGCTTCCGTTGGGTCGACCTTTGCAATTTTGAATAACGACTTTTTGATGAAACGGCGATACGGAGTCACAAAAATAAAAGAAGCCAATGGGGAGAGGAAAGGAATAAAAAGAAAGGAGGAGAAGGTGAAGTATTCGAGGGCCGGATGGTTGTAGATGCCGAACTGACCGATGGCGTAGGAACCGACACTGAACAGATAGAAGCCAGGGATTGCTGCTTGGTAGGTCAGGGCCTGAAAATATTGGTAGGGCTACTGTAGGATATTCACACTTACCATGAGCAATTGGGAGTGTAAGTTTTTCGTGTCCTTCGTGATGTTGACTCCTTGGAAACTGAGTCTCGCAATGATCTTCCGGCGAAGAAGCAGAATGCAAATGTAGACAGGAGTGATCGGAAGGGTCATGTGGAGAATGGTGAAGAGCGCCGAGAAGCAGAGGATGTTCTTGGTTCCAGTGACAGTGTGATTCGTGAGATCATACGCTGGGAACTTGTTGTTGAGGATCTCCATGATCTCTTCTGGATCGTCTTGAGCCCAGAGGAAGGATACCCATTGGAGGAGTGATGGGAGGTAGATGACAAGGACGAGAAGGATCAGGACATGACGAGTTGGAGCGGGGTGGAAGAGGATGTAGCATCGGTAGGAAAAGGAGAGCAGGAGGGACCAGAGAGAGTGGGATAGGAAGTGCAGCATCAGGCTGTATCTGGAAGAAAGAGAGAGAGAGTTACAGTTTCAATGGCTAGAAGCACTAACCCAACATAACACGTCGTTGGCCCAAAGTACTTGCAGAACCCATTCGACACATATCCCAATGTCAATCCGGCCGGGATGATTCTCTGCTGAACGAACAGATCGAAAAGGCAAGCGCAGAAGTCGGTGAAGGCGAAGTTGACGATCAATGTGGCATAGGATCGGATGACTCGGGGTGTTTGGAACAGGGCCAGGTAGATGAGGAGAGCGTTGAAACACATGCCAAGGAGGGCCATTATGGCATGAACACAGGAGAAGACCGTTGGGAAGTCGACCATTTCTGAAACAAAAGTTGAAAAAGAGATAAATTAAAGGGAAAAAGTGTTCATAAAAATGAGTTCTGTCTGAAACCGGAACAAAGTGAATATTGTATGAGGGAACAGTGGTCAATTGTATTTAGCTCCGTCACGAACAGAATTGACGTGGGAAGAGGACATGATCCCAGTGGTCAGAAAAGTTTAATTGGATTCAAAATTCAGTTAAGAGATTTCTGAAAAGTGGCAAAAATCAGGTAGAGGGTCATAAAAGGAAATGATACTTTGATCTGGAACGTTGTGAAAATGTGGGAAACTCGAAACGGGGGACCAGGAAGAAACTCTCGAACTACAACCTACACTTGCAAACGACTAGAGAAAACACACCTTTCCCTTATAAATACAGACTCTGAATAGGGTCTCTGATGAATAATCCGCTAGGCGGGGGCCGTCGGAACCTTCGAGAACCTTTGAGAATAGGGTCCTAATTGTGTGTGACGCAGAGTGATCAGTGAAATACTAGAATGTAGGATCAGAGGATGATGATGATGTTACACTACTCACCACTGATTCAGAAAGGACAAGGTGGTAGACAAGGTTTTCAGATTTCTAAGCGCATGATGGACGTTCTCAGATCAGCGAAAAGGAAAACTGCCACTGTTGAACTGGAACACTTGAATCCGTGAATCCATTCAGAAAAGTCACAAGTCAAAGTGATGACTGATCATTTGACAAAGTATGCATCTCCTCAATAGTGCCCTTATTGAGTTCGGAATCAAAATAACACATCGGTACAATCCAAAAGTACATCGAAAAGGCAAAACCCGACTGTCAAAGGCTCAGCTATCACTGGCCCCTTCCCTTATTTATATGAGTTCCCGTTTGTTTTTCCCTTCCCTCATCATGTCTGGGAACCTTATTTTCGTCTTTCATACTTTTTGTCATCTCGTAGGCTACCTGATTTTCCCATCTTCATTCGCCGAATATCCTTTCTTTGGTTAGCCGAACCTTAACTTTAGTTAGAGATTAGCTTTCATTAGTCTGAACAATCTTCATGTAAATAACAATTATCATCAAATCCCTTTATCAATCAGTTATCACCGAGACAGCCTGTAGTTTGCTCACTGAGCTCGTCGTTCGTAGTCGTCTTCTCCAAAAAATTCTCTGCACAAATTGTCGGTATGGAGTAACGTAAATAAGAGAAGAAACGGGAGTTAGAATGGGAACGAAGAGGAAGGTGGTGGTGATGGAGAACTCGAAAAGGGGATGGCTCCAAAAGCCGAGTTGGGTGGTGAAGTAGCAGAAGACGCCGATGAGGTAGAAGAGGGGCACGGTGGCTTGGAAGGTTAGCGTCTGGAAATAGTGACAACGGGTTCATTCCAGAAGATTCACTCACCCTCAACAACTGTGCATGCAAGTTCTTTGACCTCGTCGTCATATCCACTCCCTTCGACACCAACAACTTTATTATCTTCCTTCTGAAAACTTGAATCCCAATGGTGATCGGAGTACTGATAACAGTCATGTGAATTATAGTGTACAAGGGAGCAAAAGTGATAATATCCACTGCGCCAGTAACCGTCAAACCAGTCATATTGTACTGTGGGAACTTTTCATGAAGGAGGCTTCGAACAACTTCAACATCTAGGTCTTGCAGAAACATTCCGAGCATTTGGATGAAAGATGGGATGTAGACGATGAGTATGAGCAACTGAAGTTTGCATTTGGAAGGTTCGTGATGGATCATCACGTAGTAACGGTATCCGAAGCTGAACAAGTTGAGCCAGAGAGCATGGGTGTGGAAGTGAAGAAGAGCGCCAAATCTGAAAGAAAGCTTCCGGACGAAATGCAAAGGCGCTCCAGCGAACTTACACATTGAAACAAAACTGTGGTCCGATCCTTCCACACGGTCCATAAGAAACATAGAACAGCGTGTCTCCAGATGGAATTATTCTCTGTTGAAGCAGGAATCCAGTGATACAAGCTCCGATGTTAGTGATAGCAGTGTTGATAAGACCAATTGAGTAGGTTTTGATAATCGGAGGGCTATGAAATAGTGCCACGTGGCAAAGGAATAAATTGATAAGACAACCGAGGGTAGTTCCGAAAGTGTGGATTCCAATGAAGAAGGAATCCATCGGAAAGTGATTTTTGGTGGATTTAGCAAGCTTTTTATACATTTTGTATCAGCAACATGTTTATCAGTTTATCAGGTGGAAAAGTTTCAAAGGGATTCAATTGAAAAGAAGAAGATCAGAGTTTGGGTCGAGAAGTGTAGGCTACACGTGAGCTAGATGAGGAGTCAGAAGAAGCGGTAGACCGTGGAGATCAGATAGTCACCCCTTTCTCATCTATTTTCGAACATCTTCTGTTCAATGAACTTCCTTCTTCTTCTACACACATCAATTCCCCAAAGTGACCACAGAGTTCGTATGCAACTTTGCTCGGGAATCTTTCTCTTTCAGCAGATTCAAGACGTATCGCTTATACGGAGAGACATAAATAAGAGAAGATAAAGGGGTTAGAATGGGAACGAGCAGGAAACATGTGAATATGGAAAATTCGAGGAGGGGATGGCTCCAGATGCCGAATTGACACGTGAAGTAGCAGGCGACGCCCAGGAGGTAGAAGACTGGGATGGTGGCTTGGAGGGTGAGGGCCTGGAAGTTGGGAAGGAAGTTGTTGAAGGTACGGTGTCACTTACCCTCAACAACTGTGCATGCAGATTCCTGGTCTTTGATGTTAAATCCACTCCCTTATAGGTCAAATGCTCAATGATCTTCCTCCGCAGCAACAATATGCCAATTGCGATCGGAGTACTCAGCACAGTCATGTGAATGATTGCAAACATCGGTGCGAACCTCAATGTGTCTGCTGAACCACTGATTGTTAATCCCGAGAGTTCATAGCTGGGAAAACGAAGTTTCAGCTCTTTTCGAATGGTTTCTGGGTCGGAATGGTCTAGGATCAATGCGATCATCATGGTGAGAGAGGGAATGTAGAAGATGAAGATGAGCAGTTGAAGGATCCATCGATTGGGCTCTTTTCGGAGCATCACGTAGAATCGGTACGCGAATGCGAGGAAGAGAAGCCAAAGGGAGTGAGAGTAGAAGTGCAGCATGATACCGTACCTGAAACAAAAAGGAAAATACAGTAACCCAGTCTTCCACTCACACATCGAAACACATCTCTGGTCCTGCCTTGACACATGGTCCGTATGAAATGTAGAACAGCTTGAACCCCGACGGAATCATTCTCTGTTGAAGGAGAAAGTCACAGATGCAGGCGCCGACATTGGTGAGTGCAACGTTTATCACAATGACAGAATAGGTTTTGATGAGTTGGGGACTGTGGAAGATTGCCACGTGGCAGAGGAATAGGTTTAGAAAAGAACCGATTAGAAAGCAGACGGTGTGGATGGACATGAAGATCGAGGGAATCATGGTGGAGTGAGGGAGCAAAGTAACACGAATGAGGGAGCAAGCTGTATGAATTAGAGAGGTATTCAGAAAGTTGTTTGATTGTGTACTGGTGGCAAGATCACCCAGATCAACATTGAAAAGAATGAAAGAATGAAAGCAGTCTTTTTGAAACAATGAATAAGGTCAATTGGAATCCAATGGTTTCATCAGCCAATACACTACACAACGTTTCGCCGTGACTCACTGAAACCAACTCCTCCACCAGTTCGTGACCATCGTTCACTTCCGTTTTCCCTAAAGTCGTACCTTATTTTCGCCTCCAACTCCTTTTGTTCTTCCTTATCCTAATCTTCCTCTAGTGCATTATAGCCTCCACTCTATCCACAATCCTGTATTTAAGCCCAACCATCCAGTCCACACTCCCAGTTCCCCCGACCATGTCCCTTATTTTCGTCATCTTCCAAACCGCCTTCTCCTTCATCGGAATGATTCTAAACCTGATGCTCTGCCACGTGGCATACTTCAAGAGTCCTCAATTGATCCGAACCTATTCGATCATCACTGTCAACTTTGCAATCACTGATTTCGCAATCTGCGCCGTCAACTTCCTACTTCAAATGAGAATGATTCCAATTGGAAAGACACTAATCTTCGTTTCTTATGGACCGTGTAAATGGATGAATTCGAAAGTCTGCTTTGACTTGTAAGTGTCAAAACAGATTCATTGAACCATTCCCCTTCCAGATACAGTATCCTCGTCCACGTCTACACCCACACCATCTGGCTCCTGTTCATTTCCTTCTGCTACCGTTACTACGTGATGATCAAGTCGGAACCTTCGAGACTGGCCGTCAAGCTTCTCCTTATCATTATCTACCTGCCCTCCTTCGTTCAAATGCTCCTTCTATTCTTTGAATACGCAGATCCCTTAGTTCTTCTCAGAATCCAAGAGCACCAGATCCCCCAGTACAACCTCCGAGGACTCATGATCTTCGGTGCCGAAGACAGCACAACCTTCAGATCAATGTTCGCAATCGTCCACGTGGCAGTTATGAGTACTCCAATCGTCATTTGCATTTTCATTTTTCGGAAGAAAATTATCAGAAAGTTGGAGTTCAAGGGAGTTGACATGCATCCGAACACCAGAAGTTTACAGTTACAACTTCTACGGGTAAGTGAACACAGCCTCATAACTCAATCATTTGTCTCTTGAGGCTCTGACCTTCCAATCCACGATCCCATTCTTCTACCTCATCGGAGTCGCCTCCTACTTCGTCAGCCGACTCAATGTCTACAGAGATCCATTCTTCGAGTACCTAGTCTTCTCTTCTTTTCTCCTGGTTCCCGTCCTAACTCCCATTTCCTCTTTCATTTTCGTAACTCCATACAGAAAATGGTTGTTGAAGACATTGCATGTGAAACTGGATAAGGTGACGTCAGAGGATTACGGTAGTAGGGGAGATACAAAAGTATTTTCAATGTCAATGAAATAAACAAAATGAGCAAATAAAGTGTTTTCTCTTTCATCGAGTTCGATAAGATTCCTCGAGGAAGTCATTGCAAATGCGAAGTTTGAGGAGTTTGGAGTGGGAGTCTGAAACAAACGTTGTTTGCTTCTGTTCATGTTTTTAAGTCGTTACCTTCTTGTTTGTCCGCGGAGAGCGGAGAGCAGGGATCAGTTGGAAAGCTATCGGAAAGTTAGAATTGACATGAGTACGCACTAGGTGGTTCACAGTTCCAGGTG
>LR539301.1:7812-26910 GCA_900536315.3 Caenorhabditis becei
CCCAACATCGAAGCTAAGCCGCCGGTTTCTAACTTGTACAATTGAACCTTGAACCGACCCGCTGCTGCGAACCCAACTCTAGAGCGCAGTCGACTTTTATCCAGGCCGTCGCCAACTCATGCGCGTGACGATCCACCGTATGAATGCCAGAATTCAGAAATTTTGAATTAGAAGGCGTCGCGCCGAATCAAATGCGTAAAAAATGACGTGCACTTTCTGGTTAAGTTTGGGTGTGTAATTCCTAATTGGGACAGACGCATTGGAAGAAAAGTTTGACATGTTCTGGTGAATGGGAAGAGCTTCACTTTGAACATCAGCCATCACTGACTGATAACAGAATATGTCTAGTATTTGAAACACCTCAAAACTGCCGTGTGGACAGGAAAGAAAGCTGAACGTGCCAGCAGAGAACATATTTTCGAAAAGCATAACTTTGTTGGTGCCGAGAATTTAACCCGCGCCTTACGTGTCTCAATCCCACACACTGCCTATTGCGCCTCACACGCAAAGAAACTTGGCACAGAGAGGCCCTACGTGTAACGATCACGCACCCTGTCATTTGTGCCACACGTCCGCTCGCTACCTGTCCGCCAATCGCTCGCCGCCGTGGCCCGCGATTTCAAACTTTAGTAATTGAACCGGGCACTGACACGCTTCCGCTGACCCAACCTTAGGGCGCAACCGACATCAATCCAGTCTGTCACCAACCCATCCGCTCGCTATGAACATCAGCTATCACTGATAAGCTCCCCTTTCGTTCTAGTGATCTTATCATTGCCCCTGATGCGTTACTGATAACGGGATGTATCTCGGCTATGAACAGGCATCCGAATGACACTAAGCACGATCCCTCTAGCTTCAATTTGAACATCAGCTATCACTGATAAGGTCCACTTTTGGCCTAGTGACCTTATCAGTTGCTGATAACAGAATTTGTCTAGAGTTTGAAACACCTCCAAACTGCCGTATTGAATGCACAACTTTTCTGTCGCTGTTGTGAATGGAATCCGCACCCAATTTATCTCAATCCCACTTTCTGCCCACTGCTCCTCTCTTCTTCGCGAACTGCCCATTTGCGAAAACCGTTCCAAAAGTCACACCGTCTCCTCCGTTTTCAATTCCGTTTCGCTTTTCCCCAACATCAAAACTTCCTCTCTTCTGCACTGCACAACAAATCTGACCCGCGCCCCAAGTGTGATAGCACTTCACGGCGTGAGGAATCGTACGCGCGGCCGTGGATTTTCTTCCACCCGTCCCGTGTCTGCGTCTCTCAGGCGAGAGAGTGTCGGCCACCAACTTTTTGGCGCCAAATTCAAATTTTTACGTTAAATAACTGAAAAACGCTTTGAATATGTGATTTTCGCATAATTTTTCAATCTTCTGTGTTGCACACAACTTTTTCCGAATTAATAATTGTGAAAATCATGTTTTCAACTGAAAAAAAAGCTCCGAAAACCTATTTTCACGAAGTTTCGAGAAAGTCGGTAGAAATACTTGAAGGACCAAATTTTCTGGAGAAAAGACTGTAAAACTATGTTAAGAATCCGTTTTTGCCCCCAGGGAATTTTTATTTTCGAAAATTCTAGTCTAGAAATTGAATAATCGCAAAAATCAAAAATCCCGAAAAATGCAAAATTTCGGAAAAAAAATTTTTTCGGTGTGAAGGAGGGAAATTCACTGAAAACGGATTGTTGCAATCAATTCAGAAAGGTTCCTTAAGTCTAGGAAAATTCTGTTTTTAAAAGTTCTAGGGCCAATCTTGAGATATTGTCAAAAGTTTAAAACCCTGAAAAAACACTGTCGCCAGAAAAATAAATTTTTAGGGGTCAAGGAGGGAAATTCATGTGAAACCCATAGTTTTATCGTGTTCCTCGTAGTTTGTTATGTCTGCCAAAATTCTGATTTCGAAATCTCTAGGGTGGATCTCGAGATATCCGCCGAAACGTGAAAAATTTGCTAATTATTCCAAAAATTCGATGAAAATGGGTGCTACCGTACCCCTCGTGGCCGCGGAAAAAATTTTCTAGGCCGCCGTACGCTTTCTCACGCCGTGACTTTCCCTGTTGCGCCACGCGGCCGCTCTCTGTCACCTGTCGCCGCCGCCGCACGCGTTGTCAAAGGTGGGTAAAACAACCGGATGGCACCGCCATGCCCGCCGACCCAACTCCGGAGCGCAGCCGACATCAATCCAGGCCGTCGCTCACCCATTCGCGCGGCAGTTCGCCTTTTTGAACCCCAGAATCCAGTTATCCTGAAGCTGAAGACGTCGCGACGAACCGAGTCCTTATAAAATTGACGTGCACCGGGAGGTGATAGAACCTGACCCTCTCTGCGAAAGAACGACGAATTTGGCTTTCTAGTTGCTGAGAAGCGGCTGCGGACAGACATACTCACGGACAGACAGACCGACAGAGACACAGAATTTGTCAATTAGTAATAGTGAAGACTTCAAAATTTCGAAAAGTAGTAAGAAACAGGCAGATAACAAATTCAAACAGTCCGAAATTTGTATTTTTGTCACCTAATAGACAGCGTTTGCACCGAACCGAACTGTTCTTTAGTAAGGCAACTGACACACTACAACCCGTCTCCTGTTTTCCTTGCCTTTCGTTTCTCAAAACCTTGTTTCCGCTTTCTCACGCTCATTTGTCAGTTCTTCTGAAGAACTCTAGCGAATGACAGTAACAAGAAGAATTTCTCTCTCTTTCTCTCAGAGCTGCTCAACTGATTTGTCAACTAATTGCCCCACGACACATTGTCCCCCGTTTTATCTGATTTGTATTCCCGTTTCATTTATCTCTCTCGTTGTCGATTCCTATTTTTTTCTAATCTCATTCTTCTTTTCTAAAATTTCCTTATTCGATCCAATATTTCCTCCCTCCCCTTGTTTTCTGTCTCCAATTTCTCAAATTCTTGTTTCCGCTCTCTCACGCTCACCAGTCAGTTCTTTTACAATTAGGGCACCGTTCGAAAAGACAGTAACAATAAACATATATCTATCTCTTTGCCTCTTTCTCTCAATTTCCCAGCTGATTCGAATTCAACAATACTAACAATGCAAGATAGACTGAAGCGCGTTTCATTTACGGATTTCGGAATGTCGCCGCTTCTTCCGCGTCTCCGCTACAATTACAGCTCTCGTCATCGATTTTGAACCATTTTCACTAATTTTCTGTATTTTCAGGCCGTGGGACGACCAACAAACGACCAAAAAGAGCATGTGGCCGAAAGAGAAGAATTTTTGGAAAAAAAAGTTGAATTCATATTTAATAAAGTTTTCTATCTCTTAGAAGTGAAACTCTTGTAAAGAGAAACAGTTCTTGGAACTGCAAATCGCCTTCGTCACCCGATCCGTCGTTCCCATCCCAGCGGAGACCTCTGCCGACTGATCCCAGCGTACGGAATTGCGCCCCATAGCAAATATCCTCGCCGTCACGTCACACCCTCTAATCAGTCACTGCGAGCAGCAATACGGGGATTTGGGAGTTTTTAGGCGATCATGGGAGTGAATCTGTTTTGTTCGCAGCTTTGCCCACAAGGGGTTGTTTTGTGATTTAGTGATGCGCCCTCTCATTTCCTTTTTCCTTTTGAGTTTTCCAAGAGCCCCCCCCCTTTACAGTATCCCCAGCTCAAAGGATTAATTCGAAAAGTCTTCAAGTGGGACTATTTATGTGTTCACGAACTGTTATCCCCCAACTCACAATCGACAGGATCGAAGAGCTCTTCCCGTCTTCCACGTCGACGACTGGTCGTATCGTTTGAATCCACTGACTGCTCAGATTCTGGCTCGGCGAGCTCTGAAAAGTGATCCGTTGGTAACAACGTTGTTTTCTTTATTTTCAGTTTTCTCTCTCCCTCTCCTTTCTTATCACTATGCTTCTCATCTTCTTATCACTAACACTTCTTATTACTCTGCTCAGTGTGCTTTTAGAAGCCCTATTGGTTCAGTGGACCCGAGACAGATTCCGAAAAAAAGAAAAACCAATTCAACTAGAAAGTGGCCGTTTGCACCAGTTTTGGTGATTGAGCGCCCAGACTGGGCCCCACTATTTCTCTGATCAGAGGGTTCATGATTATCAAAGGCCGCGCTTTTTTCCGCTTACGTGGTGAGCTTGGTGTGCGCGCATTCTGATAACCATCAATGTGCTCCGATTCCTCGTCCTCGTCCGACGACCACGGATTGTGTATGGGTCGAGGCTCTGGCTCCTCGACGGTGAGGTCTTCCATGTTGATGTCTGGGTACTCGTGGTCGTCCTCCTCATCGCCTACAATTCAGGGTCCAATTAAAATTCAACTTCTCCGAATCTCATTATTCTCTCATTCTACCCCATTCTCTCTTGCAGAGTCTCTACAGTAACCCAAAGCCCTTTTCCGTCCCTCCTCCGCGAAACTCCTCAACCCTCGCTTACCATCAGAGTCACCATCTTCATCGTCAAACTCGTCCGTAATCGGCTCACTCTCCTCGACTTGTTCTTCTGTTCTTTCTGAAAAGAAAACATTTTCCCATTATTCCGAAATTGGGAAATCGAATAATTACCTTCGTTCAGGAAATATGATTTCATCCGGGGCCACTGCTCAGCCATCAGCTTCACGACCCACGGAACCGGCTGTTTTCGAGGGCTTGGCTGCTCTTTGACCAGTCGCGTCTTGAGACGACTTCTTGCTTCCTCTGGGTCGTCGTCGCACAGATCCAGAGGTCCCAGTTCCAGGGCCGGATCGTAATTCAACACGTCTGAAAAGAGAAATTCCTTAGTTTTCTCATAAATCATTGGAAAATGCTGAATCTTTTTCTTTTTACTGGGTAGGTAGCTCGGGGACTTCAGATTTGCTAGCTCTTACCTGGCGGAGGTCTCTGTGGATGAGCCGGAGAAACAGAGGATGGTGTGGAAGGCGCGGCAGGAGAAGTGGCTGCCGGGTCGGGAACTTGTGTCTCTGAAATCAGAAATGTTAGCTTTTTCTTGTTTCCTCTTCAAGTTCAGTAAGCTTTCGGGCGAACTTGTGAATATTCCATCATTCTGCGGACATTCTGGGGTCTCTAGTTATCACTTTTCTTGTTATCACATCTCTAGTTAATCATTTCTCTCTTTCTTCCCCTCGCCTAGAATACAGTTTGTCAACCCACCTGAATCCTTTTCGGCAGCAAGAATGGAAGCCTTCGGACAGCGAACAGTGAACAGCGATCGTCTGGACTCTCCGGCGACATGGCCAACTTGATCATGAGTATGCACTGCTGGAGCCGACACGGATCTCAACGACCTGATCGGTGACTTGTTAGGGACGGATGTGACGTGGACTGTCGGCGAATCTGCAATTTCGGGGTTTGATTGGGATATGTGACCACTATTTAATATCAATAATATTATCAAGGGCTCTGTTTCAGTTTCACTAAGTAAGCTTCTTACTTTCAGAGCGACTCGGCACTTTCCGCTCCTCCGGATCGGTTTCGTGTCTGATTTGCGCAACTGAAATTATGGGTTTTTATCAAATTTCAACTTTGTTTTTAGATAGATGTTTCTGCCGAACCCTACAGTAATCCCCAGCTGAAAGGATGGTTTGAAAAGCCTTTTGGGGAAATCGTAAAGTGGGACTTTTTATTTTATTTTTTGTTCACGAAACTGTTATCCCCAACTCACAGTCATCGGGGTGGAACAGCTCGGCTCGTCTGCGACGACGGCGTCTGGCAGCTTCTTGAACGTCAACTGACTCTCTTGTGTCGGTTTCGACGAGATCTGAAAAAGTGATCCGTTGTTTTCCGAATTTTTAGGTTTTGTACAGTAGTACTGTAGGGGTGAAAAGGAAACGAGCTGGTAGGAATATTGTCGGGGTCAATTGAATTTGTGTGTTTAGGACACTGCAGTTCCTCGGAAATCAGTTCAAACAACTGAATTCCAAGTTTTTTTGCAGACTCTCGAGAATACTGTAGCCTGGAGACTGCAGCATTTGTCGATTCGTCCTTACCTAACACACGAGGACCCGGAGCAGCAGGAAGAGGCGGGGAAGTCGGTGATGACGACGGTGGAGCGGCCGGTGGAGCCGAACGAGTCGTGGAGTCCGATGGAGCCGTGTTCGCCGGAGAACAAATTACAGACGAACCTGTAAATTAGAATTGTTCCGAGTTTTCTTTTTAGCTCTTACCAGACGGTTGTCTCTGCGGATGAGGTGGTGAAGAAGGCACGGCAGGAGAAGAAGCTGCCGAGTCGGGAACTTGTGTCTCTGAAATCAGAAATATTCGCTTTTTCTTGTTTTCTCTTCAAATTCAGTAAGCTTTCGGGCGAACTTGTGAATATTCCATTATTCTACAAGCGGACATTCTGGAGTCTCTAGTTATCACTTTTCTTGTTATCACTTCTATAGTTATTAATTTCTCTCTCTCTCTTCCCCCTCGCCTAGAATACAGTTTCTCAACCCACCTGGATCTTTCTCGACAACAAGAACCGAAGCAATCGGACTTGGAACAACGAACATCGTGACGATGTGGGGCGGAGGTCTGACCTGGTCGGTCGGCGAATCTGCAAATTCGGAATTTGATTGGGATATGTGACCACTACTCAATATCAATAATACTATCAATATCGCGACAGTTAGTACGTGCTCTGTTGTGACAATCGAAGAAGTTTGATATTTGGTATGTAGAAGTTTACAAGTTGCTCATATTCGACGAGACAATCTTTTTTCACGAATCCAGGAAACTAGGTAAAGTACCAGATTACTGTAAACGTCACATCGGTTTTCAGTTTGGGTAATCATATCCCCGTTCTGTTCCTCCCGATCCAGTTCTGGGTAATCATAGTTTCAGAATTCGGATTACTGTCATTCGTTTTGACTTCAGTGATTTTCATGAAAGAAGAAAAGTCCAGGGAGACTGAACGATATCAGAAAAAGGGAATTCTTCTTTCTCTCGACTGCAACCAGTCCATCAATCTTCAGTGATTTTCACGGAAGACGAACAGTCTAAGGAGACTGGACGACATTGGAAAAAGGAATGCATTCTTCTTTCTCTCGACTGCAACCTGTCCATCAATCAGTCATTCTACCACAGAATCATCACGGAGGATGGGCACAATAAGAACTACTGTTTCGTTCTGCTCATTGAAACGTTCAGATCCATGAAAGTTCAACGTCCAGTTTTCGAACAGTTTCCTAAATGTCAGAACCCCAGCTTTTCCGGCGAAAGTTTGCCCTATTCTGCTTCGCATTCAGATTTCAAGTTTATTCTTTTGTCTTTACTCTTTTGATTACTTTTTCAAAAAAACAAGAGCTATTGTTGACATTATGTTCTTTCTTTCAAGTATTTTTTCCTTCTCCGAATATCGACTGTTTTCTTTGCACAATCAGCTGATATCAGTTTCAATTTGGCCATTTTGCCATTAGCTCTCAGAATAGCGCCTAGTGATTGCTGGCGCTTTTCTCGTGTTGGCGCGCGAATGTCTCAGTTTCAAATGATTTCTTCAATTGCTTCTTCATGCTTTCCGCCATTTTTCCTTGGCAATTTTCAATTTTTCGCTTGTTTTCAACTTTCTCGTTATCATTCCTCTCTCGATTCATTTCATCTCGTTCTAAATTGTCTATATCTTCCGCAAAACAGTTTTCACTTTGTTATCTTCTGCTTTTCTCTTTTTCCCTTTCTGCGCTTCTGTTTTATAACCTCCCACAAAAAAGTTGCATTCCAAAGCTATAGATTTAACTTTTTCTTATTCCCTCATTCTATTTTTCCTTTCCCTGTTCCTATTGTTCGCCTTATCCAACTATCTTCGTCAGTTTTCATCCAATTTAGACACTTGCTCGCGAGCAACCAAGAGAAGCGCTCATACGCTGAATGTCAGAATCTCAATTTCTGCCACAAACCTGTTTTGGCCGTCTTTTTCAATTGCATGTAAATTATTGGCATTCTCAAAAGGATTTTCACCTCTCGAAATGTTTTCGATGATTCTGTCATTCCGCGTATGAACGGTTCCCTGGTTGCTATTTCACATTTCGCCTCGGAATCTTGATTCTTGTCATGTTCGTAATATCTTTTTTCGACAACTCCCCAAAATGCAAAAATTGCGTTTTCTCTCCCGTTTTCTCCGTTGTTTCTCTTTTTTCTATACAGTTAGCTTTCGATCAAGTCTATCGATTCTGACTGTTTGTAGTCAAATTTCGAGAAAAAGTTGATTTTCAAAACTTTTACGAAAAAATTTTCTTCCAATTTCTCCCGAAACTTCTTCAATTGATTCTATTCAACGTAAGCCAAACAGAACTGCACTCGGAGCCTCAAATCAATTTCGGAAACTCATCAAACACCTCACCGGACAGGCTAATAATGGTCAGATTCCCATCTGCGAAGCTCACGTCGACTTCAAATCATTGTTTTGAGATGTTCCGTACCGAACCGAACAGTACTTCAGTTAGGCACCTGACAGTAACGCTACGCCTTTCCCGTCGCCAAAATGCCCAAAGACAATGTTTTGGAGGCTCTGAATTCTCACGATTTCCTAATCCGAAACGACCATTTTCCCCCAGACATTCTCATTTTCTCTTTCTCTCTCTTTCTCTCAAACACTCAAAAACTTTTCAAGTAGAAACAGTGGAGGATACCACTGTCGCGCCTGACAGTTCGGGGTTGCGTAACTGCTTCTGTACTCTCGTTCCATATACACCTTTCGTCACCTATTCCAAATCAACTTTCCTAATTTTCTTGAGTTTTCAGGAGACAACACCCGATGAACAACCAATGACGAGGAAGGGAAGAAAAGAAGATTAAAAAATTTTAAATATTTCTATTTTTCTTGATAAAATAAAATAATAATTGCTTCCCTCTTTGACTGTGATGTTCATAGAAGACAAACAGTCCAGAGAGACTGAACAGTGCGTTTTCGTATCCAGGCATCTCTTTTATGGACCGACGATTTGCGAGAAATTTAGTTCTTTGTAATTTTTAGCTGTCTCTTGTCATTCCTCTACTGGATCATGGAGGATGGGCTCAAGAAGAAAGTGTGTCCCCAGGACAAACGCCCTTCCTCTGATTTTTGTCAGTCCATGCAATCGGCTACACAGGAAATTGAGCATTTACAACCATGCAATTCCCCCCTTTCGTGTTCTCCCAAATTGTACTTTTTCAGTCTTTTTAATTTTCCAAGACCCGCCCCTTGCTTACCGAACTGAACCATCGTCGCTCGGTACGGCACGTAGAACCTCGAATTGCCTGAAAAATCAACTGATGTCTATTAGATCCTTCTCCGCTTCATTTTTTGCTTTGAAATTGTGACTTCTTAGTGCGAACGCTGTGTTCCATTTCAAAAAATGTTTCCCTACTCCCCCTCCTCAACGTTTCTCATTCTCCCATCCTCACCGACAATCACTGAGTAGATGTCGTCAGAGTTTACCGAAGAGTTGAGGACTTGTTGGACTTCGTTCAGGCCTGAAAGAGAGTTGATTTGAGGGATATACGAGAGAGGAAAAAGAAAAAATTTTTTTTTGGCATTTAGGCGAATATTGAATAATTGCAACAGTGAAACCATTCAAAAGGTGGATAAATAATCTGAAGAGGGGCTTTTTCTTTTTTTCTACTTTTGGGATTAGTGGGATTCAAATTCGCTCCGACGCTCCGAATCCCGAAGCGAAATGTGCGAAGTTCTTCAGGTACTTTTCGAATAATCATTGTCAAAACTGCCTTTTTGCCTTGAAATTCGAACATTCTACCCCGTTTCAATAGGCAAAGTGGCGCTTCAAACTGTTACAATCACTGATTTTCAGAGAAGATAAACTGGTTCAACTGGACATACGGTATACCTCGGGGAACTTGCGGATGAGCGTTTCCCTCGGGTTGCTGCAGTTCACGGGGTGGCTCCGGTGTTTTTGTTTGCTCGGATGCAGGCTTCTGAGAGTCCTTGACATTTTGAATCGGAGCTGAAAAATTCCGATTTTGATAGGGAGAAAAGGATCATTTTTGGCTGGAACGTTCCGGTGTACTGTCTGTTGTTGGAACTATCTCCTAGATGTCAGAATCCGAGATGTCAGAATCTTTTACCGATTGAGCTAAGTGAGCAAAAGTGTGTCCCCCCCCCCCGGGACAAATGTCCTTCCTCTCAGGCATGCGCTTTCTTACAGGCCGGCCCGGCCCGGGCCTTTCTATTCGGAACCCCGGTTTCCTGTTCAGCAGTATGTGAAAATGGTTGTTTTCTCAAGTTTCGAGTAGTATTTCGCAAGTTCGATTACTGTCATACGGAATTAATCCAACGGGGTCTCGCAGCGAAAACCGCTAGTTATGGTGAGCAATGCTGGAAAAGGAAAAAAGAATCACCTTCGTCTTCATCGGAGAGCGTGATGACAATTGGCGGACCGGTCAGCTTCTTCTTGTCCTTCTTGCCCAGTGCCTTCGGGATCCGCGGAGTCCCACTTCGAGTCGACCACTTTTTTGAATTGGCCATTGGGGTCTTTCCGTCGTCTGCAAATCATAAATGTTTCAACGCTTTTCTTTTTCTAATGTTGCATTTCTTTTTTTTTTTTAGAAATTTGTGAGTATTCCGGCGAATGCGAAAACAAATGAGCTTCTGACATTTCGCTCTCGTTTCCCGTATTTCTCTAGTCATCTTTCTCTACCTATTCACGGAAAAACTACAATCAAAATCTGTTCCATCGAGAAAACTGGGGGAATTTCAAATTTGGCGCCAATACAGCGAACTTTTCTTTTCATTCAAAAGGGTTCCATTGCAATGCCTCTGGGACAACCGCCTTCTCTTCTAGGCGACGTCTGGGTCTTGTAGCGAAAAGGGCAAACTCTGCCTCGTTTAGAAGTTAAAGAAATACCTCCTCTCTCGATCGTCTCGTCTCCAGTCTTGTCTCCGTTCTTCTCTCCAGGCGCATCACTCATTGAAACTGAAATTAGAACTTTAAAAAACACCAATATTTTTCATATGGAATGCAATGCAAAACGGACGCCGGCGAAAGTCGTGCTGGTCTTTAAAAAAACTACGGTGGCCACCCACAAAGTTTATTCGAAATGCCTGAAATACCGTAGTTTTTTTAAAAGATGCATCTGTAAAACCTGGACTTCTCTTGGCACTAACGCCAAAAGTTTCTCGGTTCGGGCTATACTCGGTCCATACATATATATGGTTGACCTTTTCAGAAAAACAGTACCAGTTTGGTCCTGTACCGTCTCCCCTGTTCAGGGGGTGTCAAAAACTACTTTTCAGGTGAAAAAATTCAAAAATGTTCAACTTTGAGGTTTAGGAAAATTTCGGTAGGTGTTTGGGGAATCCAGGGAAGTGTACAAAACATTTTGGAATCATCAAAAATCACTAGAAGTGTGTTTTTTAATACTCACTTTTTGGTTTTTCATAAATTTTCAAAAAATTTCCAGTGTCTCAGAAAAAATTTTTCTTTTGTCGGGAAGCCTTCCACTCAAAGGGAATTTTCGTTTTTTATTAATCTGAGAAATCAGAACCCATCATGGAGGTTAATTTTAGTGAAGTTTGACCACTTGTGTAACACAGTGTCACATGGAATAATAAAAAATCTTATTTGATTTTTCTACGTATTGGAAATATAAGGGATCGATAGAAAATTCGATGCTGATCATTTTTGCAGTTGATCACTTTTTCAGATAATCATTCCCTGACGAGATACATCCGTTTTCCCGAAGCGCACCTCCTGGCGCGACGAGACGGCCGGTGGAGAGGGTGGGCGGCAGACCGCCGCGCGCGCGAAAACCTGCAGTTCACTGTATCGACCACAACTCTGGAAAGAGGCTCCCAACAAAAAAATAATCAGCTACAGAAACGATTTTATGTTTCAAAATTATTTTAGGGGGTTGAAGCTTTTTTTATTACTAATTGACAAATTCTGTCTGTTTGTCTGTCCGCAGCCGTTTCTCAGCAACTAATAAGCAAAATTCGTCGTTCTTTCGCAGAGGGGTCAGGTCCTTTTCAATCTCGGTGCATGTCAATTATATAAGGAATCTGTTCGGCGAGACGCCTTCAGCTTCAGAATAACTAGATTCTGGGGTTCATAATAGTGAACTGGCGCGTGGATGGGTTGGCGACGGCCTGGATTGATGTCGGCTGCGCTCTCCAGCTAAGTCGGAGGCAGCTGGACCGATACCCGGTTCAATTACCCAATGCAATGTGCGCGATGCAGAGCGGTGCGCGGTCGGCTGACAGGCGGCCGCGTGGCGCAACAGGCAGGATGCACGGCTCACATTCTTAGGGCGCGGGTCCGATCCCGCTTGGGATCATATGCGCGAGCCGTCCCAACCACCTGGAATAATGTATTTTTTATCAACGCAAACATTCAAACCAGGTTTTCTTGATTCATTTTTGAGTTTTTTGAAATGATAACATGTGAAATCGATAGGAAGTTGTCTGTTTTACAACTTTGTAGTTGATCAAGCAACTCGAGGTGCGGGAAAAATTATTTGAAAAAATGAGCACACTGTTTTACGCACTTCGCTTCTATTTTTCTCCATTGTGGGTTTTCATTTTTCAGATTGTTAAAAAACGAAAATTCCCTTGGGCTTCTCGACAAAAATAAAAAAATTTTCTGAGATACTGGAAATTTTTTGAAAAATTTATGAAAAACCAACAAGTGAGTATTCAAAAACACACTTCTAGTGATTTTTAATGGTTCCAAATTTTTTTGTAGACTTTCCTGGATACCCCAAACACCCACCGAAATTTTTTAAACCTAGCTCAAAGTTGATCATTCTTGAATTTTTACACCTGAAAAGTCGTTTTTGACACCCCCTGGACAGGGGAGACGGTACATGACCAAACTGGTACTGTTTTTCTGAAAAGGTCAACCATAAACATGTATGGACCGAGTATAGGCCGAACCGAAATACTTTTAACGGCCATGGCCCTAAAAGTCCAGGTTTCACAGAGAACGATAAGGCGCAGCATGATTATTTCGCTTTTCGCTGCGAGAATCGCTCAAAAAAATTGCTTTTTGGCATATTTCTTCAATTTTCTTGAAACGGGGGTAGATATTAAAATTTTTAAAACATTTAACGAAAATATCTCTACGAACAGGAAAATGAGAAAAATTAGAACAAAGTGGATTTATGAAAAATTGTCTTCTGATTTTATATTAGTTGACAGTTTTTCGATATAATTATTTTTATATGAAATACGTAATGGACGGCGCAAATCGTGCTGCACCTATAAAAAACTACAGTGACCACCCACGAAGGTTATTCGAAATGCATGGAATACTGTAGTTTTTTAAAAGCCGCTGCACGATTTTCTCCGCTTTTCGCTGCCAGACCCGCTGAAAAAATTGCTTCATTACGCATCTCAAATAAAAACAATAATATCTTCTCTGGTTCTCAATTTATGGCACGGCGCGGCGCGGCATTCACTGCTACTTAACAGTAGAAAACTTTCGAAAAGTGCGCCCACCAATCAGCGACGAGGCGAGGGGCGTGGCCAACTAATAGCAGAACGCAAGTCTGGCACGACGAAACGCAACGGCGCGGCGCGCTTTTTCTCCGCATTTCTACGACTGTTAGCTCTTCTGATTAATTTATTCCCCTTATATGCATGTGTGTAATTTTTTGTTTTCTAAGATACGTTTTCAAAATAAATTTGTTTCTTAAAAATGTGTATTTTTTGTGTTTCGTTCACCAAAAAAACCGTTCAAACGGGTAATGTATTTATTCAAGCTGACAAAAATCAAGAAATGATGAATCACCGAAAAAGAAGAGAACGATGGAAAAATTGTCAGGTGCGTTATTGCCTGTATAGGCTCTGTAAAAATAAAACCGTAAATTAATAAATTATGACACGTTGAGGGAAGGACATCAAGGAATGCTACGGAGAGAAGAGGACCAGCAGCAGATCAACGTGTGAGTGTTTACTTCTTTCTAGTGTATGCGTGAGTCGTGGAGATGCGTGCAGATAGAATGCTTGCGGATCATGCTTGTGAACTTTTTAACAAAATTTTGGATGGAAAACGTTTCTCTTTCAGGTCGGTTCCAATAACTGTAAAAATGCTCAATAGACTGTTCTGAAGTAATTCCCCAAGTTCCGAACTTTTCAACGTGAGGAATCACGTGGTTGACTAGCATATGCAATTTTGGTGTGACCGAGCTAGATGGGAAGGAATCTTTGAGTTGCATAGCGAAATTCATGATGGTTACTTTCAAATCAGCAATCTCGTTGTTTTCCAATTTTTTCGCTGTCGAGAGTGACATTATCCGGCCCAATATGTTCATAAGTGTACGGAATTCCTCTACTCGCGGGCTAGGGGGAAAATTGAAAGGAGCTTGTCAATGTTCTCTGGTTTCAGCAAGGATTTAGTGCCATTGCCATTGAAACAGCCCCCCATGATACGATTTCGATGAAAGAGAATAGCGCTTTTCTGTACTGCCGTTCTGGAACTTCGGATTCCACGTTCTGAATAGCCGCCTCCCGTTCTGGCACTTTCCTTTCTGCTTCGTCTCTGTTTCCCTTCAAATTATCATAGATATCCTTCGCTGTCGGGATAATTTCGTAATGCCAACGTTTCCCTGAACATTTGTAGCACGAGAAAAGATCAGGGCTGTTCTCATAATCTGATTTCAAATCGGAACCGAAGATTCCGCCACACTTCAGGTGGACGAATTGCTGGCAACCGGTACACTTTAATGTTTCTGGAGAAGTCTGGAACCCGCCCATCTCTAATTCGAGCTGAATTCAAGTGGTTGCTCCACAGCAATCTACTGGTCGTCTAAACCGGTTGGTTAACCGAAGACGTTCCCAACCATCAAGAACTGATTTCACAATTTGCTCATCTTTCTGAATGTGACCAAGCACCAATTTTTCCCAGTACAGCTCATTCTGCAGCAGCCTTCTCCTTTTTCATAGTCTTCATGACAGTACTGTCGGCGAATAAGGCATAAAAACGCGCTTCATTGCACAGCACAATAATTCGTTACAGAAATTGAGGATGAGATAATCTATGGATAACGGAGGAGGAAGCGGAAAGCGTTCAGGTATGAAAAACCGGTTTCTTCTCAAACCTTCATTGTTTTAGCTGTGGAACAACACAAAATAGATGCGGAACTGAAGGCTGCCGAGCGAGAAACGCGAAAAATCAAGGAACAAAACGAACAGAAATTGATGTTTCGCCCGAGAGGTCGTCAGCACGGATCAGTCGCCCCGAGCGCCCCGAGCGCCCCGAAAAGGCCAGAAGTCATCGTGATTCATTCGCCAGAAGAACAACAGCTGCAGCAGCAACAGCAACAGCAAGAATCAAGCAATTCTGGAGGAAGGGCAACGAATGGAGCGAAAAGAAGCGGAAGATCGAGAGAAAGTGAGTATTTGACTTTAAAAAATGAACATTTTCGATGAGAAAGAAAATCGAGAGACGCGTATGCGCCTTGGGTAGCGGAGTGTACTGCGTGTGAATGGTTAGGTCTTGTAACATATCACACAAAGTACACTTTCAAATTTCCTAAAAAAAGGGAATTACTATTTCGTCGCTCCGCCACCCTTAGTCATTATGTGAAGGCTACCTAACCGAGTTTCTCGAAGTATAAAAAAAATTTATTACAAATGAAAAATAAATAATTTATCATTGATCTCCTTGTCGTTGACTGTGTCAGACCCTGTAAAACACATGATTGCATGAATTTTTGAAAAATAAAGATTAATATGTTTGAAATCTTTGTTTTTTGCTCTGAACGCCACTAATCCTGAACAACACCCCACTAATCTTCATCTTCTTTCACATATTTCGCATCTTTGTTCACCTAGTCCGCTGATGTGTCTCAAGATTTGTGAATCCTGACATATTCCCCACCAATGGCACTATTTGCCACTGCACACTGCACCCTGCATGAAATTTCAAACCGAAGAGCATTGGAAACAACTGGGCCGTAGCTTCCCTCACAATTGCAGATTTCAAGAAACTGGAACGCGTCCACGGTTTCATTGCCAGAAGAGGCGAAGACCTCGCGTCGAACGTCATCGATGGCGTCACTCAAATGAAGGAGAAGCTCGGTTTTTTGGCGAAAGAGACGATCTTCGCTGATGTATCCGAACTCTCCTCGTTGCTTCTCGGCATCTGTCGTTCTTCCGTGTCGGAGCGTTCTAGTCGGCTGGTAGAGTGACTTTTGAATGCGGGAAGATCTCGCATTTACAAGTAGGGCCACATGTCAAGGTTTACAGTGGAAAAGGATGAGAATAAATATCATATTTACTTAATAAACGATCAATTGAAACTAAAGAATAGATGACGAGGAAAAGGAAGAAGACACAGCAACAAGGGGAATGGGCAGGAGGGAAAAAGAACAATAAAAAAGGAAAAATTATGCTGAATGGAATTCGGTGATGGCCTCGATGACGACGTAGGCAGCATTTTCGCGTTCTTGCTTGACACTGGGTAGACACCTCCTAAAAGGACCTTTCCGAGGACGACCGTATCCGGACGGACGTTGTCGTGGTAGTGGGCGAGGAGCCTGAAACAGTTTCAGTTACAGATCGATCTGTTTCCCATCAAATCTTACTTTCCGGTGCGTCCCAATCCAGTCTGCACCTCATCTGTGATGAACAGGACGTTGTGCTTCTTGCAGATCTCCGAGACTCCCTTGAGGTATCCAGCATCCGGCAGCACGACTCCTGCTTCTCCTTGAATCGACTCCACTATGAAGGCGGCGACGTTCTTGTCCTTGACGGCCTGGCTGGATCAGTGGATGCGGAGATGGCGGCGATGGACCGTCCCCAGAAGTTTTCATTGGCGAACACAACGACGCCTTCGTTCTCCTTGACTCCGTTGACTTCGTAGGCTCACCGACGAGCCAGTTTCGGTGCGCTTTTCGTCCTGAATCTACGCCTTTATCTCGATGAACTCGGTGACGGTCTTGATGATGATTTCGGCGGCCTGATCGACTTGTTTCGTGTTGATGCAGAGCGGCGAACGAATCGGCTGAACTCTCCATCGTCGAAATATTCTCATCGGTATTCTGCTCGATTTCATGATCATCGTCGGGACATCGAATCTGCGTGGGGCCCGGATTCGGAACATCCTGGGCTGGCCAGAGTGGACGGAGTGAAATTGCAGAATCACTAGGTGAAATCATGTCGTTTAGTGGCAAAAACCGTACATCTTGTGGGCTTAGTACGAATTCAAAATCATATTCCAGCGGCACTTCATCCTGGTGTTGAGGAGGAGTCAGCGGGGTGATCGGGCCATAGTGTAGGGGAGGAGTCAGCGGAGTGATGGGATTCTGGTGTTGGAGAGGAGTCAGCGGGGTGATCATTTGCGTCGTCGGATTTGGGCGCCCTCTCTTCCGGGGAATTGGCTCGTAGGTCTTGAATAATTCGTCCTTCATTCGCCGCCTCTGCAAATAATCCCTGTTCGTTTCCAAGTTTGTTTGTGGCAAAGTTGGAAACTTGAATTGGTTGATTGATAAGGATTGGTGTGAAATAGAAAGTAACGACGTTTCGTTCTAAATTTCCAACTGGGCAACCGGGAAATGATACTCACCACGTCTTCGCATCTGATCGGATCCGTCTCGTTCGTGAGTCCCTGATCAACCTGTCGCACCACCACCGCTGTCTTGGATCTAGTCATTGGGGGAGGCGGTCTGGTGACATCGGTTAACGAGAACGCGTAGATTCTCTTCCGAAGTTCAATGGCAGTTCTGATGCTGTCGTCCGACGGTGCCGGAGTGACATGGTCTGAAAATATTATCTATCCTATTGAATCGTCTGATAATTCGGTAATCTGTTCTTCCTAATCTGCCCACTTTTCCTTTCTGTGTCCCCACTTTTACTGTAGTTTCTGTACTGTAGTTTCTGTAGTTTCTGAGTTAAGAAGGCTTTGCACAAGAGCAACTTTTAGACTTATGGCGAAAGCAGAGTGTGCACGTGCGGAGTTTGTGGTTTTCGCAAGTTCCGGGCAGCTTGGATTACCGTCATGCGTGTCGATCCCGAAGAGGGCGGGGCTTGAGTCTCGCAGCAAGAAGGCAAAATGTTCGCTAGCGGTGGTAAAAGAAAACAAAGATTCACCTTGTCCGAACTTTTTCTTCTCTGTCTTCTTCGGATCACCAACAGTCCGAAAAACCCTCGGAGTTGCTCGGCGAGCTTGTTCCTGTGCACCACCGGAACTGTTTGCTGTGACTCGCTTCTCAATCACACTCGGGTCTGTAAAAGCGAAATTTTTCAATTTAGGGATACAACATGTTTTCAATAGTTCCATTTTCGGAACATGTTCGAAATAAAACTCGGAAACGAAAAATAATTACCATCGTCAGAGTCTGAATCCAACGTGATCACAATGGGACGATTCGACGCTCCGGTGTGAGCTGTAATTGGAATGTTAAGACTGAATCTCACAATGTCTCTGTTATGATTTTTCGTTGTTTCAGAGAATCTTATCACAAAAGTGGTCAAGCTAGTTATTGTTCCAATTCCCAGCGTTTCCCATCAATTCATAGCAATTTTTGCTACTTTCTAACATAGCTGCTGAACGGCAGAAGTTTGCGAGATCACAATTTTTGTCATTTTCCAGTGAGAAGTGGGAAGAAAGAGTTTATCCTGACCTTGTTTCCTCTTATGTGCGTCCATGGGTAGAGGCTTTGGAAAAATAAATGTCTCTTGTTGGCGCTTACACGACAAACATGTCTTACGTGGAGCGAGGTCGCAATTTTTCGCAACTATTTCTCGGCGTGAGCTCACGCGTCAGTATAAGTTCCCTGTTTCTCTGCTCTCAACCTGAGTTTCTCGCCAAGATTTGTCTTCAAGATCACGACAGTTTTGTATAACAACTGATTCATCTACTCACTAACCCCCCAAAGATCTGTCAAATATTCGATTCCTTGTCTTTTGTTTTCAATTCACCTGTAAATTTTTCCTAACTCTTCCGCTGAATATCCACCCAAATTTTGGAGAATTTACTGGCGTTTGGGATGTCGTCTGGTAACCTAAATATCAATCCATGTGTTTCGAACGTTCTTCAATTTGCTGTTTCATCATCTCTATCACCTTATTTTTGCCAGAACCTGTTTTCATAGCTTTCTTTAAGAAATAATTAATATTTTACATTTCAGGACCTTCAGTTCACTATGGGACCGTCTTCGTTCAATGGTACTGTTCATGGCCTAACCACTACTGAGTGACCACGTGTTCGTCGCTA
>LR539372.1:0-61759 GCA_900536315.3 Caenorhabditis becei
AGCTTTTTTAGTTTTGCACTGAAAAACTGGAAAAGTGTCAATATCTCTGTTCTTTTGCAATATTTTCACAAATCGATCCTTAACTTTGTAGAACAAAAAAATACAAATTTTTTAAGCCAAGAACGAGCTCAAACGATGCACTTTCAAGAAAGTAGATAGCTTTTAAAGATTTCAACAGTGAACTGGGAATGCTTATTTTCGAAGTAATTCCGTGTCGGATGTGAAAAGTATTTCATACTTTATTTGAAAATATTTTTTCCAATTTTTTAAAGCTTCAAATTCTTCGAAACAAGCACTTTCAAGATCGTTTTTCGCTATTTTATTTCGAAAATTCTCTCGAAAAAAGGCGCGCCGCAGTCTTGCAAAAACGCGTGCGCCCATTGCAGATGTCGGCGACCAATCAGCGACGTTGGCCCCGCCCCTCCCTCGTGCGCTGATTGGTGGCCGCATTTCCCAAAATTTTTCAACAGGGGGTATACCCCTGTTGAAGGTAGTCGCCTCATCGCCGTGGCCAAAAAATTCAATCGGGATCTCCTCCGCCAATTTTGGACTTTTTCACTCCGTTCTTGGACTAAAACGTGTATTTTTGTGTTCTCTAGCTTTTTTATTTGGCGGATATGTGAAAAAGAGTATATTCTTCCCGAAAAACACCAAAAACAGTGATTTCTTCACTAAAAATGGAAAAAGTCGTGGGGCGATGCAAGCGCGCTCCACCGAACTCCGCTTTTCGCCATTCGCAGCTGAGGAGGCCGTGCCTAAATTTAACTGGAAATCCGTCAATTTTTTGCATTTTTCTCCGCATCTCCACTGAATTTATTCTATTCACACACTTTATTTCAGATGGAGCCCCGATCACTATACTCGCCGGCTGAAGACAGTGCGATTTGGAAAATCGCCATAGAAGTGCAGACAATGAAGAAGTTGCCAGAGTTGCTCAAGAAAAAGATGGCATCGAAACGACCACCCAATTCCATTTCGAATCGGTTTGTCATGTACCTGTTCTATCGTGTTCAATTGTATATTCAGCTTCCGACGCGTTCTGCTTCCACATCTGCGAAACACAAAATTCCATCCGGAGAACAAATTGATACTGTGCAAAATTTACAAAGTTGCAGTTGAAGACGAGTTTTTGAAAGAGTAAGTGGGAATTTCCCATTCGGAATAGTATATATCATGCGTCTCCAGGTTGGAGAAGGACGCCGACGTCCAATTGAACAGACAAGGTTTCGTGAAAAGTTATAAGATGAAGCGAACCTGCAGAAAGAACAATGACATGCAGTTGAGCAACGAGGAATTCATTAAGATAACGGTACCGATCGTTCCCAAATACAGGGAGTTCTCTGCGGAAGAAGACCTCGAGATCTGGAAATATGTTCTCGAAAGACACGAGTCATTCAATCGAGGAGAACTGTTCTGGAACAACCTCTCGGAAAAACTGAATCGATTGAGTGCCGTTCTTTATCGAAGGTGAAAACGAAGCAGCTGTGATCTCGAATTCAACATTTACAGATGGGAACTTCTGTTGCCAAGACTTCACCTCATGAAATTTCC
Organism: Caenorhabditis becei; assembly: GCA_900536315.3. Classification (NCBI taxonomy): domain Eukaryota; kingdom Metazoa; phylum Nematoda; class Chromadorea; order Rhabditida; family Rhabditidae; genus Caenorhabditis; species Caenorhabditis becei. The sequence goes on from LR539372.1 coordinate 1,552, forward strand.
AGTGGAGGACTCATTGAGACTGTACAAATGCTGCCAGGTGGTTGTCGATAAGGAATACTTGAAGGAGTGAGTGGAATCTGATTTGAGGGTGATTGAGAAACATTTTCCAGGTTGAAGAAACACGCAGAGTTGACGGTACACGAAAGTGGGTGTATCACTGAATACAAATTGCGGGGAGTACGTGTAGAGAAGAGGAAAAACACGGAAAAGACACGCGGAAGACCGAAAAAGGTCAGAAAGAACGAATCGGAGGATGCGGTGGTTGCACATCACGACGAACAACAGCTGGTTGACGAGGAAGCGGAGAATGCGACGGAGGCTGACTCGGGGGAAGTTGCAGAAAATGAGAACGACGAAGACAACCTCATCGTCGACAATGTCATTCCGGGGACCGGGTCAGTGCAATCCTGGTGGCCAAATGTGCCAGTAAGTAGAAAGATTGCACCGAAGACGGAGTGGGACAATGATGATGATGGAGAGATTCCATTCGTCCCAGAACCCGTTATTCCACAAGTTGCCATCACTCCTGCACCCGTTCGCCATCCGAAAATCGAAGTGGTCGAGCCGGAGATTTACGCAGAGAACGAAGTTGGATATGTTGCTGAAGAAGAAGTTGTGGGTCAAGAAACGGAGGATCAGAGTGCGGAAAACGAAACTGAAGTGGTTAGGGAAGAGGTTGTGCAGCAGGAGCAGAATGCATCGAACGAGATGTGGAAGGAGGTGATGCAGAGGATCGAGGAGAACATCCAGGAAACGATCAACAAAACCAAAGTTGCGGAGATGAAGAAAGATCTAGAAGCTGTGTTTGAGGAGAAGTTGGCCAAGATGAAGGCAGAGCTGGAAGTTTCTTTCGAAACGAAGATGATGAAGGTGATGTCACATGGCATGAAATTCATTCAAAACGAGATGTCTTCCATCAGGTAATCAGTTCACAAAACTTACAGTCAGGGACCTTATCCTTCTTTCAGAAACGACATTCAACTCGGAAGATCTGACGATTCGAATGCTTCAATAAAGAAGACATATCTGCAGAACCTCTTAAGACTAGTCACTGGGCTGAGATCCTCCGAAACAGCAATAATCCAGCAAAAGATCCAAGAAGCGCTCCAGAACGTGTCGGAAAACGACGAGAAGCCGCCTCCGGTGGATATGGTCAACAAAGTTCTCGATTTTGCACTAGAACTAACAAAATGATAAAACTAATATTTCATCAATACTCATGTTTGCCGTAATTATATTATTATTATTCAAAAGGAATAAATCAATCAATTTCACCTGACTCTTAGCTGTATGTCCTCTAAACAGGCTGAAAATTCATGGTTTTTCTCGCAACTCTGCTCAAATAATGCTTGCAAGTATTACTGTTTCCATTTGGAATGCGCAATGGGGGCGGTTTTTTGTCAGCGGGTTTCGCAGCGAAAAGCGGGAAAACTTTAAAATACTACGGTATTTTTAGAAAAGTCACAAATTAAACTGAAAATTGGCTGATTTTCCTCGAAATTAATTGTAATTTCGCTACTTTAAGGTATACTTTTCCAGATGGAATCTCGTGTCTTCCAATTCACACAAGTCGAAGACTGCGGGATTTGGAAAGTGGCGATTGAAGTACAGGAAAAGAAGAAATTGGGAACAGTGATAAAGGAGAAGCTCGGATCGAAGAGAACAGCCGCTTCCCTGTTCAATCGGTTTGTTGAGCATCCAGTGCATCGCCTAGATTTGATTTGTTTCAGTTTCAAAGATGTTCTTATTCCACGTCTACGATACACGAATTTCCACCCGGAAACCAAGTTGAACCTGTGCAAAGCGTACCAAATTCGAGTTGATGACGATTTTTTGAAAGAGTAAGTCAGCATTTCTCATTCGAAAAAGTTTTTCTGATTCGTTTTCAGGTTGAGAAAAGACGCATCAGTTCAGATTACCCGTTGTGGTTTCGTGACGAGTTTTACGCTGAAACAAACGTGCAAAAAGAACGAAGACATGGAGTTGAGCGACGAGGAATTCATAAAAATCACGGCGCCGTTGGTTCCGAAACGCAGGGAGTTCTCTGCGGAAGAAGACCTCCAGATCTGGAAATACGTCCTCGAAAGACATCACACCTCTCGAAGCACTGGAACGTTCTGGGAGGAACTTGCGGAAAAGCTGAATCGATCGAACGGATCAGTGAACATAAGGTGGGCACGAAACAGTGATATTATTTCTTAGTCAGCATGTTCCAGATTTTCAAAGTACCTTGCTCCGAAACTGCACACGATGGACATTCCCATGGAGGACAAGTTGAAAGTGTACGTTTGGTGCAAGAAGGCTGTTGATGAGGATTACTTGAAAGAGTGAGTGGAATACAATGGGAAATCTGGAATGAGCTGTTGTTCAGGTTGGAAAAGTACGCGGTACTGCAAGTCAAAACGAAAGGATGTATCACAAGCTACAAGTTGAAGGATGGACGTCCGGAGAAGAGGAAAATCGCCGAGAAAACGGTCGAAGCACCGAAGAAGACGAGAAAGAGCAGAGCGAAGAAGGCGGTGGAGCAGCAGGAAGATCCGGAGGAAGAAGAAGACGATCTGATCATTGACGGTGTCGTCCCGGGAACTGGTCATCCGCAGCCGGAGAGGATTCTGATTGTTCCGAAACTCGAAACAGTCGATGTTCAAAACCAGTCGGACGATGTGATTGTCTTCCAAGAGCGCGTCGTCCCTGCATACTTCTCCCAACCGAAAACAGAACTCGTCGATCCGGTGTACTTCCAGAGAAACGGAACGAACGGAGACGAGAATCAGTGTGCTTCGATCGGAATGATAAAGCAAACGATGCAGAGAGTCGAGGAATCAATTGAGAAGCAGGGAACTGCCACCTCCACAAGCATCTCGGAAATCAAGGAAGAACTGAAGGGTCTCATCACGAATCAGTCGGAAGAGCTGAAGAAGCATCTGGAGACGTATTTGGATGCGAAGGTTTCCGAGATGCAGAACAACATCGTGACTTTGATGGAGGCGAAGATGGTGGAAATGATGCAGGGAAACATCAGGTAATCTCCTATTTTCAACTGAATAACATAAGATTCTTTCAGAAACGAGAGCGCTCCCCCCAGATCATCGGAAACCGACGAGACCCCGATTCCGTCGGAACATCTCGGTTGATGGACGGTCTCTTGTAATTTCGGTTGTTTTTCATTTTTTTTTTCATTTTTGTTGTTTTAACTCCCCCCCCTCAGTCAGTTGCTCCCTAACCAGTTCGACATATTGTTTTTTTTTGTTTTTTGTTTTGTTTTTGTTTTTGTTCTGTTAAAATAAATGTACTTTCTTTGAAAAAAAACAATTTTCAACACTAAATTTTCAGCGAAAATGTCTAGAAAATCTTATAAAAATCGGCTGTTTTCTACAACTTCGCGATGGGACCATTTTCGTGGCGGGACCCAACTTTAACTTTTCCTCATCAAAAAGCACCTGTTTTTAGTGTGAAAAGCCCGGGATAAACGTCATTTTCTCATGCGGCACAAACTCTAAACGCACACAAACTTGCCGTGATGCAACGCGATTTCGCAATCGCTAGACTCCGCCCACTTTTGGGTATAAATGGGAGAAGACGGGGAAAGGGAAAACAAGAAAGTATTCTGAATACTTGAATATTTTGTTTTATATTCTGAATCGAAATGGGCTTTTTCTCGCATGCGGCCATGTTAGGAGTCGGTTATTGGATCGGCAAGTCGTATTGTTTCCGCTACAAGGTGGGTTACTGTAGATGGGTCTCGCCACGAAATGACATTTTGCAGGTTCACGAGTTGACGAACGAGCCGAATGCTTCGGAAGTTGTGCTGAGAGTGGAACGGAATGAGCGGTTCTGGCCGGGACACTGGCATCATCATCACTGTCGGTACGAGAAACAGACGGAGATGAAGAAGAATCCAGAAGTTCTCGAGGTCGAGACTAAGTGAATCAGAAAAATACAATAGTACAATAATTTATTTGGAATAAATGAAGTGATAAACAAAATGAGATACCAATAGCCAAACAGATCGTGTCGAGACCTCTCAGAATCCTCCGTCGTCTCCGCCTCCTCTGACCAGTGCTTGCGTCGCTTTGTTCCCGATCCCCGCGAGTTTCGGGCAGTCCGTGATACGATGACCGAGTCCAGAACAGTAAGCACATCCCTGCAACTCATCCTTATCACCATCCCTATCACTGATAAGCCTACCTTCTCTGCATTGGTGCCTGCCGGAGCGACTCCTTCCTCGTCTCCTGCCAGCATCTTCAGGAACTCTGGAAGTTCTTGACCGGCCTCGACGAGCAGTTGCTTCAGATCCGACAGCACCGACATCTCGGACTTTTTGTTGATGAATGTCGTGGCGAGACCCTTGCGACCGGAACGTCCCGTACGACCGATCCGATGCACGTAGTTCTCGATATCCTCGGGCATGTCAAAGTTGATGACGTGTTGGATTCCCTGGAAGTCGAGACCCTTTGAAGCCACGTCTGTCGCCACCAGCACGTCCTTCTCGTTCTTCCGGAATGCCTCGATTCCCGCATGTCTGTCACTTTGGTCCTTTCCTCCGTGAATCGACGCCACTTCCACTCCTTTCACCAGCAGATACTCGTAGATGTTGTCGACATCAACCTTCTTCTCGGCAAAGATCAGTACTCTGAAAGTGATAAGATTTGTGATAAAAAACAAGGGAAATGACTCACTTGGGTGCCGTCTTCTGAAGACATTCCAGCACTCTGACCAACTTGTTCTCAGATCTTACAAACTCCAGCTCCTGGAGCACATTGAGAGACGCTGCTCCGGCACGACCGACGTTCACAACAATCGGCTTGACCAGTGCTGATTTCGCAAAGTACTGGATCTTCTTGGGCATGGTGGCGGAGAAGAGAAGTGTCTGTCTCTGGGCTTTGAAGAAGTAGAAGATCGACTTGATTTCATCCTCGAAACCCATGTCGAGCATCCGATCGGCCTCGTCGAGAACAAGGTAACGACAGACTTCCAGGTTGATGATCTTCTTGGTGAGCATGTCGGAAAGACGTCCCGGAGTGGCGACGACGATGTGGAGGCCCTCTCGGAACTCTTTGGACTGCTCCCCGATGGGCACTCCTCCGATACAGAGTCCAGCTCGCATCGCTGGGAATCCCGAGGTGGCCAGAGCGTCGAACATCTCAATGACCAAGTCGTAGATCTGACGAGCGAGTTCTCTCTGCAAATAGTCACCTAATGCTTCTGAATTGGTCAAGAAAAACTTACAGATGGCACAATAATAAGCCCAAATGGTCCCTCGTTGCGCATGAATGACAGTTTGATTTCTTGTTCCAGACAGAACATGACAAGTGGAAGCACAAAGGTCATGGTCTTTCCGGAACCAGTGGAAGCGATTCCGATCATGTCACGTCCTGACAACCTGCAAATTGAAAAGAGTTTTAAGAGGCTCAAAGAAGAGAAAACACTTACGCAACAGGTATTCCTTGAATCTGAATAGCCGTCGGGTTCACAATGTGCTTCTGTTTTTGGAGGAATTCGAGTAGGGCTTTCGGGAATTTCATCTCGAGAAAACTGCCGATGGGCGGTGGGATGGACTCGCCTTCACAGCTAATTCCGAGCCGTTTTCGGTGCGTTTCGTAGTCGGATTCGTTTTGAGAGCGGATGTGACCAGGGGGACGCCAACTGGAAGAATGGGGAATTTGGGAAAATGTATTGTTGGTTTATGAAGGAAGGAAGTCAAAGGAAAGTGGCTTCACTGACGAGGGAAGTGTGTGGGGTCACACAGATAGATTTGGCTTAAACTTGGCAGAATGGTAGGTAACGGTCTCAACAGTCAGGATTTGTGAGCTTTTCATGTGCGCTTATGATGTTCATTTTACGTGAAAAATTACACATTTCAACGGAAAATTAGGCCTAAAAACTTGCCTCTGACGCTACTTTTTTATATGTAGCTGTCACCAGAAGCTTATCCCATGACAAAGCTCTGAAATCTCAGCTATTGGGACAGGATACCTACCCTTCTGCCAAGTTTCAGCCAAATCTATCTAGGTCAGCCTGCACAATTTTCTTGTCAGTGTCATTTCTCCTAAATACACTTTCAAATGGAGCGAGCTCGCGTCAAAGTCATTCTGACTGAACTCTACGCACCGTAAAACGTCTAGTAGAAGGGCATGCCCTTCTATTTTTCAAACACTTTTTTTTAGGAAAAAATAGCCCAAAATCAAGCAAAAATGCACGAAAAACCGCCAAAAATGCCCAATACGGCTGGAAACAGGCCCCTCCTGATCGGAAGGCCCTTCTAATAGAGGTTTTACGGGAATTTTGCTTTAGAAACTACTCAAACTGATGTGCAATAGGCAGAAACTCTAGAAGCAAAACATCTTGAAGACTCACGCGGTGACAATGGGTTCCTCGTACTTCTCCCCCTTGGTCAGTTCGGTCACTGCCAGCAATCCACCGCCTCTCGTCACCTTATCCAACAGCTCTTCCTCCTCTCTCAACTGCCTCTCCGATTCGTCGATGACTCCCTGCGTCTCCATGATCTCTGCGTGCTTCTCCAACAACGTCTTCCTCGCATCCTCCTCTTTCTTGTCCTCCTCCTTCTTCTTCCGTTTCCTCTCGATCTCTTCCTTCTGATTCACTGTCGGCGCGAGCACTTGTTTCAGAAGAGCCCGTCGGTGAGTCTTCTCCCTTTTCCGCTGCATCGCCGTCAGAAACATCTCGTCGACGTCTTCTCCGTCGTCTCCAGAAGACAGATTCATGCCGTCTCTCCTCGCTTTTTGCTCTTCTTCTTGGATCTTTCGTCGACGTTCCTCATACTTTTTTCTAGCTGCTTCCACGTCGATTTGTGGCTCTTCGGAAGTCATTTTTCCTGGAAAACTTGTCTTTTTCGCTGCAATCCACCAATATATAAGTATGATTTTCAGCGAGTATCGACGATCAATTTGAGTATTTGATACCAAACAAGTGCAACTAATAAATTGAATTCATAGCCACAAATAACACAAAAACAATGAGGAAAAGGTTAAAATTGAATGGGTAATTGGAGTAACAATGAGAAGAGTTGGAATATTTTCAAAGATGAAGGACAATTGAGAGATTGGAATCAGACGACGAGACGGTAGGTGATATATCTTCCAGCAGTTTCCGACGGACGGATGATCTTGACGACTTGTCCACGTCGGAGTCCGAAATAGCGGGCGACTGGGTCGGACAGCTGGATTCTTGGCAGTTGGGAGTCCTTGAGCTTGCTGGAAATGGACACATTGAAAGGGGGAATCGGAAAAGAGAAAGACTCACTATCTGGCGAGAAGCTCGGCTTTCTCATCAGCGGTCATGACGACGTGCTCTGGAACCAGTTCGTGTTCAGTGATGTTGACCATGAGTTCAGCCTCGAGGAAGTGCTCGAGCATGTACTTGGGGGCCATGTCTCCGATGGACTGTTTGGCACTTGGGGTCATTCCACCTTGAACGACAATAATGGCTCTCGAGATGTTCTGCTCTTGCATTTGCTGGCAGATAGCCTTGATGGTCTTGATTCCGATCTTCGTGTCTTCCGGGAAGAACACGAACATCTGATCAGTCGGATCGTCATTGTGGGCGACAAGAATAGTCAGATCAGATCTCGCCGGCTTCTTCTCCGACGGACGGTCTCCGTATTGCTCTTTGAATGTTTCGAGTGGTTGATCCAACTCGTCTTGGGCCACGAGGTATCCACGATCGTGTACCATCTGCAAACACCGATTATGATAATGCGGAAAACAATTTGGAGCTAACCTGAAGAACAGTCTTGCGGATTCGCCACAATCTGTAGGTTTCCAATTCGTCGTCAGCCATTTTGAGCTAAAAATAGTAAGGTTATGGTTTGCGAAGGGAATTCAAAAAAAAACAATGCGAGTATTGAAGGTAAATATGGTAAAAAGGCAAAGAATATAGTATTTTTGAATTTTTTAAGTCAAAATATAACAGAAAAATGAAGGGAAACAAGCAAAAAATGTTGGAAAAAGAGCGTAAATGTCAATTTTCGAATATTGGGAAATTGAGTTGTGTGCTTTGACGTGACGGTGTTTGCACACATTGCGCACCGTAGTCGCACAGAAAATCGGGACTGCGGGCAATAGAAAGCAAGGGGAAATGGCGAATTGAATAAAAATAATAGAGAAATGTAAGAAAACAAGAGGAAAAGACATAAATTCAAACAAATTTCGGTGTTTTGGTGTGTTTTGACACTTTTCCTCAGTGAAATTCATAAAATTTTCGTAAATATCCGACGTGACACTGAAAGATTAGATAATCAGTTGTTTCCAACAATTTCTTGAGAAACTTCGAAAATTCGTACTTTGGATTTGCCGTGATAATTAGATCAGTATCCGAAAATCAATCGATATAATGGCGAGAAGAGTAAGTGAAAAAAGGGGAAATTCGGGAAGATACAGTAGCTCGGTAATCCTGGGAAAACTTTCCGACAGACTTGGAAAGTCTTTCGACAGAGTTGGGTGGAAATCTTGTCGCCAAAAAAGCAGTTTGTGGCGACACCTCATTGCCCTCGCGCTGTATGAATGGTGTGCCGTTGGTGGCGCAGCGGCAGCGCGCCGGGACGCCATGCGATGGGGGTAGTGTTCGACCCCCACCGAGGCGGTTTTGGGCGCGATAATTTACATCCGAAAATTGCGAAATTTTACTCAATTTTCAGTTACTGGAAAGACTTTTGACAGACTTGGAAAGTCTTCCGGTGTACCTTCCAAAAGTCTTCCCAACTCTGTCGGAAGACTTTCCAAGTCTGTCGGAAAGTTTTCCCAGGATTACCGAGAGGATAGAATTGTTTTGAAAGAACTTCCCTGGGTTTTCACAAGTTTTGAGCATGCAAAACACAGAAAAGTCATCGAAATTAGAAAAGAAGCAACAAATCAATAATGTTTTGTTTTTCCGTACCAGGAATTTGATGGGAAAGCAAGCAAAGAGGTCGGAGGGACGCAGGAGGATACGGACTCCGTGGAGGAGAAGGCGGTGCCGAAGCATCTGAAGCTCGTCGAGATGAAGACGGCTCAGAATCCGAAGATGACGTCGAGAGAGCCTCAGAAGTCGAAACGCGATCCGAAGACCAAGTCGGCGGCGAAGAGAACGCAACGGGCGACGACGGCGCAGATGAAGGCGAAGGCGAAGAAGCCGAGTCAGGAGGTCACCGAGAATCAGAGCATGAAGAGCTCCAAGAACAAGGTAAATTGCTCATTGAGGCAGTGCTTTTTGATGGGGAAACCTCTTTTGCGAAATGAGAAACTTTTTGAGCCGCCGCCGCTAACTTTATCACTGGAGCGCACTTGCACCCTCATCTGGCGCGGCGCCCTGGCTTGGCGACGGCCTGGATTGATGTCGGTACACTGTCCAAACCTAGCCTGAGAGTGTCTTTCTCTGGCATCGCTTCTTCGGCTTATTAGCTAAGATCAAAGTGTAGTATCTGTTCTTATCGTATTAACCTACGGTATACACTCGAATGAGTGTAATAAAGGTTATATGATTTTTGGAACCTAGGGAAGACTCGGGGCTTGCTCCGACTTGCCAAGGGTCGTCCCGGCGTTGCACTGCTGCCGGGCTCGGCCCAGTCCCCCCGGGGGGACAATGAACTGATAAATGATAAAGTGATCAACTCAGAATGCGAAGCCTGGACTCAAGAAGCCGAGTATGGAGAAGACGGAGACGAACAGCAAGAGAAGTGCACGGGCTCCGAAGAAGCCATCGGTGGGGTACGGAGAGGAAGTGACGCCTCAGGGACTGTCGGGCAAGGACTTGAAGGAGGCGGAGAAGCAGATGGCGCCGACGTACGAGTCATCGGTGATGCAGCAGGCGGGAACGCCCGTGTCGAACAAGGAATTCACGGGTCTCCAGGACCAGATCACGCATCTTCCGCACTTCCACGGGTTCATTTGTCGCGACGATCTGGGTGTTTTGCTGAAGAAACCGGGCGATTGGCTCATCAGAGTCAGTGTTCTGTCGGATGAGACGAAGAAGAAGGATCAGGTGATCGGAACGAAGGAGAAGACGGTTCCGAAGGAGAAGAACCAAAAGTTCTTTGTCGTTTCCGTGTATTGCAGTGAGTTTTCAGAACATTCCATTGAGAAACCAGTTCTTCTTTTTTTGCAGAACCCAAAGTGGACAAACTGTCGCCGGCGACTCCTCCGTACGCGAAACCGCCCGTTTCTCCGAGTCTCCGTCATTTGGTCATCCGGGATATAAACGGAAAAGTGCTCGTCGAAATGCTCAAACCGTTCAAATCGTTCGCCGAACTCATCGGATTCTACTCGAAATACGGAGGATCGTACCAAGGAGTACTGTACCCAGGGTCTCGCCACGAAAAAACCTTTTTTCTGTTTCAGGCCGACTTCCAACTGTTGACCCCGGTGCCGCTGATGCCGTGGGAATTCCAGCATGAAGACGTGGATCTTTTGGAGAAGAAACTGGGCGAAGGAGCGTTTGGTGACGTGCGAGTCGGCCGATTGAAGACGAAAGACGGCCGGAAAACAGTGGAAGTGGCTGTGAAGATGTTGAAGAACACGGAGAAGGCCATCTCGAGAGAGCAAGTCGCCGAGTTGCTTCACGAGGCTCGTGTAATGAGAGTGCTCGAGCATCCCAATGTACTCCGTTCCTACGGTATCGCTGTGCTCAAAGAGCCCTTGTACCTGATGAGCGAGTTGTGCACCCGTGAGTTCTCGCATATTATCATTGTATATCTCAAAATCAGAGTGGGTCTCGCAACGAACGAAAGTTTCCGGCGCAAAACGTGCTGCGCCTTTAAAAAGCGGAGTACGGTAGTTGCGCAATGATCAATTTCGTCTTTTTCCACTCATTTTCCTCATTTTTATCGGTTTTTCAACCGATTTCCACACTTTTATCTCAAAAAAAGCACAAAAAGATATTTTTCGTGTAAATAGTGCGAAAATTGGTTGAAAAATCGATGAAAATGAGAAAACTGAGTGGAAAAAGACAAAATGTAACTACCGTACTCCGATTTAAAGGCGCAGCACGATTTGCTTTCGCGCGTTGCGAGAGTCGTAGTCTCCGTAAATCTACCCGATGAACTTTTGAGTTGCAACGATAATATTATCGTTGTGTATATCTCAAAATCGGAGTGGGTCTCGCAACGAACGAAAGTTTTGCAAAACGTGCTGCGCCTTTAAAGAGGGGTAGTTGGTTTTCCAATCGATTTCCGCACTTTTTATCTCAAAAAAAGCATAAAAAGAGGTATTTTTCGTGCAAAAAGTGCAAAAATCGGTTGAAAAATCGATAAAAATGAGGAAAATGAGTGGAAAAAGACAAAAGGCAACTACCGTACACCACTTTGAAGGCGCAGCACGTTCTGCACCAGAAACTTTCGCTACCCACTCTGATTTTGAGATATTCAACTGCCAATCCCCCCTTTCTGTTTTCCAGTCGGTGCTCTTCGTGAATACCTCAAGGAGAACAAGTCGACGATCACACTGCTCGACAAGCTCAACTTTGTGCTCGGATCCGCCCGTGGCGTGGAATATCTGCACTCGCAGAGACTGATCCACAGAGATCTCGCCGTCCGAAACATCCTTCTCACCAGCGACAAGACACCAAAAGTCTCGGATTTTGGACTTGCGAAGCTGACGGATCGGTACGAAATGCGCGAGGCGTGCAAGATTCCCGTGCGGTACTTGGCTCCGGAGACACTGGAACTGTTCATTTTCACGTCAAAGACTGACGTTTTCTCGTTTGGATGCGTCATTTGGGAGATTTACGAGAACGGTCAACAGCCTCACGACGGAAAGAACGCGCAGACAATCCGGGCTCAGGTAGCACTCGTCTCCCAGCCCCCTCCCCCAGCTAATCTCTTCCATTTTCAGTCGAAACGTCGTGAATTTCTGAGACTGTCGCCGTCGGCTCCAGATGATCTTCGTCGTCTCGTCTCTGAACGCGTCTTCGTCTCGGACCCTGAGAACCGCTGCTCCATGGCGGCGATTGTCCAGTGCTCTGAGAGATTGGACAAATCGACGAAGAAGTGAAACAAGTCTCTGGAAAAATGATGAACTTCAATGTGCTACCGAAAGATTTATAAATGAGATTATTGATTGATTTTCTGCTTTATTTGACTATGAAATTAACATTTTTTCGCCACCTAAATAAGACTAGAGAAAGATGAATTTCTGCGTATTGCCACTCGAGAAAAGGAAACCGTTTCCAAATGCAACTCGGCTGACAAAAAGGGGTAAATGTCGCCAAAAACCCATTCGGAGACCCATCACTGTGTGCCGCCCTTATCACTATCACTTAACACCTTTTTTTTTCGAAAAGAGAATATTTGGGAAAAGGAAAACATTTCGTTTTTTTGGTAACGAAAACACTTGAATTTTGTGAAGAATTTGGAGAAAATTAGAAGAAGGCATAAGAAATGTGGGAAGAATCTTCGGAAGAGGGTATCTGTTTGAACAAGGAAAAGTTGATCAGGGACTCGATTTCGCAATAATACAAAACTTTTATTGAGATGAAAAAACATGTTCATTCGAATGAAGTTCAACTTCATCTTCTTGATGTTCGTCTCCGTCTCCTCAATGGCTTCTTGAATCCAGGCTTCGCATTCTGAATTGATCACTTTATCACTTTATCAGTAGTTTTTTGTCCCCCGGGGGGACTGGGCCGAGCCCGGCAGCAGTGCAACGCCGGGACGACCCTTGGGAAGTCGGAGCAAGCCCCGAGTCTTCCCTAGGTTCCAAAAATCATATAACCTTTATTACACTCATTCGAGTGTATACCGTAGGTTAATACGATAAGAACAGATACTACACTTTGATCTTAGCTAATAAGCCGAAGAAGCGATGCCAGTGAAAGGCACTCTCAGGGTAGCTTCCGACAGTGTACCGACATCAATCCAGGCCGTCTCCAAGCAAAGGCGCCGCGCCACAGGAGAGTGCAAGTGCGCTCCAGTGATAATGTAGGAGGCGGCGGGCCGTAGAGTTTCCCACTTTGCAAAAGAAGTTTTCGTTTGATTCGAGAAAAGAATTCATTCTTTAGACACAAATTATGCACAATCGAAAATTGGAAAGAAATCAGAATAAAGCAATTTCCAAAGAAAATCAACAAAGTAATTTTTATTCACATGTCCCTGTAGTCGCCGCGCACGAATTGGTTGTGGTCTTTTTTGAACTGTTTCACATTCTGGTTCTGAAAGAATAAAGAGTAAAAGGACATATTGATGAATGTTTAGACTTACCCTGAAGCCAGTTGTAGTGATGAATTCAGTCTCCGGGAACTGTGTCGTGGAGATTGGTTGCGGAGTTCTAAAGTCCATCTGCTGGTAGAGGGTGAACAAGGGAATGTACTTTTGTTGCGAGAAGACGAGGATCTGAAAGAAAAGAAGTATGAATTGATGTTTCAAATGACTTACCATAGTGCGTGCCTTGTTCCTCTCCTTCTGCTCGATCTATCTCGCTCTCTCCTCAGTCATCTTCTCAGCACTCTTCTTCTACTTCTTTTCATTCCCATTCGTATAGATGTTGACCATCTTCAGTTGCAGCCCATTTTTCATTATGTTCTGCCCTGTCTGCACTTTCGAGAACACTTCGTTGGTTTCTTGCTCCGCGAGCTCTTCGGACGACTTCCGACGATCCACCTCCTTCCACGTCTTCTCGTTCGTGTCGTACGTGTACTTCTTAGGGTTGACCAGCTGAAGTTTGACTCCGACGTTGTAGCTGGCCTTTGGAATCAGACCCATGATTCCAATTTCGAAACGAGGGAAGATAGCTCGTCCATCGTTAGTCACCATCATTTCGTTCGTTAAAGACTTCAGAAGCTTTGGTGAGAACACTGGACTGAATGGTTCTGGATCTGGATGGGTGGGGCTCAATTCAACAGGTCGACACGTCTCGGGGGAGGGACCTTGATGCGAGAGAAGGTACCATCTGGAGTATCTTACAATTGCGGTATACTGTATCCTTCCTTTTGTTCCCATGGAAATGACTAGAAATCGATGAAGAAGAGAGCTGACAATGAGTAGAGTGGGACAATGAAAGGATCAATTGGGGGAATGAGAGAGGTACAGTGTGTGATATTATGCGTTCCCCATTTGCTGACACTTGGCAGCTTGCCAAAAGTTTGGGTCTCGCCACGATTTGAAAAAATAGAGTGCGAAATTGAGAGACGAAGAGAAAAGTACGCAATTGTCCGCAAACACGCAGGTGTCAGCGTTTGGGGAACGCATAATATGTTGATAAAGATAACAAGTTGGGAACTTGGATGATAGTCAGTCCAAGCACTCACAGGGGAGAAGAAGCAAGTCGACAGTTATCTCGTTGAGTTGGGCAGTTTCAAAGGTTACCAAGAGATAGTATTGAACCTTCAAGGTGCATATCCAGTTAACAGCTATTAGTGGCGTCCCGTAACAAGTCACTGTCACCTGGTGGGTCTCGCCACGAAAATAGTTTCTGGCTGAAATACGGCTTCTGGACAAAGTTTTGACACTTTTAAGATCATTTCGTGGTGAGACCCACCAGGTGAACCGCTGCGAGACGTCAATATTCATAAAGCTGAAAAAAAGAAGATTCCTTTGATTTTGTTGCTCTGTTGGAACTGCCCCGTTTGTCAGTTTCATAAGTTGCCTTATAATTCTTCTCCTCATATATATTTTAAATACCAGATCGTTCTTATCCTTGTTTACATTTTCAAAAGTTGACGAAACTTACGATTTTCTCCAATTCTTATCAGATATTATTATCACAGCAAACATATTGATGACTCCGAGTTACTGTAGTCAGGGTTCCTCTGAACAAATCTCACGTTTCTTGTTCTTCACGTGACCTTTGCAGTTCGGAACAAAAAGTCAATAGACACGTGGAACTGACACGTGGCTGAAATGAATCATTTCTCGTTTACTCGCCGAGCCATGTCCAAGCCCAAGGAAAGCCGCCCGGAGAGGCTGAAAAAGATCAAGTCGATGAGAATGATGCTCAAGAAAAAGGAAAACCCGAATCACAGGAAGAAGAAATGGTTCAGCCTGCCGAGAAAAGGCTGAAATAGGGCATTTCTCGAAAACGCGGACTCGAATATCGAAGACTAGCAAAGCCATGCCAAAGCCAAAGAGAACCGCTACGAAAAAAGAAGAACCCTGCAATCGATTGTGAAAAAGACGACGACGAGGAGAGGAGCAAGATGATGAACCAGAAGGACGAGTTGGGCATAGAACTCGGGCGGTCAAGAAGCCATATTGCGGCCTCGTACGGTTACTTTCAACGATCACGTCGAAGAGAAAGTCGTCTCGCCGAGGAGGAAGTCACGAAAATCGACGTGTGCTGGAAGGAAGCGTGGGAAAACCCCGAACGAAAGTGCGACTCCGGCTAAATGGAGGGCATCTGCCCAGAAAACACCGAAGAAGAACAAGCCGGTTGCGAAACCTGAACAGGATGTGAACGGGTCGCCGGACGATTTCGCGGAAGACCTGAAACGCTTCAACGCGAAGTACGGAGTCGCGTATTCGCCGCGTACGTTCCTTGCTGTGGAAAGAGAGATGATTGCTCGCACGAATGGACAGAACAAGTAAGCTTTCTTTCCGAATTCAGTTGACTCATCAAACTGTTCCAGGGAGAAGGCGGAAAGTTCGATGACGACTCGTCCAGCTACAAGTGACAATGCGTCCAGGAGGAGAACCGGTCGCCGGCTGTTTGTGGACAATGTCGACACAGACGTTGTGAGTTGCTTCACGTAAACTGGGAACCACTGTTTCTCCTCTTTTTGAGCCCCTAGTCTTTTTGAATTTTAAAAACCCTGATTTTGGCAAATTCAAAGAAACATGAAAAACTTTTCAAAGCTTTGCTTCCAGGACTTCTTCATGAAAAAACCATCGACGGCAAAACAAGATGTTCCATTCAATGGAGATCTTATCATATTCACTCCTGAGAAAACCCTGCGTGGAGCCGCTCTTGAAAAGGTGAGCCATCGGGAAACGTACTAAAAAGCATCGGAAACACAAAAGATTGGCGTTTTTGAACCCAATCATTTCAAAGCGTCGTCAAAATCTAGTGCAAAAAAGAGGCACTGCTGCCTGATATATTCCTCTTGTAGGCTACAGTAGGGCGAGTTTGCATCGCAGTTCAATTACCTTTTTATTCACTTGTTCATACTTTTCGACCCAAAAAACCCGAAAAACAGCGAAAAAACATGTCTTCAACTATACTTCCGACCGAAAGTAACATTCTTTTTTCTCAGCTATATGGCTCGCAGTATGTGCACGGACTAGGCGATGGCTGCGAGGCAGCTAAAGTGCAATGCGCACGATGAGACCAAGGACATGGCAAAAGGTCTTCAAGGTGAGAGATGTGTCCGGTATCAGTTCAACAGCCAGCTTGTTTCAGACGTTCTCCAAGTACGGGCGAGACGCGATCCTTGCCCAAAGCGGACCACAGCGCCGAGACGTTCTCCAATAGTGGAATATAAGGAGCCCTCATGAAAATGTATTGTATAATGGTTAAATATATATTCAAATAAATAAATATTTATGAAACTGAAAAAAATTAAGATTCTTCTGGAAAGGTGTCATTGAACAAACAATCGAAACATTTCTTCGTTTTCTCGCAACTGCATTTCTTGGCAGTTTCACAGACAAGTCACCTAATGACGAAGACGGACACATCTCTCATCTTGAACACCCTCGCTCCCATAGACATCATGTGGTTACCGATTCGAAGTTCTTGTCGGCATAACTCCACTTCGGTGTGTCTGTGTGCCTCGGCTATCTCCATGCTCAGAAGCAGACAGAATGCCACTCTGGCTGCATCTTCGTTTCCGTGTCCCTTGATCAAAACGTGTCCCTCCTGATTTGAATCGCTCTTTCCGGCGAGTTGTTTCGCCAAGTCATCGGAAGTACTGATCGACAGGCGAACGAGTTCATTATGGTGAACTCGTTCGCTCAGGACTTCCGATGACTTGGCGAAACAACTCGCCGGAAAGAGCGATTCAAACCAAGACGGACACGTGTTGATCAAGGGACACGGAAACCCCAGAACTAGCACAATGGAGTACCGCCCACTACCAGGGGTCGAACCCGGGTGGTGAGATCGGCACTCTTCTGCGTTAGCCACAAGACTACGCAGGTCACGGGAGAAGCTCGATCGGAAGTTGTATACAAAGCTCCAAAGGGTCACGGCGGAAGGGTTCTTGAAAGAACTAGGCGCGACCTTTTTTACGTGGGTTAATATTTTTTTCATGAAAAATTCAGCGTGAGAAAAAGCAAAAGTAGGCTGTGAAATGTGGATAGTTTGAGCCTAGACTTCGCGGAAGATCTGCAACGGTTCAACGTCAAGTACACATTCAAGTACTCGCCAAGAACCTTCCGGGCTGTGGAGAAGGAGATGAGGGACCGCACGAATGCGCAGAACAAGTAAGCTTTCTTTCCGAATTTAGTTCACTCATCAAACTGTTTCAGGGAAAATACTAGGTCCCGAGTCATTTCCGGATTGCGGCCTAAGCACTCCGACATGTTATTTCAGACGTTCTCGAAGTTCGGACGAGACGCCATCCTCGCCGAAAGCGGACAGAAGCGCCGAGAGTTGATCCAATAGTGGAGGAAAGGAGCACTCCTGATAATTTTTTGTATAATGGTTAAATAAATGTTCAAATAAATCATTAATTATATTTATTCGCCACGTACATTCTTATAAAACGAACAGTTAGGGAATCAATTTCAGATATTTCGGAAACTGAAAAAAAGAAGATTCTTCTGGAAAGGTGTCATTGAATAAACAATCGAAACATTTCTTCGTTTCCTCGCAACTGCATTTTTTTTCAGTTTCACAGACGAGTCACCTATGGGTCTCGCCACGAAAATGGTTTCTGGCTGAAATACGCCTACTAGACAAGATTTTAGTCACTTTTTCTGATGAAAACGGGTGACATTCCATCAATTCAATCATTCCCAATCAAATTTCAGTTTTATAAAAACGGGTGAAAATCCGTTATCCAGCCAATTTCCATACAAAAACAGGAATTTCCGGGTATTTTGTCGCTTCTCCCCAAAAACACCTAATTTCCTCGAGTTTTCTGTGGAAACTGCTGAAATCTTGTTGAAAATGATTGCATTCACCCGTTCTCGTGTTGAAAAGTGTCAAAACTTCGGAGAAAAATCGTTGTTAGTTGTTTAGATTTTCAAAAGTTGGCAAATCTTCAAATAGTTCTCGAATTCTTATAAGATATTCTTATCAGAGCAAGAAGATTGATGACTCCGGGTTACTATAGTCAGTGTTCCTCAAAATAAATCTCACATTTCTTTTTTGCAACGTCTTCACGTGACTTTTGCAGTTCGGAACAAAAAGTCAATAGACACGTGGAACTGACACGTGGCTGAATTGAATCATTTCTCGAATACTCGTCCCCCGCTGAAGCCTAGCGTGTTTGGGTATGTCTTGAACTATAATTCCGACCCGAACATTCTTTTTTCTCAGATATTTGGCGAGGACTCGCAACATGTGCACGGGCTGAGAAGTCCATGTGATTGTGATCGACGAGAAGAGATCGTCTTATCACAACGACCTGGATCGGGTGACACTGCGAACGACGACTGGGGTGGCGAGCAGACTGAGCACGAAGCTGTACACGAACCGTGAAGGACATGTCCTTGTCGGCGGACACGGAAACGAGGATGCGGCTCGACTGGGCTTCCTCTTGATCCTCGGTACAGTGATGGCCGATGAGCACAAGAACACTGCAATCGGAATGTGTCAAGAAGGACTCCGCATCGGCGAGCACGAGATGGATCTCAAGAACCTGTTCGAACATCCGGAGACAAAGGCCATGGCGTGGGGTAGCTCAAGTGCAATGCCCACGCCGAAACCAAGGCTATGGCGGAAACTGTCTACAAGGTAAGAGATGTGTCCGGTATCAGTTCAACCGCCAGCTAATTTCAGCAGTTCTCGAAGTACGCTCGTGACGTTGTCTCCGTGCAAAGTGGACAACTCCGTCGGGACTAGTTCGAGTTGTGGAAAAGTGGAGAAGATCGACTCGAGTGGTTCTTTTTTTGTAAAATGGTTAAATAAATATTCAAATAAATGAATAAATATTTTCATTCCTATCAAACTGACAGTAAGAAATTCAATTTCAGATATTTATGAAACTGAAAAAATGAAGATTCTTCTTGAAAGGTGTCATTGAATAAACAATCGAAACATTTCTTCGTTTTCTTGCAACTGCATTTCTTGGCAGTTTCACAGACGAGTCACCTAATGGGTCTCGCCACGAAAAGGGTTTCTAGCTAAACTACGGCTTCTGGACAAGGTTTTGACACTTTTTCTAATGAAAACGGGTAAGATGACGTGAATTCAATCATTTCCAGCCAAATTTTAGCATTTTCCACCATTTTCCTCATGAAAAGTGCTAAAACCTTGTCCAGAAGCCGTTATTCAGTCAGAAACCATTTTCGTGGCGAGACCCACCAGGTGACTCGCCGCGGGAGGGCAATAATATTTCACATTCAAATTTCTGAATCGGCGCGTACGATATCTCGCAGCGAAAAATACAGTAAGACGTGCATTTTTCAGTGTTTTTGGGTTATTTTTGAGTAAATTGTTGTCGGAAATAGCGAAAAATGCAATAATTCATTCGGATCGAAATATCAGTTGCTTTTTTATCTTTTACTCTTTATTTTTCAGAACCATAATGTGAAACAGTTCAAAAAAGACCACAACCAATTCGTGCGCGGCGACTACAGGGACATGTGAATAATAATTACTTTGTTGATTTTCTTGGTTACACCAAATTGTTTTATTCTGATTTCTTTCCACTTTTTGATTGTGAATAGTCTGTGTCTAACGAATGAATTCTTTTCTCGAATCAAATGTTTCAAAGGGAAACCTCTTTTGCAAAGTGGGAAACTCTACGGCCCGCCGCCTCCTACATTATCATTGGAGCGCAGTTGCTACCTCCTGCTACGCGGCGCGCTTGCTTGGAGACGGCCTGGATTGATGTCGGTACACTCGCTTCACCTACTCCCTCGACGCCTTTCACTGGCATCGCTTCTTCGGCTTATTAGCTAAGATCAAAGTGTAGTATCTGTTCTTATCGTATTAACCTACGGTATACACTCGAATGAGTGTAATAAAGGTTATATGATTTTTGGAACCTAGGGAAGACTCGGGGCTTGCTCCGACTTCCCAAGGGTCGTCCCGGCGTTGCACTGCTGCCGGGCTCGGCCCAGTCCCCCCGGGGGGACAAAAAACTACTGATAAAGTGATAAAGTGATCAATTCAGAATGCGAAGCCTGGATTCAAGAAGCCGAGTATGGAGAAGACGGAGACGAACAGCAAAAAGATGAAGTTGAACTTCATTCGAATGAATATGTTTTTTCATCTCACATGTCGGACTGCTTAGGCCGCAACCCGGAAATAACTCGGGACCTAGTTCATTCGAAAGAGAATCATCGACTTCCTATAGTGAACTGGGCTCAGATTTTGCCAAGAAGTCCTTATTTTGGCTCACGGAGCCCGCAAAGTCCCAGCTAGCACTAAAATGCAGTACAAATTAGCACTGAAAAATCAACTTTTCACGCGGAAAAAGGAGTACTGGAGATAATGGCCAAAATTAGTACTGACTGGACACTTTGATGGCTCCGTGAGCCAAAATAAGGACTTCTTTGCAAAATCTGAGCCCAGTTCACTATAGGAAGTCGATGATTCTCTTTCAAATGAACTAGGTCCCGAGTCATTTCCGGGTTGCGGCCTAAGCAGTCCGACATGTCAATAAAAGTTTTGCATTATTGTGAAATCGAGTCCCTGATCCAACTTCTTCTTCTTCAAACAGACACCCTCTACCAAAGATTCTTCCCACATTTCTTATGCCTTCTTCTAATTTTCTCCTTGACAAAATTCAAGTGTTTTCGTTACCAAAAAAACGAAATGTTCTCCATTTCTCAAATATTATCTTTTCGAAAAAAAAAGATGTTAAGTGATGATGACAGTGATAAGGGCGGCACACAGTGATGGGACTCCGAATGGGTTTTTGGCGACATTTACCCCTTTTTCACAGCCGAGTTGCACTTGGAAATGGTTTCTTTTTCTCTCGAAAACATGTTGGCAATAGGCAAAAATCCATCTTTCTTTCAGTCCCCCTATTCAGCACAGTAGGCTCTTGTTTTTGTTGTCATATACTATCACTTTCGTTGAAAATGGGGCCCTGAATGGTACTGTACCAGGCCGTGAAAGTGACACTAAAATGGAAAAGACCAATAACATGTTGTGCCACTTTATCAAGCATTACGAGCGTCTGAGGGCCTGTAGAATTCTAGTATTTTTGGAAAAATACAAATATTTTTACTTTTTTTGAGTGTTCATAACATTTTTTTTCACGAAATTTCGCATTTCCTGTCTGAAAAGATTATCGAACGATATCTCGCAGCGAAAGCTACGGTAAGATGTGCATGTTTTAAAGATCACTGAAACATGCTCGTCTTACTGTAGTTTTCGCTGCGAGATATCGTGCGCGCCAATTTGAAATTCATCTTCCAACTTCCCTTCGAAATCCGATTCGTCCAGTTTCTCTGTGCCATCGACTCTCTGAAAAACAAATAAATAAGAATTGTTGTTCGTGAAATCGAATCCTCTGCCCCCCAGACACTGCCTCCCCCATGTGTTTGCCATCGGAAACAGTAAAAGTTGCCTGGAGAGCAAAAAAACGAATCGTGGCGAGACCCAGATGTGTCTGAAAATAGAGAAAAACAAGGGCGGCGGGGAGTAAACAAAGCGAAGTGAACTGTTTATTTACATTGTCCCCGAGGCGGTGCCTTTTGGCCCCTGGGACCCACTCTTTTCCACTGAAATTCTAGAATCCGACCCATTTTTTAGTGGATTACGATTACTCTTCTGAACCGAACAGAAATATTTGAATTTTCCTGAAAATGGCAGCAAAAATTGAATGAAACTTATGAAACAGTATTATTATCGTTGCATCTCAAAATCGGAGTGGGTAGATTTACGGAGTTGAGGCTCCCGCAACGAATGAACGTTTTCGCGGCAAATGTACGGTAGTCGCGCGAAAAACAATTTTGTCTTTTTCCACTAATTTTCATCATTTTCATCGGTTTTTCACTCAATTTTCGCACCTTTTACGTCGAAAAAAGCACAAAGAGGGTCTTTTCCGTGTAAAATGTGCGAAAATTGAGTGAAAAACCGATGAAAATGATGAAAATTAGTGGAAAAAGACAAAATTGTTTTTCGCGCGACTACCGTACAGTTGCCGCGAAAACGGTCATTCGTTGCGAGACCCGCAACTCCGTAAATCTACCCACTCCGATTTTGAGATGCAACGATAATATTGTCGTTGTATCTCAAAATCAGAGTGTGTAGATTTACAGAGTTGTGGGTCTCGCAACGAACGAAAGTTTTTGGCACAAAACGTGCTGCGCCTTTAAAGCGGAGTACGGTAGTTGCGCAATGGCCAATTTCGTATTTTTCCACCAATTATCCTCATTTTCATTGATTTCCCAACCGATTTCCGCACTTATTGCGTCAAAAAAGCACAAAAAGGTGTTTTTCGTGGAAAATTGTGCAAAAATCAGTCGAAAACCCGATAAAAATGAGAAGAATCGTTGGAAAAATACGAAATAAATCATTGCGCCACTACCGTATCCCGCTTCAAAGGCGCAGCACGTTTTGCGCCGGAAACTTTCGTTGCGAGACCCACAACTCCTTAAATCTACTCGATGAACTTTTGAGTTGCAGCGATAATATCTCACAACGAAAGGTACAGTAAGACTCGAATTTTTCATGTTTTCTAACAAAATCTGACCTGAAACAGTGGAAAATCACTTATAAAATGCAAATCGCGCCAATTTGAAATTTCGAAAAGTTCATCTCAATCTTCAAAATCCCATTATTTGTACACTATCAGTGATAATTTGTCACTCCATTATCACTATCAAAGTCACAATTTGTGGCCATTTCTGGCATTTATCACTTTTCTCTTTCATACTTTTCAAAAAAAATATATCGCGTCGAGACCCAAAAGGTCAGAAAATGATTAGATACTGTATAATGAACAAGATTACAAATCCACGATTTCTTTTTTTTCTTCGAAACGTCAAAGATACAGTTGTCCCTCCAATGGACCATGTGAGTTGGCTACAGTAATCTCCCAAAAATGAAACTCCGCTCCATTGAACCCTGTTCCTTTAACTTTTTGCAAACTCTTCTTGTTTACTCTCTTTTGTTTCCATTTCCAGGTCACTCTGCCCTTTTTCGCGTCGAGACCCATCCCCCCTGAAAACCTGATTTGCAGTTATTCCCCGAATCAGTTTATCAGTAACTATTCCCTATTTCTCAAGGTCTCTTTCTTCTCTGCGTCTCTCACTTTTCCATACTATTTCGCTGGTTTCATCGGAAAAGTGCACGTTGCGAAACGGATAAATGTTCCGATTTTTCGCCGATTTTGATGGCGAAAATCGGAGAAATCGGGGTAAAATAAAAGGCGCGACGGTTTGTTTCATTCGAACCGTTTCTTCTCGGTTTTCCACTGTTTTGTAGTATTTTTTCAGAAATTTTAGAAAAAAAAGTAAGAAAAATGGTCTAAAACAGAAAGAAACCCGTTTTTTTCTATTATTGGCGTCCCGCGGCGAGTCACCTGTTGGGTCTCGCCACGAAAATGGTTTCTTGCTGAAATACGGCTTCTGGAAAAGGTTTTGACACTTTTCCTGATGAAAATGGGTAAATTGACATGATTTCAATCATTTTCAGCCAAATTTCAGCAGTTTCCACCGATTTTCAGTGAAAATGAGGTGTTTTTGGTAAAAAGCGGCAAAATACACAAAAATGCATGTTTTTGTACTGAAAATTGGTGGAAACTGCTGAAATTTGGTTGGAAATGATAGAAGAAAAGCCTTTGTACCCATTTTCATCAGAAAAAGTGTCAAAACCTTGTCCAGGAGCCGTATTTCAGCCAAAAACCATTTTCGTGGTGAGACCCACCAGGGGAATCGCCGCGGGACGGCAATAATAGTTTTGTAAGTTTTTAAAGTTTTTTTTTTAATTACAAAATTCTTCAAACTTAGAAAGTTCTATGTATTTATTACAAATTTATAACTTATTCCCAGCCTTTTTTTCCAAAAAAAATACCATGATCTCTTATCACGAAATTCGTGTAATCTAAGACACCAAGTGCTTATCAGTTTATCAGTAACACAAAAAACCATGTTCCCGGAAACTTTTCGTTCTTTTCAGAGATCATTGCCCCGACTGATCACTTATTTTAGTGGATCACTCGGCACATGACGTTCCACAGGGCTCCGCCCCCTTTTTGTTGCTTTATTTTATGGAATTTTTGGGGTCAGAGCACCTGAAAAACCTGCAAATATTCATATTTTCCCGAAAAAAAATATCCCGAAAAGAGGGGAAGTCTGAAAGTGTGTTGGGTTGTGTTGCACAACACCTCCCGCTGTTTTTTGTTTGTTTTTCCGTCTCGGCGCCCCGATTTTTTGATCGAATCGACGGAAAACAGACACTTTTCGCAACAAGTTTTCGACTTTCCGGGTCACTTGTACCCGGTTTTCGGTTCTAGGTGCAACTGCGCTCTACTGAACTTCTGGAGGGAAATTTGAATTTTCGGGTTATTCTATGGCAGTTTTGCACAAAAATGACCTTCTTTTGGGAAATTAAAAATAGGTTATGCTTTTTTTTTTTAATTTTGGTGGTTTGGTGAAGCTTTTTGTACAATTTTACATTGAATATTTGAAAAATTAAGATGTTTTTTTCGATTTGGTAAATTTTCGATTTTTCGGGAATTTTCTCACTGAAAATATAAAAAATGGATTTTTTTTCAAAAAAAAAATTAAAAACGGACAAAACTCAATTTTTCTGTTTCAAACATAAAACCGAAAAATATCTGGGATTTCAATGTTTTTGGATGATATCATAAAACCGAGAGAAGCCTTACTTTTCAGTACGAAACATGTTTTCTCCCCTTCATTTACTGAAATATTGAAATTCCAAAAAAAAAACCCGAAATTTCCGGTTCACTAGAGCACATTTGCAACATATTCTCTTCTTCTTTTTTTTTCGCCGAAAAGTTCACAAAACGGTTCTGCACTCTCGTGTAAACAACACACGAGCGACCCCCCTCCGTCGGGCAGATTGATCTTTGAGACCTCGAGAAGAAGACATTCGTTTTTTTGGCATCAGTTGACCAGAAACATGTGATCGGAAGGGCGCAAAAAGAGAGAGAAAAGCTGTGAGTAACCAGTGGAACTGTGATATGGTGATAAGAAGCTCCGTGCAGCTGACAACTCTCAAGACATGCTTCCTCTACGTGCAAATTACTCGGGTTTTGGAGAAAAACTGCAAAAATGCTTGTTTTCTGCTGAAAAGTCTGCAAATTGAATGACATCCTTATCTTTTTCCCAAATTCTCAACCTATTTCTACAGTTTTATCACTAAACTCCAAAAACATTGCGAAACATCCGCCATTTTGTCTATTTTTGTCCAAAACTTCTCGTTTTCATCAAAATAAGCTTCTCCGCCGTTCGAAATTCCACTTTTTCTATGTTATCAGTCCGAGACTGCCCTCCTTTTTATGTTTAAAAAGCCTTATCACTTCACAACTTGCTCATTCTTCTCTTCCCGTCCCACGACTGTTTTCCTATTTATTTTGTCCCGTTTCGCAACATGAAAGCACAGGTTTACACTGAAAATTGGAAATTTTGGTGTGAAATTGTATAAGTCTTTTTTCAGGCTCCAGAACCTCAAAAAACTCACTCACGCTGCTCAGATTGCGAAGAATTCCTCTCCGACTTCAGCCGCCAAATGATAAATTGGAGTTGTCGTGAGGTGAGGTGCCGGGTACGCAAACACGCTACACACTTCCTGCGCTACAGTAGTATTTTCGAAAATCATTTATCAATTTATCATCCTACTTTCATTGGATTCCTCTCGTTTTCCACCGGTTTCCTCCGTTTTTTTGCTAAAAATACTCGAAAATCTTGTCAAATAACTATTTCCAGGCCTAATATTTTAAGTTTGCACAGCTTAATCCGCTATTTTTGCAGTCTGACCTGTCCGATTCGCCAATTTCGTCGCTTCCCTCCATCGAGACGTTTCAAAACGGCGAAAACGAGAAAAAAGAAGCGGAAATGGGTACTTCTACAGATTTTGACGGTGAGTATGACAATTTTGAAAAGGGAAACGGGCGGAAGCTTTTCAAAATTCAAAAAAAAATGAAGGAAAAGGAAAAACTAGAGAAATTCCTATATTTCCAGCAGGTTTTAAGCTTTTGAAGTAAGAAAAATAGGAAAATTCGAGATTTACTTCACAATTTTATGTTTTTCTCAAAAATTACAGCAAATCTTCAACTTGCAAGTGTCAATTGGATAAAAATTTTAGGAAAAGGTCTGAAAATCAGGAAAATGAACTAGTTTTGCATATAGAAAGTTAGAAAACGAATAGAAAGACAATTTGTGTGCCTTATCATCGCCTTCCCTTTGTTTTCTCCCATTTTGCATGAAAAATCCCGGTTTTTAGCTAGCAAATCCCAAAACTTTGCAGATGACTTCTTCGATTTAACCGCTTATCAAAAGGAACGTTCTGCGTCTTTCGGAGGCGTCACACAGTATTCTCAACAGTTTATGCACCAGAAAATCCACTTCCCACACTATTTCAACCCATCATTGGAGACTTTGGACAGTGGAACGAGGTAAGCGAGGAGGAATGTACATTTAAAAAAAAGTTTTGTGATAATTTGATAACTTTCCATGCTGGTTGCTAAAAAATGACAAAATAATGTGTTTTTAAACCGTTTTTCATAATTTTCGCGCGCAATTTTCTTATTTTCATTGAGTAATCACTCTTTGCCAACTTTCTTATCAGAATCTTATCAAAACCTCCTAAATTACTGATCTCGTCTAAATTTTCCCATTTTTCCCCTAAAAATCCCCGAATTTTGCCGAAAAGTATACTCTTCACTATGACAAAGATCACATTATCCGTCGGCCAGCTGATCATTTTTTGCGTGCCGTCATTACTGTCTCGATCAATCGAAAAATAGGTTTTTGATCATTGAAACCTTCTTTTTTCACTAAAAAACCCGAAAAAGGACCGTTTCGCATCGAAATAGCCCTTTTCTCAATGCCATCCCGTCATTCTTCACGAGTTGTCGACCTGAATTGCCCATACATGAAGGTCACGTGAGTTTCACGTGAACCCCGGGGTTCCCCCGATCTCTCTCGCTCGCCACCCTCGTGCCAGACGTTTGTCCTTTGGTTTCTTGTTGCATCACGCACTTTTTTGTGTTTGTTTATTTTCGGGGGACCAGGAAAAGAAGGGGGACAGTCAGTTGATCAGTGATAATAGTGATAACGCGTATAATTTATTCTGATCAATATGATAATCACTGAATGGTGGTTATTTAAATTAATTATTTGAAAAAAGTTAACTTTTTAAAAAATTTTTGGAAAAATAATTTTTAGACCTGATTTTTGTGAAAGTCATGCTCTGAGTTTCATAAATTTTCCCATTTTTTAGAAAATCAAAGTTGTAAATCTTTTTTCACAAGTTTATCAGTTCCATTCTTTTTCATCTTTCCATCAGTTTTTCAGAACTTTTTCGCAGTTACCGTGACCCAATCTTTGGCTTAAAATCAATTGGATTCGTGACGTTCAAAGGTCAAAAACTGTCTCGTCGGTCTTTCGTTTGCTCTTCTCCCCGCCATCACTATCAGCTGTTTTTCCACTCTGCCACCCCGTTTTTTCCCTTCGATTTCTCGTCTATTGGCACTGAACAGAGGCATTGAAAACTGGCGAGAGACGAACGAAATGACAAATACAGAGAAGAAGTGTTTACCAAAAAGTGCAACTTCTCACTCGAATGGCTCATTTTCCAGACGTTTCGCGTTGGAATTTTGTTGATTTTGGAGGGGGAAATGGTGGAAATTTGAGTTTGGAGGGGTAGAAAATAGTGAGATACTGTAGAATTCCAGTGAGATTTGTTTTAGAGAAGTTTGAAGTTTTCCAAGTTTTCTGAACAATTTTTGATTTCTTTTCCAACACTGAAATTCCAATTTCGATCTAAATTGATTCGATTCCCGACCCGATCTTCTTCTTCTTCTTTTTCTCGTTTTCGGTGCTCTTTCGAGCTGTTGATCTTTGTCTCTGCGTCTCTCCGTTTCGCACACTCTCTCGCCCACTACCTGTCTGGATAGATTCGAAAGTTGTGTTCTTCTTTCTCCTCTTCATTCTTTCCGCACAGAACACCCGAACAGACTGTATTTGTTTTGGTGATGGGCCTATGGCCTATGATTCCTTTCACTTTTTGGTTTTTCGAGAGAAGGAGAGAATTTCAGTGTGAGAGTGGATTTTTTTATTCATTGAATATTATTGAAAAAAATTCCTGCTCAAGTCAACATTGGTGACTGAAATTTTCAAAAAGCTTTTCTTTTTTCCCTTTTCCACACTTTTTCCTGAAAAACTCCAAAGTCCGCTCTTCATAGCCACTCTGTCAATACACTCCTTTATCATTCTCCATAGTGATAAGCGCCTTGTCGAAGCGAAAAATAAGACGAAAAAGTCAAAGTTCAGAAGAAGACATTCTTGATGACGTGGCCCCGGATTTATGTGTTTTGGTGTGTGTGCTGAAACTGAAAAAGTACAAAGTTTCGTGTACTTTAATCGGAAACTTCTCTCTGGCTTACTGTACCTTCCCTACAGTACTCCTGCCGATTTCTGGTCGTTTCGGGTGCTCTTTGGCTCTGCAAGCCACGTCTGATTGCACTTTTGTTATTGTTCTCGTCGGGCACTTCTCTCCAGCCACATTCTGCTCTCCGCTTCTCGATTTGTGCTCTTTGCTGGTTCTTTTCAGTATTCGGTTACTGTTATTGTAGAAACTTCCAGTTTCCTTTGAAATTCCCATTTTTCCTGCTAAAAATGGCTGTGAAACTAGAGTTTCCGCTAATTCCTCTAATCATATCCACTTCCGGATCACTGATAACACCTATTCGTCACACCCCCGTGCCCAAATGTCGTCTGCTCCCAGATTCACGCAAAAAACAACATTTCTCATTAGAATACGTCTTCCGAACGAATCTAATCAAGCTGAAACACACTCCAAAATGTGTATATTCGGCTCTTTTTCTGCGCGAAAAGGTGATAAGAACTGATAAGGATTTGCATCCTTCCGTTGGTTTTTTTCGACCGAAATCAATCCGGATTAACTATTTTCCGAGGCCGAGAAACACCTTCCAGTCGTATTATTCCGACTATTTATAAACATTTCTCTGCTCGAAAATGGCGCAAAACGCTGAAGATTCTGGAGCGTATTCGATTCTGAAACTTATTCTCTACTTGGACTGGAGCCAAGCCACGTCAGCATTTCGACCGTATTCCCGGAGAAAGTGGGTCTCGAAGCGATTGTTTTCAGTGTTGTTTTGTGGTTTGACCCGCAAACATTTGTTCTTTTGTGTGACTCGTTGGAACGTATTTTCGTGTTGTCTGAAATGCCAAAAGACACTTTTCCCGTCACAAAACAAACCAATAAAATCGAGGAGAATTGGTTCTTTGATCCATTCAATCTTGTTTTTCGAATGGGATTTTTGGGTAGGAGTTTGTGATTTTTAGAAGTTCTTGGGGGCATTTTGGGGTTTTTTATTCGAGTGAGGGATTTTTGAAAAAAAAAAACGAAAAAAATTGGATTCATTGAAAAAGTGAAGTAGATTGTTCAACATTTGTCTCATTTATTAAAAAAATTTTTTTTAATTTAAAAGTAAAAATTGCAATTTTAAATTTGACAGTTTCCAAATCGTAGTTTCATCAAAATCCGCCAACTTATGGGCAGTATAAAAAAATTGAGAATGTAAATTTGAAAAATTGGAAAACCCTGCTGAATTGTGCTTTAGTATCTTGAAAATCTTCAATTTTTCATCAATCTTGAAACTTTTTGCCTTGTAAATCGCCCAAATTTCCACTAGTTTTCCCCATTTTTTCCCGTTTTTTCCCTTTCCTATCCACCAGACAAAGACCAATGATTTTAGAGTGTGAAGGTCAATTTCCCCTTTTTTCTCCTAAACTGGAATCCCGTTCTTTTCATGGTCACTCCCCAGACACTCTAATGACCAACTCTGTTCGAAACGTGCTCCACTGATGTTACAGTAACTTCCACCAAATTGATCACATTTTCCGCCAAAAAAGAACGGAAAAAAAGAGATAAAAACGGGGCAAGTTGAGTGTTTCAGTGTCTCTGCTGGGTTATCTCGTCTGCATTTTGCAGCGACTCAACCGGTTCCTCTCGCTCGCCCCCATCCGACTGTTCCCCTCTCCATTTCTCTCGATTCGACGCCTTTTCCCTGAAGAGACACAAAAAAGAGACGAAGAAGACCGATTTTTCGGCCCGATAACTTGTACTTTTTGCGCGCGGCGCCCCCAGTCTCTTTTCGTCGTTTTCGCCGCCTGAATTTGGCGATTTCTGCCGATATGGTAGCCTTTGATCCGTGAGACACTGTGTGCACTTTGCCGGAGACGGTTGAACCCGTTTTATTGCAGACATTTGACGGAATAACAGATTTCTGCAGTTTCAGAGTAGTGGTAACAGAGAAATTGGGCGGAATTCATTGATAAGAGGCTTTTTATTGATTTTCAAGTTTTTTTGTGAATTTTTTATGGATTACTGCTGAATTTCCAGTAAATTCATTATCACAGCATTGTTTTAAAAATGGGAAAGGTTAGAAATTGATCAGTTTTGCAACTGTGAAAAATCCAAATTCCCGAAATTTTCTTGTAGCAGTTCTGTGAAACTTTTTTCAATAAAAACATCATTTTTTGGCCTAAATTCTTTGAAAAATATGCAAAATTCGGAAATTTTCTGAAATTCCTTTTTTCCCAAATTCCCCAGAAAAATTCAACAATTTTGAATGAAATTGCTTCTTTTTCTCAAATTGTTATATATTTCTTTCAAAAACTAGGAAAAAACCCTTTCCAACAATCAAGTGAAATGTGTGCTCCATGAGCCCCGGCCATCAGTTCCAATCTGTGCTCCACTATCAGTTTATCAGTTACCCCATCTTCTCCTTCGCTCAGTGATCAAGAAACGAGTCATGTGATATGTTCCCGCCGTCTCTTTTCTGTTTTCCAGACTCTTCCGATTATC
Source organism: Caenorhabditis becei (assembly GCA_900536315.3). Taxonomy (NCBI): domain Eukaryota; kingdom Metazoa; phylum Nematoda; class Chromadorea; order Rhabditida; family Rhabditidae; genus Caenorhabditis; species Caenorhabditis becei. Next base: position 32,622 of record LR539372.1, read on the forward strand.
TGAAACTCTTTCGCAACGTGACCTCGATTATCCCTTTCTTGTTCTGAATGTCAAATTGAAATTATGATGGCAGTGATGACGTTGATAAGGGATCGAAAGTGGGGGATAAGGATTATGAGCCATCAAATGATCATCTCCCACTGATAAGATCCTCCTTCTTCGGGTTCTCTTCGATCTTAGGCGCTTTTTAAGCTCATTTTGCTCTTGATTTTCGATTTTTCAGTAATGTTTGTGATTCTGTGACTGATAAGGTGATCTTGGATCTAGAACTTCTGAAAACCAAATTGATCTCCCCCAATCTACAGTAATCCTTCCCTCATGACTGGGAATCAATCACAAAGTCTCCTCTTTTCTCTCTTCTCGAGAGCCGACCATCGACCACCACCGCCAGAACCTTCTAGACGTGTTCAGGTCCCCGATGGCGCCCGCCGGGTCCCCCGTGTCACATGTGTTCTGTCTGCGTCTCCACACCCTCCCCACTCTCTCTCTCACTCCGGCTCTTGGCGCCTTTTTGTGCATTTTCTTGTTCACATTCTTCTGAATCTTCTGAATCTCTTTTCTAGAAGAGAAGAGAAGAAGTTGATTAGAATTCTAGAAGGTGTGTTCATCATGTGCGTGTTCCTCTTCCATTCCTCTTCCAAATGACTCATTCTGTGATCTCTGGACCATCTCCTCCACTCATTTTCCGAAATGGCCCCGTTTGTTTTCGCTTTCCTGCGAGAAGTACTCCAATTTCGGGCCGTTTTTCCGGAAAAGTCCACTGGAACTCTTCGAAAAGAACCCCCTCATTCCCCTCGGACTGCAATTCCTGGAAAAACGCTCTGAAAATCGCTCTCCCCACCCTTCATTTTCGCTCTGCCCCCCACTAGAGAAAAAATTGGAGAAGAAGTGGGGAGGGCGGCTGAAAAAGTGAATGAAGTGGTGGTTGTTTTGACGGTGGGTCCATGTGAAGGTGTCGGATTACGGACACAGAGAACCGGAGGCTTCTGGAAGATTCTGCCGGATTCTGGAAGCATCTGGAAGGTTCAGAGCAGTTCTATAGGCTTCTAGGGGCTTGTAGAGGATTCTTGAAACGTCTGAATCTTTTCGGCTTTTTTCAAAGTTCTTCTGAATTAGTTTGAGATAAAATGACTTTTACATTTCGAAAAAAGTTCGCAAAAACATAAAACTCTATTTTATGACAGTCCCTGCCCAGTTCAACCTGATTCGTCGACTTTTAGACTTTTCCAACTCTTCTGCCTGTCTTTCTTTCGTTTTTCTCACACAACCCATTCGATCATCAATCTTTTCAACCATTTTTTTTGGCGAATGAACACGCAACAAGAGAGAGGAAAAGAGAGAGAAGATTCATCTGATTCCTAACTTTGATTCGTTCGCGAATACTTGAAAAGGACGATGTGGGGGAACCTGTTTTTGGGTGTCTTCAGCTGTGTGTCCGAATGTTTCGACTTGACAGTGCCCCAATGACAAGTAGAAGGGACAAGAAGGAGAAGTTCTTGTGGAGACGAGTCGAATTCGAATTGGATTTTCGGATTCCCCCTAGTGATTTCTGATCACTAGGTCGATGGCCTGATAAGGAGATTCCCGTCTGATGGCAACCTTGATCTGATCGGTTTTCGGGGCGATTTACGAAGGAACAAGACACGTGGAGGAATTTTGAAAGAAAATGCAAGTGCGCCCTACTGGAGGAGCTGAAATTTGGAGTTTTGGAACAAGTGCGCTCTACCGAACATCCACCAAGATTATCATTGGAGCACATTTGAACAGAATGCTTATCAAAGACTGATAACAGAGATGCTGTTCTTGAGTCTCTTGGACCCAAAAAAACATGCATTTTTAAAAATCCAAAAGATCAGTGACCGCCAAGTAAACCGATCCCATAGGACGTATTTTTTGAAAAAAAAACTGGGGAATCTCCAAGATTCTTGTGGAAATTTCATAAGCGATTCGCAGATTGTTAATCAGAATAAGTAGCTGGTGGTGCTGCTCCTCCCCCGCTCTTCCCGAAGAAGATTCCTTCATTATGTGGTGCTGCTCCTCCTCATCTTCTTCTTCTTCTTTTCCTTCTTCGTCGCCTTCTCCAACCGACTTCTTCATCTATTTTCTCGAAATGTCAAGAAAATGAGGGATAATTGAAGACTGCGACACGCAGACACGCAAAGAAGTCTCCAGTAATCTGGGAAAGTGAGGGCGTGGAAGGCGAGGAAGAGGAAGCCGAGTGTAATTAGTTATGAGACTCTCGTCTTTCTGAAACGATGAGAATTTGAATTTTATGCCAAGAATAAGGGCTCCATCTTTAGTTTGTTCTTCTCCTGGTACTTTTCAGTTTCGGATTCTGGAGACCTGATTCTGAGAATCCCGTGATTCAGATGATTCAGAAGGCCTAGAGGGCACGGGATTCTGAACCTCGATCTGGACTTTTCCTAACACTTTTTCGTGGATTCTGGGCTCCTGCTTCCGAATCCTTATCACCTTATCAACGCGGATTTTTGATACCTTGACTCAATCTCCATTTCCTTCCGATTGCTCACCTAATTACCCCCGCGTTTTCGCCGTTTTTCGCATTTCCACCTGTGCTTTTTCGGCGTTTTTCCATACGTCAAAACACCACCTGGAAACGCGGAAAAATGATGGAGTTTGGAGGGAATTTTAAATTTTTTCAGAAAATTACGAATTTTTGCATGAATTTTTTCTAGTTTGGAGTTGAGGATTTTGTCAATTTCACCAATTTGAACATATTTTCTATTGAAAAATCTCAATTTCAAGAAAAAGAAAATCTGAATTTAACATTTTCCAAAATCTTATCAATTTTGACTATTATCTGATAAAAAATGACAAAGAATCACAGAAAACTCACCAAAAAACTCGAAAAATGTCTCAAAAAGTGAATATATCCTCGGGAACAGCTCTTCTCCATATCCTCCGGGGGGTGTCATCCATATTCTCCATCTTCTTCCTCTTCTCCGTCGCCGCGCCACACTCCTGGTCCCTGCTTCTGTCATCCTGCCTCTCCCCGTCTCTCCGTCTGCGTCTCTCCTTCCCGCACACTCTCGCCACCTCACTCGTGTTGCATTTGCCACGCCAATGGCCTAACGGCCGCCCGGCGCCCCCTTTTTCTTTTTTTTTTCGTTCCGAATCGAACACTTCTTTTTCCCGCACACACACACACATGTGTGTGAATGCGTGTGTGTGTGTCATTCCCTGGCGCCCCTTGCCCCCCCGCTTCGCCGTTTTGACCCCCCTCCCGAAGACTGTATTGTGGCATTTCGAAGGAGAACTGATTCACCTGATTCTCCCATTTTATCTATTTCGAGGACTCTTATTCAGTTTATTGTTCCCCTAACATGTTTCTAAAACTCTCCCTCCAAAATTTTCAATTTGAAAGTGTCTGAAATCCTCTAAAAACTCACTGGATTTTCAGAAATTTCTGCCACTGAATTTTTCTGAAATTCCTCTTCCAAGTTTGATGAATTCTAGAACATTTGCCATTTTTGCCCATTTGGCTCTTCATAAAAATTATTTATTTTTAAATTCCTGTCAGTTTTTCGCATTTTCGAATGATTTCCCGAATTGAAAACACTTTTGTGAACTTTTCAGGAACATTTTTATATTCTGAATGCTTTTTTGACTTTTTCTGGTCTGGAAAGGGTTGGGTTAATTCTTCTGAATGAGAGTGATGAGCAGAGAATTCTTCTTTTCGGAAAACTTGAGAATGTGAACATTTTTACAGTTTCCAAACTTTGACATTTCCCTTTTTTCTAAAGGTTTAGTGAATCTTAGCTTCAATTAGTGACTCACTTTTGTTTCATGAATCTACAAAACTTTCAAAATTCTGAATCTCAAAAATCCTTCACGACGCAAACTTGTGAAAATCCTATTTTCCCAAAGAACACAGTTTCAAAAAGTCATCAAATTCGCGTATCTCACCAATTTCTCAACACACGGATCACTTGACTCATCCAATATCTTCCCTAGACTTCTCTCAGTTTCCCCGATCCGTTCCCTTCCTTCTGGAACTCTTTTCATCGCTCATAATCACTCATTCCTCTCCCTTTTTCTCTCCATTTTTAACCTAACTGATGCCTGAATTAATTACTGAAAACGAAGAGAGAGAGAAATGGGCAGAAGAGTCGGTGGCATGAAGTCTTCGAAACAGACCAGTTTGTCTGCGTCTCCACTGTCTGCCACTCTCTCGTCGCCTCCCCGGGCGCCCGCCGAAAACGAGAAGAGACCAGAAGGGACACTTTGGCGCTTTTCTCGAGACGAATTGCCCTGGGAAGGATTACTGTCGATTACTGTAGATTAGCACACTGTCCTGTAATTGTTTTCTTCTTCCCTAGACGGGGTAATCTAATAATAAGGAGTACTGTAGGCCGTGGGACTATAAGAGTCGGCTCAAATGCACGAATCGGCATACTAGCCGACTTTGATATTCCAAGTATTCCTGTGAAAAATGGAGAAACCAAGCCACTCGATTGGCGACATTTCGAGGTGAGGATATTCAGGGAAATAGGCTTTCAGACTGTCTCGGGCTGATTTGGGTCAATATGGGATTTTTGGGGTTGAATGAGCTTGAAAACAAGCCTGAAAAGGGTAAGACAATGTTTCTTGCCTTATTCTGGCATTCGGGCCGTTTTGGGCTTTTCTAGGCTGGATTTTCTAAATTTTTTGGCTTCCCAGGGCTCCTAAGAATTCAAAAAAGCAAGTTTCGTCTTCTGAAGCTTACTTTTTGGTTTTGGCCTGCTCAGTCCATCTCAGGCCGTTCTAGGCACTCCTAAGCCTTCTTTCCTATGTCATCGACCTTTCCAGGGTTTTTGAATGCCTAGACTTCAGAAGTTCAACTTCTGAAGGCCATTCCAGGGCTTTTATCCACTTTCCACTCCAATTCGTTTCGGTTTTCTCCATGCCCATTTCCTCTTGGCAAAAAAGCTCGAAAACCCTTCATTTTCCACTTTTTCACCACTTTTTCTCTGCAAAACCCGTAATTTCTCGGGTTTTCCCCAAGATTCCCCATTTCGATTCACTCATCAGTAACCAATCACCAAGTGGCTCTGTGCTGCCCCATCACTATCACTCCTCCACCGTCTTATCACCTTATCAACTAATCATTTCCATTTCCATCCGATTCGTGTCCAGTTCTTCTTCTTCTTCGCCTTCTTCTTTTCGCTTTTCGTTTTCACAATCAAAAGTGCAAATGTCGATGGATTCTCTCGAAATTTCTCGAGTTTTCCGTGAAAATGTACGGAAAAGTTGGCGAGAGAAAAGCAGCGAAAGAAGCCGTTTTTCCAATTACATTCGAGAAAAAAACGGGGCGGCAAGAAGAGCCTCATTTCCGGACTGAAAATGGCTTGAGAAATTGGAACAGAAGATACGAGAAAAGACGAAAGAGGAAAGAAGCTAAAGTTAGAAATTGTACAGTAAGCTAAAAAAGTTTTCTTGGATTCTGAAGAACTTGTGAAGTTTCGTTGCAAATTGAACAAAATCTGATTAGAATAGCATTTTCGTTTTATTTTTCTTGGAAAATTCAAGAAATTTGAATTTTTCTCAATTTTCCTTCATTCTAACACTTCCAGTTTGAGAAACATCAGTTTTTGCAACTCTTTTGGAAATTCCCTCCTTTTCTTCCCTTTCATTCCCTTCTCCTTCTTCTTCTCCTTTATCATTTTATCAATCCTTATCAGTCGAAGCACAATTTTTGGAGCCCCCAAACCGAGAAACCGCTCGAATTGTAGAGTCTCGAGAGAAGAAAAGCGAGTATTGCGTCTCTCGCTCTCTCATCAACCCAAAACTCGCTTATCACCACTGATTTTGGAGTGAAGAGCGGTAAAATTGGGCAAGATTATGTGTGCAGCACAGGGGGACGCAACCAGAAAGCGATCACAAAACCAGAGTTCCCAGAAATTGGGAATTTGGGGAGTTTTCTGGACTTCTCATTTTTTTAAATGTTGAAAATTTGTAGAAAGGTTAGAAAATCAGTCTAGAACGTAGAGGGGTTTTCTGGAAAATTTCTGAATTTTCCACTATTTTTTCCAGATTTTTCTAACCTTCGAAACCCCTTTTTCCACCTTCTCCATCTTCATTTTCCCCAGATCCTCCCTCTTCTTTTCTCTTTTTTTCCTCCTTTTTCCCTATTATCACACAGTGTCTAGCGTGATAGTTTTTCGGAAAATCATGTGGTCAGTCACGATTTCATCAGAATTCTTCTTACTGTAGTTTCTGATAAACTGATAAGTTCCCCCTGCTGTCAATCAAAGAATGCCCTGGAATCAACTGAAACCTTTGTTTTGGTCTTTCCCGATGATCAGAAGAACCAGACACATCCGCTTGCCCCGAACGACCAAAAACTGATGACAGTCTGTCGGTCTGAAAGGTCATCGACTAGAACCGCTCGAGAAAGTACTGTAGTTTGTACGTGACACTCAAGAATGATGCACTTTTTATCAGGGATTCAGTGCTCGATGAGCTGGAAACGCTGAAAACTGAAACAAGCGTATTTCTGATGGTTACAGTAATCAAAAATCGAGGTCATATTGACTTTAGAACATTTGTTCGGTAGAGCGCATTTGTCGAGCTTCCCGGAATTCACTAGAAACGGATAGTACTAGTTCTTGGGTTCTTGACGTCTGAAACCAAGTATTATATTGAGTTCAGCCTGTTTTCCATGAGGGTTTCGTTGGAGCGCACTTGCATTTTTAATTTTTGAACTTTCCATTGTGCTGGAGTTCAGTCCCATAGAGCGCACTTTCCCCATTCTCAAATTCTCAGAATTCCGTTCGAATTTCTGAACTTCTAGTCTCTGTGACAAGCCATTCGTGAAGGTCTATAGGGCGCACTTGCATTGACTCTCCGAACTTTCCACAGATGACGTTCAGTTCAGTAGAGCGTGTTTCCAAGCCCCTCCGAATCTAAAAAAGAACTTGGTAACAAGCAAAAAAGAGTTGGGTTTTCTCTAGGGACAGACACAAAAAGAGAGTAATTCGCAGTGAAATATATACACACATATGTATATGTTCTCCTTGTTGCTCGTGTGTTCTGTTTTTGATTTGTTGTTGTTGTCGGTCCGTTCGTTTTTTGGCTCGGCGAGCAAACATTGAGGTCTCTCTCCGGAGAGCTTGCTCCAAGCCCCGCCCCCTTCAGACGACGTCGAAGAGAAGCGGAAGAAGCAGAACGCGAACACGTCTGTGGCTCTGTCCGTCTGGCACCCTCCCGCCCCCACACACTCTCTCGTCGCCCCGCCCCTTTCAGAAAAGGAACTCTTCTCTCTTTTTCTCTCTTTCAGCCTCCGATGCTACTCTGTTTTTGCCTTCTCGTTCCGTTCTCCTCGCTTCCTACAGTATCTCCCCTCTCCGAGTTGTTATTCTGAATCCACCCTGGCACACACGACGACGACGTCGTCGGGCCCACCCCGTCGACTTGCAACTTTTCGAGTGAGCCCCCCCTCTGAACGCTTGTGTACGGCTCCCCGCCGCCATCATCACGATGATGGTGTGTTTTTGTGTTTTCGTCGTCGTTTTTTCTGCTGGCGAATTCTAGTCGGCTGTTTTGATATTGTTCCTCCCGTGTTGACCTGTTTGTACTCGGCCCGAACGGGTCCAAGTTGCAAATTCGCTCTATTGAACTTTGAGTGTGGGAAGTTAGGGTTCCTCGAAATCTAGAATGTTTCTGAGCTTTTCAAACAGAAAACTGGTGGAGCGCACTTGCTTACCTATAGAAATGTGGAATTTTCAGTGATTTCTCAATAGAGCGCACTTGGTTTCAACTCTGGAAACCCAGTTTTCATGGGGCAAAGCACATTTTTCAAGTTCACTAGATTACGGTAGCCCTAACTTCCCATCAGTTGACCTAGATTCAATCTGATTCTCACTAAAGCGTACTTCCCCTTACAGTAATCCTTTAGGACACTGTACGTTCTTTTTCTGCTCTCTTTTCTTCTTTAGTTCCCATGCACTTGGTATACCAAAAGATAATCACTAGTTAGCCTGCCTTCCCCTAATCATAGCCTTCCTGACTGGTTGAACCAATGGCTTACTGATAACACTGATAAGCAGATAAATATCCACCCTCTCTCTCCGGGAATGACGTGGCGGAGCACACGAGTTTTCTTCCGAAATGCCATCTGCACATTATCGTGTCATGTGACTCGACTCTTCTCGTTTTTCCGCAATATCGGTCATTTTTTCTCTTCTACTGATAAGAGAGAGATTGGAGCATTCGGCGGAGCACACACACTCAAATCGTGGTCATCTCGCTCTTATCACCCCAGATCACCACGTATCCCTTATCATGCCCCATTTTTTTTATCTCTTTGTGTTGTAAGGGGCAGGAGAGATCGGGGCAGGGAAAAGTTGGAAATGTTACACAGAGACAGATAGAAGAAGAGACGCCGCTCTCTCCATTTCCCTTACCAACCCCAATCACCAGAAAAAGAAGACAGTGTCTCCCCTTTTTTGCGATTCGTCGCCCCGAATATCACAGTGTGTAACCTTTTTTTCGTTTTTTTTTGGCGACATCAATAATCTGTGTTGGTGTAATGATTTTGGTATTTTTAGAGACAAATGACTATTTTTGTGAATCTTTCTGTTTCACGATTTTGAAATTTTGTTAAAATTCTGATTTTAGGAGTTGAGAGCTACAAAAATCAGTATAAAACATGGCATATATGTATATCTTCTAAATTTTGGTAAATTCTGAGAATGTTCAGTTTGTTAGATCTTTCAGCCTTTTCAGCTCTTCTGACTTGTTCCCCTTTTTGACTCATCTAATTAATCCTTCTTAAAATCAGCAAAAAGGTCGTGAAACTCTCCAGACCTTTTGCTAATCCCTTTCCGATCTCTTCTTCTCTAAAATCCGCGACCTGGTCACTCTGTCCCTCTATTATTTATTTCGGAGCCCGAAAGAGCAGCTCAAGATCGAATTCAGCTCACAGCGAGAGAGATAATCCGTTGATATGGAAGTGCACACCTCCTCCTCCTCTTTGCTCCGTATACGTCGCCCCTACTCTGACTAATCACTTCTTTGACGAAAGCCCCGTTTCCGGACGGACTCCGCGAGCGGAAGCGCCTCGATGGATGACCCTAATCCGGTCTTCTGAAGGAGACGTTACCCCTTCTACATCCAAAAGTTCTCTTCGATTCTTGAACTTGTCGTGTGAACCAGACCAGAAGTGTTCGTTGCATTCATATGCTCTGATAGAGATTAATAGGATTACGGTAGTGTTATCAGTGATAAGAGATGAGAAGATCAGCAACATTTTCACAGACTTTTCGCTGAAAAATGGGCTGATTTGGTGATTTTTCACTGAACTTTAGGATAGTGATTAGAAAATAATTAGAAGTAGAAATCACTGGAATCTTTGGATCTCCTTATCAGTGACCTTATCACAGCTACAGTAATCCCAGTAGAACAAGTCTCCAACTCGTCCTCAATTTATTCGGTTCTGCCAGACAAAGACACCTCTATCAAAGTCCATCTCTCCTCTCCGACCGTCTTTTCCATCTTCTTCTTTGAAATATATTCCTTTTTGTCGGCGTGTCTGCGTCTCTCCGCCTCGCCTTTATCTCTCGTTTCGAAGACCTCCCTGTCCCGAATTTTTCCGATTCTTCTCCCATTTTCCCCAATTTCCAAAAGACGGTAATTCTCGTTTCTCTGCGTTTCACTGGTTGGAAACCTTCTGTCAGACACGCAAATTTTTCCTGGAAACCCTTTCCTTTTTGCCAAATTTATGACCAAGATTCATGTATGTCTGGAGTGATCTCGTTGGACTTGGATTATTCCTGTCATTTTCGGAATCTTTCTTTTTTTTTAGATTTTTAGATTTGGCGGCAATTTGAATTTTTCTGATCGAGATCTGTGAGAGATGAACTTTTGCTTTCGCGAGAAATTACAACGCATTTTATAGATGAAAAGAGAGAAAAAGTGAGAGAAATTGGGACAGGAATCAATTGATCAAGCTATTTGGAGGTGATAGTGATAAGAAATGGTCTTGAAGGAATTCAGAGGATTCTGGAGATTCAGAATTCTGAAGTTTCTGTTCTTTTTTTTCCTTGAGAGTAGACGAGTTCCCAGTTAACCGACCCCTCCCGTAAATCCGTGTTATCAGTCGGTCTTATCAGTGCTCGTCTCCTAAATGACTGCTGATCCATTCGTTAGGGTCCTCCTCCTCTTCTTGCCGCATGTGTTGCAAATGCCCGTGACAAATGCCTCTCCTCAGGCGCCGCTCCCGTGTCATTTGTTCTCTTCGTCTTCTTCATCTTCCCGGGCTCCCGGAGCATCATGCCCCCTCCCTCCAGGCGTTTCTCTCTCGGCTTCTCCCATTCCCATCGTGTTCTTTTTCACCCCGCCAATCCATTCATCTTTTCTCAGTTGGAAGAGCATTTTCTCAGCATTTTTGAGCGGTTTTCCACAGGTTTTTGAGGCGATTTGGCCAATTTTAGCCAATTTTCAAAGTGTCAGAATGACGTGAGAATCGAAATTTGCCTGAATTTTTGCAAAAAAGATTCAGGAAATTTTTTTACGTTTTTCAAAAGTTTTGAATCATTTTCTGGTTATCCAATATTCTGAATTTTGGAAATCACATATGTTCTTGATATCTAGAAGTTATTTCAATGAAATTGTCTCTAGAATTTGAAATTTTTCATTTTTCTTTTTTTTTTTCTAGAAAAATCCCCATTTTTGCTCAAAAGTGCTCTAAATCTGTCTTCTCTTTCTTATCTCTTATCATATTTTTATCACTGAATTTTCCTTATCCACCTACCTACCGTACCCCTCTCCCCCTCTTCACTTTTTCTCATTTCCGATCTTCTCTCTCTCCATTTCGCAATATCTCCGTGACTCTTCCAGAGACCACCGCGTCGTCCCACTCAAACTGCCTCCCCTCCTCTCCCACAGCGGAACCCCTCTGATCCTCACAACGGCCCCAGAAGTCCTCCACTTCTTCTCAAACTGCCACCACCGCCGTCCCCTCCGCCGTCGTCGCTCTTCTACTGCTCGGTGCCTCCGAGCCTCGCCTCCTTCCCCTATCCCCATCACATCGTTCCGTATCCGGCCCAGTTCATCCCGCCGCCCTCCTCCTCCACCCCCAACACCTCCTCCTCCGACTCGTCCTCCTCGACGTCCTCCGAACTCTCCGACGTCGTCGTCATGATGGACATGCTGGACAACGTCGCCGAGACGAGCTCCTCCTCGGCGTCGACGTCGACGTCGAGCGTGTCTCGCTTCGGTGCCGACACGTTCATGAGTTCGGTGACGACGCCAGACGACGTGCTGATGGCCGATGACATGGAGCCGGTGCCGAGGGACAGATGCAACACGTGGCCGATGCGGAGGCCGCAGCTCGAACCGCCGCCAGCGCAGTCCAGTCCACTCATTCACGAACAGATCCCAGAGGAGGAATCCGAGTACGTACTGATTACAACTGATTAGCAGTGATGGGAAAATATACATGGGAAAGGGTAAAAGTTGAAATTTGAAACAGGAATTTTCAATTTTCAGTTTCAAAATTGGAAAATGCTTGATTTTGCTTCTAGAAAAAATTTGAAGTTTCGGAATTTTCGAATTTCCCCAAATTTGAGTAGATTTCCGTTCCAACCTTTTTCCCTCTTCATGACTTCCAGTAACGCACGTGATTTTCGTGTAAATTGCACTTGGCACACGCTCCAAGGGCATCCCATCCTCCCATCCAATCCGTCTTCTTCTTCTTTTTCTCTTTTTCTCTCTGTTTCTCTGATCCTCTTCTCGACGAAAAGATTAGAGAGACCTCTGGAGGATTAGGCGTTTTCGAACGGAAATTTGATATGTCTGGAAATATTTTTGTGATGGGAGAAGAGAAGCTGAAGATTACCAAGGGACTGGAATAGAAATGTGTTTTTTGGAACCGGAAAAAAGCATCAGCATGGAAAGGAATCGAATGTTTTGCATGTTTTTGTCAAAAACTGACTGTTTTTCAAAGACCTCTTCATTTTCAGCCTGTTTGGGAGCAATGAACAATGCGGTCGACTCGGAGCATCGACAAACGGATCGACAGCGATGCTCCATCCGCCAGACGGATCCGCCTTCAATACAGAGTGAGTTTTTTGAAATTATGGAGATTATTGATTAAAAATCAGTGATAAGAAATCGTTTCGAGACCTAAAACATCCTTTTTTCGAAAATATTTCACAACTCTTACGGTCTACTGTAATGGGTGCATTGTCACGGAAACGTGCCTGGTACAGTCGTACAGTTGGGAACACTCGACTGATTTCGACTGATAACTGATAACAAGTCAACCCGACTCTTTCCCTCTTTTTTTTTGAAAACGGAGCAAAAGTGTTCTGTTGTGTTATCAAAGGTGACAAGAGGTCTATCTGGCCGGTTGTTTTGCCTCTCAAAAACCACTATGGTTCTGCTAGACTATGCGTTTTCGAGTATACAGTAAGCCGGTTATCAGTGATCTAATAATCGGTGCGCAAGTGATTACAGGATGGACTCACCGGGGATGGTCGACGAGTCGGGCGGCACGAAGAAGACGCCGACGACGACGACGCGGAGGAACGCCTGGGGGAACATGTCCTACGCCGAGTTGATCACCACCGCCATCATGCAGAGTCCCGAGAAACGGCTCACGTTGTCACAAGGTACGAGTGATAACGGTGATAAGAGTGATAGAGATATTTGATTCGCTAATTGAGAACAGTTCCATTGGTGATAGTGATAAGAATTGATAAAAATTAGCAATCTAGAAAATCTAATCAAAATTTTGAAATTGTGTCTCCAATTTTTGGAATCCGGGAGTTCTCTAACTTTTAAATTTCCAATTTTTCTAGAAAATTCCAGAAAAGCGGGAAATCTGAAATTCTAAAATTTTCTCAAAATTCCCAATTTTTGCCTTTTATCATGATACGGTGCGGAACGGCATGGCACCGTCCATTTACCTGGTTTCTCTTCCGCCCTCTCCTCTCCACACACTATTTCCGTCTTGCTGACCGGACACTGATACCCGTTTCGTTCGGGAAGTGATCGGAGCAGTTATCAGTGATAACATGGCAACATTCCCTCTGTCCCTTTAAAGGGATAAAATGGCATTCTAGTCAGTCAGCTGTTGGTAGCTGTCACCTGGTGACACGAACCATTAGGAGAGAAATTAGGCGGATTACGGTGGTGGCCTAGCGGAAGTGATAATTAGAGGAAATGAGGAGAAGATTAACTTTTTTATTTTTGGATTTATTATTTTGGAGCATTGTTTGCTCAATTACGATAATTAGGATTGGTAAACAATTTTGAATTTGGTACAGACAACGTTATGTTCCAGCTGAAAAATTATCTCAGAAAATGGTCAGAGCACTCTTTGGAATGTAAATTAGGTTTTTTTGTCAATTTTTTCAAAATTTTCCACATTTTTCATATACAATTTATGAAACAGTGAATTTGAAATGTTTCCCGCCCTCATTCAGCCCTCTTCTTTCTCTAATTCCCCTCATTTTTTCAGTATACGAATGGATGGTTCAGAACGTTGCGTACTTCAGAGACAAAGGCGATTCGAACAGTTCGGCTGGATGGAAGGTTAGTTTATTCACATTATTTGGTTCTGCTGACAAAGAAACCCTTCTTTAACTTAAATCATCTGAAAATCCCTGGAAATGTGCACACAAAAAAGTGGGTAATTGGTTGGACAAAGAGGATCTGTACAAAGAGAAGAATCTCTTTTTTCCCACATTCATTCCATTGTGTTCGTTTTCCTCGGCTCTAAAGCTCGGCAACGCATCGCGACGGGCCATTTTTTAATAAATAAAAAATGGGCATTGTGAGTCGAAAAAAACGGAACTCTTTTCCCCTTTTTTCACCCGCTTCGCCCCGTTTTTTCCAGTTGACAAGTGTAGGACGAGAATTGCAGCTTTATTATTATTACGATTGGGAATTTGAACGGAAATTAGGTGAATATTAAAAGAGATATTTGGTGAAGTATTTGGAAGATGGTGGTGATAAGAAAAATATTGAGGGGTTTTCCTGATTTTTAAAAAGTTTCGAGAAATTTGAGACATTCCTGAAAACGCTAATTTCACAATATTGCGATATCCCATTCATTATTCCTTTTTCCCGGAATTTCCCGTTTTCCAATGTTACGAAAAACTACGAAATCCCTCCGTTCTGAACTCTTGAAACACGTCCTTCGGAACTCGGAACATTGTGAAATTAGAGAGTCTGGTCCCCCTTTTTGCGAAAACATCTCCCCCACGATGTCCGCTTTTCGAACCGAACTCGTGCTCTGTCTGCTCCAAAAATAAAGTGGGCGTGGCTTAGTACGCGTCCTGGCGGCGCCAGGCTCCGCGCGGACACCTTTTCAGCAGCGGAGGAGAGGGGGACGAGAGGGTCCGCAGAGTCACATGAGCTCTCGCATGGAACACTGGTCGGCGCGGCGGGCTCGCACTGGATGGCACTGGAAAACAAGGCGAGACAACGAGAGGAAGAGAGTTCCCGCGAGGGGAACACGGGCCGCCGCGCCAGCACCGCCAGGCGGCCACTAAATTAGTTGCATTCTGCGGGCTCCGCCGCCACTGCTCCGCTGCTCTCTTCTCTCCGCCTCCCCGCCCGCCTCCTACCACTTCTCGTCTTCTGGAGACCTGAAGACGAGCATCATGATGATGATGTTGTAGTGGCCCTGTTTTCGCCTATGCTCATTTATTTTTATTTACTAGTCGGATTTCTGTTGTGTTTCTTCGTCGTTCTGTTTCTGGTTCTGGTTTACAGCGATCAGGGTCAAAGTTCGAGAAGAGTCTGAAACTTTGTACTTTTGATAAGAAGCTTCCTCGACAGCCCATTCTTACAATAACCCGTTGTCGTCAGTAGAATTTGAGAAACAGTAATCTGAATGTTCGAATTGTGATTGTTTATTCTTGAAAATTGCCATTTGGTTCTGCAATTTTTCAATTTTTTTCCTGATTTTCGGCATTTCCTGAACCATATTTGAATGTTTCTAAACTTCCTCAAAGTCAGAAAAATGAGAAAAATCCAGTTTTCGATATCTTATCAGTCGTATCTCTCCCTACTGCTGATCACACACGTCCGTCCCGGCGCACCCGATTCGTCCGAGCTCAAACCTCGAACGAACGGTCTCCGGCCTCTTATGTGCATATTTTTGTTGATGGCCTCACTCCAGCCTCACTCCGTTCGTTCGTTCGTCTTCTTCTTCGTTTCTCCTGGTCGTTCGGGGCCACGGCGAAGGATCATAGATTGTGCCAAGCCACAGCCGCACTGGACAATAGACCGCCCCACAAGTTTGTTTCTTCTCTTTTCGATTCAGAACGCCAAAGCTCGGACACTGGTGACTTTCAGACGAGAAGTCGCGCAGTTTTTGATGCTCGATCCAGGCCGTAGGAAAGTGTAAATAAACGGGTCGGAAGGGCAAAACTTGAGTGTCTAGACTCTTGCCAAAACACCGCAGCGGAGATCATTTTTTGAGCTGCGAATCAGGAAATCGGGCGATTAGGAAGAGATTCTGTGTTTTGGACACTTGGAAATGTGGGATACAGTAATCCCAGGGAGCTCCGAACAGTTTTGGCATTTTCTAGAATTTTTCCTGATTTTTGGGAATTTTTTCGAACTTTCCAAATGGTTCTCTGATTTTCTGGAAATGTTCTGAATATTCACAAAAAATTCTGCTCAATTTCTTATAGCTACTGTAGTTTCCGGTTTTCGCTCCGAGACCCTCGATCTGATCGACCACATTTTGGCCTTTCCTAATCCAATCCTAATCACCACCATGAAATGACCAAGTGATAAGCAAATGTGTCGCAGTCAATAACTCGCATCGAGTACACGAACACCTCTCGTCCTGCTCTTTTCGATTCGATATCAGATTTGATATTCTCTGTAACATTCCGACTCCACACACGCATTGTTCTTGTTTTCGCAGCCTTTTTTCGGTGCGCTTTTCGGTCGTTTTCCCTTCAGTCTAGACACCTATTGTCCAGCAGAACCGTTGTTTTTGATCTGGAAATATTACGGAAAGATGTCTGAAGACTGCAATGGAAGATTCTGGAGCGGGAGAGTTATCAGTGATAAGGAATGGAGATTCTGAAGCTCTGAACAGTTCGATTATGAAGTTGGAGCCTTCTGAACCTCCAGGACATCTAGAATTTGAATTCTGAATTCCTCAGGGTCTGCAGATTCTAAATTCTGAATTCTGAATTCCAGGACCTACTGAATCCCTCTAGTTCCTGGATTCAGATGCTCCTGAATCCTTTGAGACATCAGAATCTTCAGAATATCTAGAATCTTCTACTCATTTCGCAATATCCGTCTTGTTCTTCTTTTTCTTCTTCTTCCACGTGTTTTCGACGTGAGATGGCAGAAAAGACGCAGAAATACAGTGAGAGGCGCAGAGAAACGGAACGGGGCCAAGGCGAAAAACAAAAAGTGCACAGGCACTGTTTCGATTCCTGCGCCGCCCCGACACCGCGTGACTCGTCCCTTCTGTATTTTTGCATGATTTGTCCGCAAAGTCCGTCTGTCCGGCTGGCAACAACAAATTGGTGCTTTAGTTCATGGTCTGAGCCAGGCTTGGTCGGAACCGGAACCGGAATTTCCGAAAGTTCCGAAATTTCCGACCATTTTCGGAACTTTTTTCCGACGGAACTTTTTCCGACTTTTTTATTCGGAACTTTTTTCCGACGGAACTTTTTCCGAATTGTTTTTTCGGAACTTTTTTCCGTCGGAACTTTTTCCGAATAGAGTCGGAATTTCCGAAATTTTGAAATTTTTACTTTTTTTCCCAGTTTTCACTAAAATTCAATGAAAATAGATAATTTTCTCGATTTTTTTCATGAAATTTTCAAAACTTGGGAATTTTCCGATATTTTTTTCAAAATCGACTACATTTCGCAGTTTTCCGAGTCAAAAATTTCAAATTTTCAGCCAAAAAGTTGTCAGAATTTGGTTCCGAAAATTTCCGATTTTTCCGACTTTTTTTTTCGGAAAAAATTTTCGGAACCAGTTTTTCCGACTTTTTTTTTCGGAAAAAATTTTCGGAACCAGTTTTTCCGACTTTTTTTTTCGGAAAAAATACTCGGAACCAGTTTTTCCGAGTTAAAATTTCGGAAAAAAAATTTAGTTCCGAAAGTTCCGACAGGTCGGTTCCGACCAAGCCTGGTCTGAGCGTTTTTTGGACCTATTTTTTGATCTGTTAGCGGGCTCCGACGGGTACAGTAACCGTTTGGTTGTTCGGAGCAGTTCTGAGAAGAGGTAATGGATTGGGGAGGCTAATTTTGTATTGAGGGTGCTTTCAAAACGCTTTTCGGTTTCAAAAGAGTCTACAGTACTCCCAGAAGTGTCTAGAAGTTTCCAAGTGTTTGCTTTTCGAAAATAAATCATAGATCCTCCTATTTTTCTGCCCGTTTCTCCATCTCGTGACCCATTTCCGGAAATGAGCTCCTCTCTGCTGACTCATTCGTATCTTCTCTACCCGGAAACGGGAGCACATCTGCTGATATGACCATATCACCCTGGAGATGGCTGATGTGTTTATCACCTTATCATCAGCTGTATAATCATCTCACGAGAGAGCCTCGTTTCCTCGCGAGCCCTATAATTTATTGTTTTGCCAGTGTGGAACTGCTCATTATCACACCGAGAGATCTCGAGATTTTCAAATTTGGGGTATTGTGAAATGGTATTTCGAAGAAGTGGAGCACACATAAACATTATAATCCAAGGTTTCGCCCGTTTTCCTTCTGCCCACTTCTTTTTCTTCTTCCGGCGGTTTCGTGAATTCTCAGAAATGGTCATACAGTAGCGGTCACAATTTCATATACCATCACGAAAACTTGAATAACTCGGTTCAAAATGATCCGTTTGAGCTCAGCCTTGGACATGTTGTACCTGAGTGGACTAGAAAAGTGACCAAAATTTTTGGTGAGGATTCATAAAAATTCAGATGAGCGACGTCGTCTGGAATTCTGAGAACCGAAAAATGAAAGTGAACAAAATTTTTCTGATTTTTTCTGGAGGTTCCGGATATTTTTAAAATGTGCCCTAGCGTTCATAAAAACACCCCGAAAATTTTTAGAATTTTTGAAAAAGTTTGAAATTTTTTAGAATTTTTTGAAAAATGGGACCCTAGCGGCGTGGAAAGTGGTCAGATGGCTCTAGAAATTCTTGAGAGTACGTTTCAATGTATCCTTATTCAAATCCACAAACAGTGGTGTTGAAATTCAAAAGTTGATTTTTCGAGTTTTCAGTACTTCAGAACCTCTGGTGAAATTATCACTGAAAAGTGAAAAAATCAACTTTTGATTTTTAACACCACTGTTTGTGGATTTGAATAAGGATACATTGAAACGTACTCTCAAGAATTTCTAGAGCCATCTGACCACTTTCCACGCCGCTAGGGTCCCAAACATTTATAGGGTCCCATTTTTCAAAAAATTCTAAAAAATTTCAAACTTTTTCAAAAATTCTAAAAATTTTCGGGGTGTTTTTATGAACCCTAGGGCACATTTTAAAAATATCCGGAACCTCCGGAAAAAATCAGAAAAATTTTGTTCACTTCCATTTTTCGGTTCTCAGAATTCCAGACGACGTCGCTCATCTGAATTTTTATGAATCCTCACCAAAAATTTTGGGCTCTTTTCTAGTCCACTCAGGTACAACATGTCCAAGGCTGAGCTCAAACGGATCATTTTGAACCGAGTTATCAAGTTTTCGTGATGGTATATGAAATTGTGACCGCTACTGTATAGGGAATCAGAAGCTTGGAGCAGGAAGTTTTGAAAAATCCAAATATTTACTGGGCTCCAGAAACTCTAAAAATCCCTGTTTTTTTAATTAGAAGAACCTAGTTAAATCAAGGAAGATCAGAAAATTTCTAGAAACTTGGAAATTTTCACCTGGTTTTTGTAAAAATTTCTGATTTTTTTTTTCGAATTTTCCAGGTTTTCGTGATCTCTTTGAATGTTGTTTTCCCTACAGAATTCCAGGATTTGAAACGAAAAATTTGGGTTTCAACTGATTTTTCAAAATTTTTCAAGAATTTTCCCATTTTTTCCAAACCCCCAGAATCTCATTTTTGGCTGAAAACATTTTCTGAAAATTTGTTTTTTTTTCAAATAATAAGTGAAATTTACCGGATTTTTCTAGATTTTCTCCAGAATTCCTCCAGAACTTTTTCGGGAATTCTCCTTCCCCATTACCCGAAGTTCCCCATAGAAACCTTTTTTCCGTGCTCCCCGCCCGTTTCCCTTCTTCTTCTTCCTCCAATAATTCATAACCAGCCAACCACACGTAACTTCTTCTTCTTCTTCTTCTTCCAATTCTCCCTTCCCATCACTGATTATTGGGCCCCTCCCGGGAGAGAAGAGACACATGACCTGTCTCTCTTCTTCGCTCCCTCCCGCCTGTTTTCCCCCCACCTTTTCATTTTTTCGACTTCTTGTCCCTTTCCCCCCAGCCACTCGTCCGTTCTTCTTCTTCTTCGTCTTCCCACTTCTTTTTCTCCTTTACCACTTGTGACTTTTTGCGTGGGAATCAACGGTGATAAGGTGATAAGAGAGTTGCATTCATGATTCGATTGAGCCGGCAGGCCTAGACATCGGGATTTAGCGGGATGACCTGAGATTTTGAGATTTCGTAAGCTGGATTATGAACAAGATGATATCAGGGCTTATCAGATTATCAAAAGTGTTGAAAAAGTTCAATTGGAGAAGTCCTGGTGGCGGATCTCTGGATTTGAGAGTTATCAGTGATAAGAAAACTTTGAAATTAAAATTTTTAAATTTTAAAGAATTTTTTCACTCTAATTTTCTGAAACACTGATAAATCCCTGATAAAGGCACTTATCAAAATATCAGAGATCCATCTCCTTCGTCTCCTCCTCCAGAAGAACTCTGATCTCCTAGTTTCAGTCACATGCCCCTCCTGACCTCGCCTCTTCTGTTCAGTTCTTGACCACCTCCTCAGAATCCACAAAACACTTCTGAAACCTCCTCCGCCACGTCTTCTTCCAGTTTCCATGACTCACTTTGCCTCGGCAGAGATCAGAATCCGCCACGTGCCTCCTCTCACTCTCCGGCTCACTCGGAGCCCCCTCCGGAACAACTCTGCGTCTCCGCCCCCTCGCCGCCCAGTTTTCGCTGAAAAAAACACGCCCGTCCGTCCGAAAGTTCCTTGTTTTTTTTCTATTTTCACTCGTTTTTCCTGCTCAAAGTGCTCTGGAACTCTGCCCGAGGCCGGGGGCTCCGTGTTATTCTGCACTTTTCCGGTTCCGTGTCGAATAGGCTGGCCCTATTTGAGAATATATGAGAAAATGGGAAAATGATTAGCTTCATCATATTCACATATTTCTCTTTTTTCCCTCTTTCGGATTTCCGGAAAACTTATCGGCGGTGTTTGGATTTTTTTTTGAAGCTTCAAAAAAGTTCTCCAAAATCTAAATTTTCTGTTTCAATTTTTTCTTAAATTTTTTGAATTTGGAGAACAATTAGTACACTTTTCCTTACATTTCAAAAAAAAGTTTTAATTTTAAATTTTCAAATTTTAGATTTTTTTCTATCTAAATTTTAGAAGATTATCAGAGCTTATCAGAGAGCAGAAAAATCTCGAATTTTTGAAAATGTTTGATTTGAATCCGAAATTCCAGGTGAAACCCTCCCCGAAAAACGCGTAGAAATGTGTTATCTCGAAAGTTTCTCCCACCCCCAATTTTCCTGATATTTCCTCGGATATATATATTTTCGTTCAATTTCATCAATCCGTCGCCTTCTTCTTCGTCTTCTTCGGTTTCCCCCTCCCAACACATTATTGCTTTTTCGGGCCGACAATTCTCTCGTGCTCTCGCAATTTACGGCCCCTTTATTGGCTATTTCAATCTCGATTTCCGTTTGATTTAATTAAAACTTTTGGGGTTCTTCTCTCGGAATACGTCATCACCAGTAGCATCTCATCTCACTCTCTTTTTTCCCGTATTCATTGGGATTACGGTAGCCCCTCTGGAATTCGAAAGATCAACTGATCTTTTCTCTCGTATCGCCATGTCTTTTTCTCTTATCACACAATGTGCTGCTCCGTTGCTCCGTGATGAGAATGTGCAAATTTGGGCATGTGAGGGTGGAGGTAATCAACGGGAAAAAGTCCCCCTCGGGGATTCTGATAAGGCCGTGGGCTTCCGATTTTTCGGCGCGTAAGAAAAGGATTTGGATTTGTAACGCGTGGATTTGGAGTCTTCTGCCAATCACGACTACATTTTACGAGACGGATTTTTGGATTCTTGACCAATCAGAATAGTCAGAAGACGTGGCGCATTCTGAAGTGTCACTATGAATCATTCTGGAAATTCGTGGAATCTGGGGATTCGGAAGTCTAGAAGATGTTGGACGCTGTTTTATAAATCCGTCTTCTGAATCCCTGGCGATTCGGAAGTTTGTGATTCGGAATCCCGGGATTCTGTCTTCTGAATCTTTTCCTCATCTCCTCATCTCCTGTCAACTCCTCCTCCCCGATCCATCTTTTTCGTTTCGGAACAGTAGACGAGGATTAATTGACACGGGCGGCAAGAACAGCCGATGATGCTGAGGAGAAGAAGAATGAATCGAGAGAAGAAAGGACTTGACACATTTAGAGATACTATACAGTAGTTTTTGGGGACAAACTTGGATTCAGAATCTCGATTCGTGCAATCGTAGGATTCCGAGATTCAGAAGTTCTTCAGAATCCTCAATCATACAAGAACTATAAGAGGTTTGCATTTTCCACATTCCCAAGTTTCTACAGTAAACACTCTGTCGCGTATTTCTCATCATGCCCTTCCTCTCCGCTTTCGAAAAAGTGCATCTGAACCCGTGTCGACCTGTAAACACGATGACACACGTCACCCGTGGCACTTTCCGACCGTCTCTGCTGCCACCTTCCTCTTCCGCAATCCGAATAGCACATAATGGCTTCTTCATAATTCGCCCCCTAGTGCTCTCGAGAGATCAGCTGTCTTCCTTCCTCTTTTGGTTGTGCTCTTTTGTGCTCTCGGAACGGAAGGAGCACACACACACGCAGAGAACGCGGCGAGAAAAAAAGTGAAAACGTCTCTTTTTTTTGTCTCCTTTCCCGTTCCTGTCGAGTGGAAAACGAAGAAGAAGAAGTGGAAATGGCGAAGAATCGAATGGTCGTTAAAGGAGACGAGTAGTAGTAATAGTACCTCTCCTTCTTCTCCTTCTTCTCTCCAGATATCTGTCACCACGATCGTCGCCTTCCTTTGTCTCCGTTCGCTCGTCGTCTGCGTCTCCACGCTCTCTCCGTCTACCTACCAGCTGATCGGCCGTCTCTCTGTGTCTCTGCCACCCACACACTCTCTCGGACCTCCTCACTTTTTTGTGAGAGACCTAGACGTTCTCCGGGTGTCTGCGTGTCCGTGTCTCCTACAGTATGCCCCTCGGGGAACGTGTGTTCCCTCTCTCTGAACGGCCGGCCATCCCGCCCGCCCGTTCGCATTCACGACGTGTCTCTGTGTGTGTGCGCACGTCTTTTTTGCCACCCCGGCGGGGCCACGGACGGACCACCCCGACGAATCGATGTGACCCCCGGGTGGCCGGTCAGCTGCCGGTCACACACTATACACCCCTCGGTTTTGATTCCTACCACCCGCCTTTTTTTAGTGATTTGTTTTCATTTTAGGGGACACCAGACACACAGCTGTTCAGCGGTGTTTCAAAGTTTTTTTTCTGGTTGGCCTAGGGATTAAATTTCACTTATTAGAATTAGGTAAATGGATTTGGAGGACAATTTCTCTTTTAGACTTTTGAATTTTTGGCTTATAATTTTGATTTTGTGAGAATTCTTCTGGAGATGAAGATCGAGATTCTGGAATTTTTCATTTTTCTTGCCAATTTTTACGATTTGACTTTTCTGAAAATTTTGAAACTGATGCTTTTGGTTTCAAAAATTTTCCTCATTTTGAAACCGTTTTCTCTATTTTCAGTTTTGAAAATTTGAGTTTTTAATTTCTGGATTTAACTTTTTTCTTCTTGAAGTTACAGTTTCCAAAAACATGTGTGATAACTCTCTTTTCCACAAAAATTTCTGTATTCTTCATTTTCGAAAAAAAATCTGTTTTCTCAAACAAAAGTAACTTCCACTTTTCAAAAAAAAAAAACTCAAAAACCGTTCTGCAAATTCCAGCGAATCTCTCCCTTCCCTCCCCTTTTCCCTCCTATTCCCACATGTTTTTCTCTCGTTTTTCCCCTTCCAAAACTGACTCCATCCGCCTATTTTTATGACCCTGTTCGTCCCTTTTCCCCCATATTTCCTCTCCTCCTTCCCTCACCACCAAAAATTGCGAAAGGAGGTATCAAAAAAAGCGAGATATATAACTATTCGTCCGTTCCTCGTCCTCTCCTGGCCGTTCCTTCCACCGTCTCTTTGCCCAGGCGCCCCTCTCCCCCAGGGAGAGAACGCAAAAAAAGTGTTAGCGAACGGGCAGAAAAAAAAAGTGATTTTTTTCTAGCGAGACACACGGCGGAGTTAGGACAAACGAAACGGACGGGTATCGGCTTTCCGCCCTTTTTTTTGGCGATTTTTTTGTAGCCACTGAGTTATTTTAGGCCTTTTTAGTGGTTTTTTAAATTTTTTAAGAATCTGAAGCTTTGGAAAATACTCTGGGAGAAAACTGAATTCAGAATCCGCAGAGAAATTCAAATTTCCAATCAATCTCCCATCACTCCCCCTCTCTTTTTATCACTTTATCACCCGATTCCCATCCCCAAACAACTAAAAAGTTTCAAAACACCCTATATCAGAGTTATCAATCAATTGATAAGGACCCTCTTCTCGTCTCTACTCTTGCCACGTCATCCTTCTTATCAGTATACCTTTCCTTTCCCGCCGTTCTCCTTCTCCTGCCTGCCTGCCTTCTTCTCCATTTTTGTTCCCCGCCCGAGACACTTTATCTTTCTCTCGCGTCTCTCGCCTCCACACACTCTCTCGTCACTTTGACAGTACGGCAGCGCAGACAAACTTTGCATTTTTGGTCATGTCTTTATGAAATTTGAAGGCGCTAGGGCTACTGTAGCTGCTGGGTTACTGTAGTTTCGACTTCGAACTTGATCTTTCCAAATTCCAATCATCCCCTTTTCTTTTTCAATTTCCTTTCATTTTTCATATTGAAACTCCTCCGTCTTCCGCTTCTTCTCGAGATTCTTCCCATTCCTTATCATTCTCTTATCAGAAGTCTCCCCCACATCGAATACTCTGTAACTCCCATCGGATCTCACTGATCGTATCAGTGATGAACGACTCACTGGACGATGACTTCCCGCCGGAGCCACGTGGTCGATGTTACACGTGGCCGATGCAGCAGTTCGTCTACGAGAATGCCCCGCTGCCCCATCCACATCATCTGAATCCCTACCACAGTCTCCACCATGCTCCACCCCTCCCACACATGCATCCCGGGGCCCATCAACTGCTGAACATGTCCACTCTGACGTCTTCGGGCAGCTCGGGCAGCTCCCTGGGCGGAGCCGCGGCGGGCTCTCCGGGCAGTGGACCCGTCGTCGCGCCCCCGTCCTCGTCCTCCGCCTCGTCCACTTCGCAGACCGTTGGTCAGATGCTGGCCGCCAGCGTGCCGTCGTGCTCTTCCAGCATGACCCTCGGCATGTCGTTGAACTTGTCGCAGGGCTGCGGTCCGATGCCTCCGAAAAAGAAGCGGTGTCGGAAGAAGCCGACGGACCAGCTGGCACAGAAGAAGCCGAACCCGTGGGGCGAGGAGTCCTACTCGGACATCATCGCCAAAGCGCTCGAATCGGCGCCCGACGGTCGGCTGAAACTCAACGAGATCTACCAGTGGTTCAGTGATAACATTCCCTATTTCCGCGAACGATCCAGTCAGGAAGAGGCGGCCGGATGGAAGGTGAGTAGTGTCCTTGACATCCTCTCCGTGATGGATTCGTACTGATCCTGGAGATATTGGATATGCCAAAAAGAATATGTATCTGGAGGAAAAATGAAACTAATAGGGACTGAAAAACTGTGAAAGTTATGAAAAATTTGAAAAAATTTGCACATTTCCAGGGGTTTTTAGCATTTTTCCAATGACTGGAAGTTTTCTGAAAATCCATTGTCCAAATTCCGAATTTCCCAGCCCAAAACCTCCCGAATTATCCCATTTCTTCTCCATTCCAAAAAATATGAAAATGCGGTGCATAACGGTAATAAAACGAGCCGTGGCTAATTGGGCCCTTCTCTTGGCGAACCGTTCCCAATGAATATCTAATGAAGTCGCCTTCTTCTTCTTCTTTCGCGCATTTCCTTTCTCTGCGTCTCCATCTGATTGCACACTCTCTCGTTGTGCCCTCTTCGGTCCGTAATGACGGCTCCAACCCATCCGGAGGCTCTTTTGCTCATGAGGGGGGCCCCGGAGAAGAAGAAGAAGAAGAACTGGTGCCGGGCACGTCCCAGCAGGCCACGAGACCCTATTAGCTGTTTCCTTGCCTCTCTGCGTCTCTCCGTCATGGAGCACTCTCTCGGCTCGTTCCGAGTGGGAAGTGTCTCTATGTTGCTCACTCCAGAAGAGCAAAAACGGATGGAAGAAGGGGAAAAAGAAGGAGAAGAAGCAATATATGGACGGGCTTATCAAGAAAGGGACGCTTTTGGGAAAGAGATGGAAAGACTTGGGACACTGGAGACGTTTTGGGAATCTTTGGGATTTTTGAAATTTTCAGAGAAAATTTTAAGAAAATTTTGAAAAATTGGTGTTTCTTTCAGCAGAGCCATCACTTTAAAAATCTGATTTTCATTTTTCTTCATTTTTCAGAACTCAATCCGTCACAACCTATCACTACACTCGCGCTTTATGCGTATCCAGAACGAGGGAGCTGGAAAAAGTTCGTGGTGGGTGATCAATCCAGACGCAAAGCCCGGCAGGAACCCGAGACGTACCCGCGAACGATCCAACACCATTGAGAGCACCACCAAGGTACATTTTGAAAAAGGGAAATGCGTCTTCTTATCATATCATTATCATAGGTTGCCCTCGAGAAGACGCGTCGTGGAGCCAAGAAGAGGATAAAGGACCGTGCCGCCCTGATGGGATCAGTCCACTCGGTCCATTCGGGACTCTCCGGAATCAACGGATCGTCGGCCGCCGGATCGCTTTCGTCCATCCAACAGCACGATCTCTACGACGATGACTCGATTCCTGGGAGTTTTGACAATATGACCGCTTTCCGGTGAGCATTTTTGAAGCATTGAAAAGTGTTTATAAAAATTGAGAAAATTGAAAAAAAAATGCATTCATTTTTTTTAGATTTGTTGGTTTTTGTTAGAATTTTGGAAATTTTATAAAAAACGGTACCATTTTCAAAAAAATACTTTTTATTAGTTTTTAATTTATCAATATCTTTTTTTCTCAGCTCCCGCACGCAGTCGAACCTCTCGGTGACTGGATCCGGCTCTCGAGTGTCTCCTTCGGGCGGAGATCTCTACGAGGACATGGACTTCCCCACTTGGGTCGCCGACAACGCCTCCAACATCCCCAACATCCCCAGTGACATTGTCGATCGCACTGATCAGGTTAGTGATCACAGAACCCATCCCGATGATAAACTGATTACTTTCAGATGCGGATAGACGCGACGACTCATCTGAACGGAACTCAGATCAAGCAGGAGCCGAAGCCGATCAAGGTAATTTTTAGTGATAAGCAGCTGATAAACATCACCTTATCATTCAGACCGAGCCGATCGCTCCTCCATCGTACCACGAGTTGAACAGTGTCCGTGGCCCGTGTGCTCAGAACCCGCTGCTCCGCAATCCGATCGTGCCGAGCACCAACTTCAAGCCGTAAGCTCCCCCTCGTTATCACTGATCCTTATCACCTTATCACCATTTCCAGAATGCCCCTCCCTTCGTACGGCAACTACCAAAACGGCGGTGGCTGGCTGTCCTCCATGTCGGCCGCTCCCCTGCCCAACATCCAGTCTTGCGGAGTCGTCGCCGCCCAGCACAACGTCGCCAGCTCATCGGCCCTGCCCATCGACCTCGAGAATCTGACACTGCCCGATCAGCCGCTGATGGACAACTCGATGGACGTCGACGCGCTGATCCGCCACGAGATCGACCTGATGTCGTCGCAAGCCAACGGACATCAGCTCAACTTCAACTTGTAAATATCAAATAATGTGTTCCTCCCCCTGGTGTGTGCTGTACTGGTAGACGAGAGACTATGCATCGACATCGCTGAAAGGAGAAATGGTAAGAGAATGGGTTACTGTAACTGGGAATCTAGGTCATGGACATGGAAAGTTAGGTCTTGAGATTGAAGGGAAATGCTGGGCCAGCTTTGGGTTACTGTAACCTGGAATTCAAGCTGGAATAGGAAACTAGGTCAATGAGATAGCTGGGATTACTGTAGGCCAGAATCTAGACCATTCCGAGATACAGTACCCCGGAAAGCTGGAAATCTAGACTTTCCTAGAGGCTGTAAAGTTACTGTAGCTTGAAATTCTAGCTGGGTCGGGAAACTAGATCATTGAGATAGCTGGGATTATGGTAGGCCCGAATCTAGACCATTCCGAGATACAGTACTCCGAAAAGCGGGAAATCTTGACTTTTCTGGGGTTGTGAAGTTACGTCAGCTTGGAATTCTAGCTGGGGTTACTGTAGCTCGTTTTCTAGGTCAAGGTTGCTGTAAATCAACTTTCTGTTTTCCAGAACCATCCAATTCCATCCGAATCCTCCCTCGACACCACCTCCTCCTCCCATCTCCAGACGTCTCCCCTTGCGCCACTCGCTCCAGAATCGCTCTTCTTCCCGAAATCTCTTTCCTCCCGTGACGTCGTGTAATAAATACCTCCCCCCCTCATCCAAATCTATATTGTTCCACTTTGAAATATCAAAAAACCGTTGATTACCTCGCCCCCCCCCCCCAATTCAGGCCCTTTTCCCCTTTCCCTCTACCTCTTTTCGAGAATTCGGACTCTTTCTCTCGTCTCCTGCGTCTCTCTCTTTCACCCACTCTCTCTCTTTGTAACTTTTTCCGTTTTCTCTTTGTAAATTCGCCCCACCGAACACACACACACACACATTCCCCTGTTTTTCATCGTTTTTTTCTGTCCTTTTTTTCCAATTTTTTCGAAAAAATCCTTTTTGTTTTCCGCCTGGTTTCTAGTAGAACATGTCTAGCGATTCACACTGATTTTTCTAAGATTTTCAAATTCCCGCCTCCCGATTCGAATCCAACTTTGTCGTCCCGCCCGTTTCAAATCTACCTCAACCGTACCGAATGATGTGATTTGAAGCCTCCCCCAACTACAGTAATCCCTCTCTCTCTCTGTCTGTGTCTCTCTTCCTTTCACACTCTCTCCTCTTTCTCTCTCTCTCTATCCATTTTCTATAAATTTTCCATGTTTGTGTATATTGCCACGTCATAACTTTTTTTTTCTTTTATTTATCGATTTTTTTTCAATTTTCCATCCCATCCCAACACTACATTATCTCAGTTTTACTAGGTGTGGCAATATATCGGTTGACGAAATGCTCGAATTTTTTGGGGATTTTTTGAGAAATTTGAAATTTTCCCGGTTCCCCGAAACTTCGCGCGCATTTCAACACCAGAAACAAACGTTTTTTACTTTTTGCAATTTTTGAAAATTTGTCAATTTGAAGAGAAAGATAACACCCACAGACCCCCCGTCCCCCAAAACTTTGAGAATCCATATCAGTCACGCCCCGCCCCCTTTTTTTGATAGCGTTTCTCTCTCTACCTCCCTCTCGCTCCACCACACTATTTCTCTCTCTCTTTTTCTCCCCGTTTTAATCAAAATATCCAGTTTCTCTTCTCGCTCTCCCTCGATTCTCTTTCTCTTTTTTGTCAATTCATTCGAAAATTTCAAAAAATAATAAAAATTCAAATGAAAAACGATGGGTTTATTTGAACGAAGCGGATACATGTGATAAAGGGTGATAAGAATGGGAACTGTTATCAGAAGATCAATAGGTGATAAAGCTGTGGGGGAACCGTAAGAAAATGACACGAATTTGAAATGTTTTTGAGAAAAACCAAAAGATTACGGTATTTTTGGGGGAGATCGTGATAGATTCAGAAGTTGTTCAAGTAGTCGGCCCACGATTGGTCGGAGAGTTGTCCGATGGACGGGTTGATGGACTGGAAGTCGTCGAAGAGG
>LR539372.1:62970-91974 GCA_900536315.3 Caenorhabditis becei
ACGGGGTGAAAATTAAAGATTTGGGGGATATTTCAGGGATCCTGGTGCTGTCCCTCATCTGGAGCCTTCTGAATCTGTTCCAAAATTTTCATTTTGTATTGTCAAAAATGAGTCTACAGGTTCCAAGAAGCCTAAAAAACTGAGCAAACAAAAAAAAAAAAAAAACTGAGCCTGATTTTTTTTTGATTTTTAAAATAGATAAATCGAAAAATTAGCATTGAGCCAGATGGAAAAAGCTTCATAACTTTCTCAAAAAAAAATCGGCGGGAAAAACTAAAAATATTTGGTGACTATTCACTATTTATCGGATTTTTGTGAGTTTTCTCATAATTTTCCAAGTTTACAACTTCACAACGTTCCCTTGTCAGATTCCTTATCACTATCGTGTTCAAATCCCGGCTCAAACTCATCAATTCGAGCCGAGTTGTGCTCTAACATCTCACAAAAGCAGTGATTTTCCAACTGACAGTAAGTCAAAAATCAGGTGAACTCAGTTTTTTTCAGATGAAGCCTCTCATCTGAATCTCTTCAGAAAGTCTTCGAATTCATTGTTTTCCTGGTCATGTCCGGTTATCTTGGGCTGAGGTGTGAATCAGAAGTGCGAACCGGAAGGTGCGAACGATGTTCCGGAAGTCATGAACTCCGTGGTCCTCTGGGAATGTGATGATGGGAAAGGTGTGAAAAATGAAGTATTGGATGGGTGAAAGTCAAGTTGGAGTTATCAGTTATCAGTTCGTTGTCCATTTTCTCTCTTATCACATCATCATCCAAAATCCCATTTGCTATCCCAAGAGGGTGAATGATCAGGTTGGAATAGTAACTGGGATTTTGAAAGGAGTGAAGAGGTGATAAGAAAAAGAGTTGATAACAAACTGATAGATGATAACCGGAGTTGATAGTTGTGGGATTGATGTAATGTTTCCCATATCAGAGTTTTCTCCTTTCTTCCTAGATTCCCTCCATTTTTGTAAGAACAATGTGCAAGATGAATGGCGGTGAGACCAAAGAGCGGGAAAACGGAAAGACATGGGAATGGGTCTCGAAGGGAACAGAAGGATACTGTAGACAGACCAAGAGGAGTACGGTGAGAAGGAGGAACCGACTGATAACACTGATAACTGGACGGATTTGATAGCGGATGTTCTAACTTTTCCCCGTTCCCCCCCCCCTTTATTGTGCAAACAAATCAAAACAAAAAGAAACACGGATCAGTCAATATAAAGCTTTATTGAATTGTAATTTCCTTCTATCCACATTCATCTCGATCCGTCTTTCTCACTTCGTCATATCAGTTGCAATCTTGCAATTAGCCCTTCTTATCAACAATCGATCGACAACTGCAACAAGAGTACTGTAATCCTTGTCCCTTCGGGTCCGCGTACCACATCTTGCTCCTGGTCGTTTCGACAGATCTCTTCAAAGTGAAGACTGGAGTAGTGAAGAAACTGAACTGATGTGCTTCCCGACTGCCCGAGACTGATTACATTATCAGCATGCCACGTGGCAGGGTCACCCGGTCAACTGATTAGATCTTTATCAATTGTCATCATCGGTCGACACGTCAAGAAAATTCGAGAAATTTCATGTGAAAAAGTTGAAGAAATTGAAAAAACTAAAAGAATGGACTGATAACTGATAACTGATAACTCCAACCTGACCTTTTACCCATCCAATACTTCATTTTTCACACCTCTGCCCATCCACACATTCCCAGAGGACCACGGAGTGCATGACTTCCGGAACATCGTTCGCACCTTCCGGTTCGCACTTCTGATTCACACCTCAACCCAAGATAACCGGACATGAACTGGAAAACAATGAAGAAAGAGAATGGATTCTGAGGGATTCAGATGAGAGACTTCATCTGAAAAAAACTGAGTTCATCTGATTTTTGACTGACTTCGAGTTGTAAAATCATTGCTTCTGTGAGGGTTTAGAGCAAAACTCGACTCAAATTGATCAGTTTGAGCCGAGATTTGAACATGATGGTGATAAGAAATCTGGAAACACATTGGAACAGATTCAGAAGGCTCCAGATGAGGGACAGCACCAGGATCCCTGAAATATCCCCCAAATCTTTAATTTTCACCCCGTGTTTCCAGTGTTTCCAGAGTTTATGACCCTTCGAAATACTCTATTTCACACATTTCCCACCTGAAATTTACAACTCCTTCCACCAGAATTGACCGGTCCAAGAGACACCTGCATTGGGTCCTCCCCCATCTCCCCAGTCTACCAGATCCCTCTCCACTCATTTCAATTCCAATTCTCTCCCCATATCACCTCTTATCACTCTCTTATCACAGCACCTTTCCAACTTCCAGTGCCTGATCCCATTCGGTTTCTTCCCACATGTTGTCCCCCTTTGATCCCGCACCGCCCGCCGTCTGACAATTCCCTTTGTCGGCACGGGTCGGCCGGTCCCTTTCAGAACAAGGGCAGTCCCTGTACCGCCCCCTTGCACACGGCTGAACTGTCTCGGATCGGACCATCCCCCTTCCCTCATTCCACCTCATTCCATCCATCTCTTCCTGTTTCCTTCCTCTTCC
The DNA here is from genome assembly GCA_900536315.3 of Caenorhabditis becei. NCBI lineage: Eukaryota > Metazoa > Nematoda > Chromadorea > Rhabditida > Rhabditidae > Caenorhabditis > Caenorhabditis becei. The sequence goes on from LR539372.1 coordinate 65,520, forward strand.
TCTCCCAGATCTTCTCTTCAATCCGATCCATTTCCAGGTATGCCTCGTTACTCTCCAGACCACGTACCTCGTCCCACCAATGCCTTCCTGCTCTTCGCCAACTCGGTCAGGAACAAAAAGGGCAATTCGAACTCGGACCAGCACCAATCGCAAGTGAGCAAGGACTGTGCTGCGATGTGGCACCAGCTGTCCGACGAGCAGAAGGCGCCCTACTTCGAGGAGGCCAGACAAATCGCCGTCCAACACAAAATCGTGAGTTGTTATCAGTTTATCAGTCCTTTTTATCATTATCTTTCCAGGATAACCCCGACTATGTCTACAGACCGAAACCGAAGAAGAAGAAGACTCCAAAAGAAAAAGTGGGTTCAAAGAAGGCCCCAAAGGCTCCAAAGGACCCAAAAGCCCCGAAAGCGCCGAAAGCGAAACCTTCCGATTGGATGGCCCATTCCTCTGTTCCGATGGTTCCAATGCATCAGTTCCAGTCGCCTTCCCCTTATCAATTCCACAATCCCATGACTTCTGGACCCATCAGCCACTCTTCCGGCTTCTACAATGGATACTACCCGACCGGATCCACTGTTCAAATGGTCAGTTGACAACCTGATAACCCCCTTATCACCCTTATCTCTTTTCAGAATCCCATGGGTTTCCTTCCTCCGAACATGCCCAATAACTACTACATGCCTCCTCCAACCCACCAGGTCTCTTATCACCACAATCACTTCCATCCCTATCACCACTTCTCCTCGTCGTCTCACCATCATCTTCAGAATCGTTCCCACTCGACGTCTTCTTCCACCTCCTCATCTGGAGCCTCCACGTCTTCGGATCCGTCCGATCCCCTCTTCGACGACTTCCAGTCCATCAACCCGTCCATCGGACAACTCTCCGACCAATCGTGGGCCGACTACTTGAACAACTTCTAAATCCATCACAATCTCCCCCCAAAAATACCGTAATCTTTTGGTTTTTCTCAAAAACATTTCAAATTCGTGTCATTTTCTTACGGTTCCCCCCACAGGTTTATCACCTATTGATCTTCTGATAACAACATTCTCAAGCTGTCTTTACTGAATGTTCTATTGAATAAATGCTTCTACTCTCTCTACCGTTCCTGCAATATTTCGCAACTTTCGTTCCAGACTCTTCTCGTCGACTATAGTCAGTTGGCAATCTGCCAAGCCCCGCCCCCACTGAAAGAGATGAAAAAAACGGCCGGCGCCCGAGACGAAAACAAGTTTGTCTGCGTCTCGGCCGTTCGCACGTTCCCTCCGGCCGCTCAGCTGTTCCGTGTCTGCCGTCTCCTCTCCTGACACACTCTCTCACTTTCAGTCTCGTGACTCTTTGCTCTGCGTCTCTCGTTTCAGTGTGCTCTCTCGTTGCTCACAGATCAACGGCCGCTTTTTCAGAGGGTTAGACGAGGCTGAAAATGTGACACATGCATGACGGGAACGAACGCGATTCGGGGGTCTGGGGACTTTTTGCGACGGGGCCAACGGATTGAACGGTTTTGGGGGGGGGGGGTTTGGAATTCTCGAAACAGAGGAACAACGAAGAAAGACCAACCTGTTGAATATAACCGCACCTACAGGAAAACAGAAAGCTTATCCATCGCGGAGCCGACTTCGGAGTCTGAATATGTTGCTGGAGGCTCCGAAGAACAGAATAGACAAGATGCTGACACACTAGAACATTCAGGAATCCAGGAATTCTTCGATGAGACTGTTGGCTTCATACTTTCAAAGCGCTGGAAGCCTATTTTGAAGGGTTCTCGATACTTTTCTGAAGTTCTCACAATGTAAAAACCCAAACTCTATCAGTTTCTGAAAATTGGGACAGATTTGGGTCAAAATCCAATGGGAAAACGTGGATTTTCAAGGATTTTTCTCTGAAAAACGCGTGGAAACTGGAAAACGGGAATAAAGTAAAGATGAATCTCACGTAATTTGTACGTGAACTGTTTGTTATCTGATCGAACTGTGTAGATCTAGGGCACGATAAGAAGGGTATAAAAGGGGGAGGGTTCTGTGAGTTTCTTCATAGAGTCCTCAACAACTCCATCGGATCGACATGGCCCAATCCGTCCCACCAGGAGACATCCAGACGCAGCCGAACGCGAAGATCGTGTTCAACGCGCCGTACGACGACAAGCACACCTACCACATCAAGGTGATCAACTCGTCGGCCCGCCGCATCGGATACGGCATCAAGACGACGAACATGAAGCGTCTCGGAGTGGACCCCCCGTGTGGAGTGCTCGACCCCAAGGAGGCGGTCCTTCTCGCCGTTTCGTGCGATGCGTTCGCCTACGGACAGGAGGACACCAACAACGACCGCATCACCGTCGAGTGGACCAACACTCCGGACGGCGCCGCCAAGCAGTTCCGTCGCGAGTGGTTCCAGGGAGACGGAATGGTCCGTCGCAAGAACCTCCCGATTGAGTACAACCCATAATAATGTGGATGACGACGAGAAGAATGCACGAGCCGCCGACTAGTATTGCACGAAAACATGATGTCTTCTGAATTTTTTGTAATAAATGATTTTTGTAAATGTCTTGTTTTTTTTGGTTCATCAGAATGCTGTTCGAACTCTACCTTGAAAGGGCCTGTAGCGGCATTTATTCTCAAAGTTTCCTCCTTCGTCAGAAATTTAAAATCTGCACTCACCTAAAATTTGTTTGACCGGAAAAGTCTCTTCCTCCACGTGGTCCGTTCTACAGTAACCAAAAGTGTGCAATTGCGCGTAAAGTCCGGTGTTGTGTGGATTTACGAGCAACTTTTTCTTCTGGAATTTCAGCGTTTTGCAAGCAAATTTGCAACATTTTTCAGCGCGTTTCGTTCGGGTTTTGGCTCAATTTCGTGAAACTATTCATAAATTCTTCCGAAAATCCTAGAAAATCTTATAAATAGAACTGAAAACGCTCCAATTCTCTTCTGATCAATTCAATTTTTAGAATTTTTGAGATTTTGAGCTGTGAATATCGTCGAAATCAACTATTTTTCCGTTTTTCTCCAGAATGTCCGACATCCAGTACGCCCACGAGCCATCATCCGCTGACTACGATTATCAACTCACCGATCAATGCGAAGCCACCCAGCCAAACAGCGGTCTGATTTCACATTTTTATTCTTCAAAATTCGTGCTATTTCCAGAATTACAACTCCCTATTTACGACAATTTGGTCTACGACGTCACCGACGGATTCGTCTTCGAACACCCAGAAAACCAGCACATTTCACTGAAAAATCGCCAATTATGGTCCGAATTCCACGCAATCACCAACGAAATGCTCGTCGTTCGAAGCGGCAGAGCGCTGTATCCGAAGCTCGAGTGCGAGTTCAAAGAGCTCTGCGAAAGCGCAGAATACGTCGTCGGAGTGCGGATGATGCTGCAGTCGCCGAACAAATGGAAGTATTTCAAGGGAGCGGATGGAAAGAGAAGATGGATTGCGAATTTGGATGAGGAACGGATCAAATTGGAGACGAACGAGGTGTTCACAGGAGTGATGAGTGGGGAAGCGGCGATGAGCGAGGGGTTCGATTTGAGCTGGATCAAGATATTCAATCTCGGAGAGAAATGCATCAAAAAGGAACAGGATACTGATAATAACATGGTTAGTGATCTCAGTATTCTCTTATCACTAACCTCTTTCCAGATAAGAGTCGTCTCCCAGTTCAAGTACATTCCAATCATCACCCTCTACCAATTTGTCACTCCCGATCGCATCGAAGCGGTCTCCAGTGCAGTGTTCCCTGAAACCGAGTTCATTGTCGTCACTGGATACAAGGTTACAACTTTTCGAACACAAATTTTCCAAAACAAATCAGCAAATTCGAAAAATTCCAGAATTCCGACTGCCTTGATCTGAAAAAGGGCAACAAGTTTGTACCGAAGCACATGAAGACCCCGCCGCCTCCAGAATCTGTCGTCTCATCTGAATCCTCGACGTCTCCCGCGCCTTCTGGAGCTTCAACTCCATCCACGTCTTCTTCTCAAGAAATCACACTTTCCCCAGTTTACCCAGCCACTGATTATACAAATTACTATACAGATTACTACTCAAACAGCTGTCTGGACTTCTCCTATTACTATCCATACTGGCAACCCGACCCACTTTACCCTTATCATTACTGATAAGCCCCACCTACTAATCAACCACCTCACTAATCACCCCCTTACTAATCATCTGTATATTTGTATTGTCTTGCTTGTTCTTTGGTCTCTTTCTTCAATTTCTAGTTTCATATTGTTCATTCTCTTTAAATGTGACATTGTGAATAAAATCGAATTAACTTGTAGATTTTTTATTTGTTTTCTAAATAGTGCTTTATTTTTATCATTAAAACACATCCTCCATCCCCGATTTTGCCTTTCCTGATTTTTGAGATCGCCTTGATTTTCCTTCAATCTGTGCACTTTCGCGTCGCGGTGTTTACACCTTTTGCGCGGGGCGGCGCCAAAACTTTTTTCCCCACAAAATTTATGTTTTTCCTCTCAAATTTCACCGAATCACCCTGATTTTTCAGATAATTTGTTAAGAAATGCCCCCTAAAAAGCAAAAAATCGATAAACCCGAGTCACGAACAGCCGGACTGCTTCAATTTTTCAACAAACAACAGGAAAAACGGCAAGAAACCGTGCAAAAGCCGGTGGAAACTGAAACGATCGAGGATGAGGATGATTCGTTCGAAGTGATTTTCGAGAAATGTACACCGGGACCGTCGACTTCGAGAACTCCAGAAGTATCGAAAACGCCGAAAACACCGATAAATTCGACGAAATGGGGAGATGTTCTGCAGAAAAACAGTCTGGTTTCGGGCGGATCGGCCGGAAAGGATTGGCAGAATCCGGTTTCAGTGCAAGTTAAAACGAACAGAAAAAGCAGTGATAAGAACAGGTAAATACAATGAAAATGAAAGTTTCTTGAAAAACGAGTAATTTTTGAGGAAAACCGAACTGATCGAGCATGGATTCGACGAAACCAACGGAAATGGCATTTTCTACCCGATCGATGAACCGATTCGGCCTTTTGAAGTGAGATTTGATAAAATATAATGTTTTCATGTCATAAAACCCTGAATTTCCTTCAGATGAACCTGATAAAATGTCTATCGGCCTCCAACTGCTGCATCGCCCTTCCCTCTTCTTCTCCATCGACTCCAGCGAGAATTTGCGCAATTTCAGTGGTGAATTTCTTGAAGTAAGCCAATATTTCCAATATTTCAGTTGTGAAGAACATTCCAGATGGTTCCCCCGATGCCGTGTTCTTCTGGTCAGTTCGTCCGACGGATGGTCCGAATCCCTGGAACAGTTGGGTCTCGAAACGCAAATTACTAAAATTCAAACGATGACTCAATTCAAAAAACCGAAAAATGGATTGGGCAGGATTTTGTTTTGTACGAGTCCACAGGTGAGTGAAAATAAAGTTACTGGTATATGTTTTTTATGATTTGCTGTTATTATCGTTGTATCTCAAAACTTCATCTCACATTTGAAATTTCAAATTGGCGCGCACGATATCTCGCAGCGAAAACTACAGTAAGATTTGCAATTTTCGTTGTTTTTGGGTTGTTTTTAAGTTTTTCCGACTGTTTTTGAATGAATCATTGCAGTTTTCGCATTTACTGACAACAATTTACTCAAAGACGGCCCAAAAACACTGAACAATGCCCGTCTTACTGTAGTTTTCGCTGCGAGATATCGTGGGCGCCAATTTGAAATTTTAAATGTGAGATGAAGTTTTGAGATACAACGATAATAATAAAGTTTTTCATTTATCTCATTCTATCCATTCATTCTATTCATTGTTTTCTCCATTTTCTTTTTTTTTGTGAAAAAACGTATTTAATTTCCCCAAATAACACCCTTTTCAGAGACTTTCAGACAACTCTCAGTTTGTCTTTTTTCCCGAAAAATTCAGGAACAAATCAATAAATCTCATATTTCAGTGTGCCGTAAAAGTTGTCGAATCGCTGGAAGCAAAGGAATTTCTCGAAGAAATCCGACTGGTTCTGATCGAAATAAAGCCGAACGAGTGTTGTGCCAAGTACAAGACCATCCTCAACGCGTTGACCGTTAGAGATGTAAGGTTTACATGAAAAATTGAAGCAAAATCTGCGAATTCTATATTTTTCCTTTTCAAAAATTGAATTTGCCAAAAAGAAGATTAAAATCTTCAAACGAATTCTATTGTTTTGCAGACATTCTTCCGATGCGTCGTTCTAACCACTTCCACTTCGAACACTTCTCGTCGGACTGCTTCGATTACAAAACGACAGCAGATGATCACGAATTTACAGTTGACCGATTGGATCGAGCAGACTGACACTGATTTTGCATTCAGGTCAGGCAGCAAAGTAAATGTTCGAATCAAATAAAACTTTCAGATGCTCGAACATCCCATCTGGAGTCGAAGTAAAGTACTGGAAGTCATCGGAGAACTCGGAACGACTCGTGGAAATTATCAAAAACTTTGAGAAATTCGCTGAGAATTCGATTGATGAACTGGCGAGGGACGGTGTGATTCCGTCGAAAAACATCAAAAAGTGTATTTGGACTGACTGGAAAATGCTGGCGGCCACTCCATCGTCCAACTCGGAAAAGCTGAAACTCGCCGAAGTCCTGGTCACCTGCTACAAATTGCTCGTTTTGGATGGAATTGTCGCTGCGAGAAACTATGTGAAACGTATGATTTTTCTTCCGATTTTTCAAAAAATTATAAATTTTCAGAATGCGCATCTCTGCCCGGAATTCATAAATTCACCAACGAAATTATGGGCATTTTCGGAGGATTTTCAGAGTTTCCAGTGAAATTTCAGTTGATGGTCGGGTTGATTGAGAACTTTTTGAAAATGGGTGAGTTGATTCTTTAAAAAATAATTCGAAGGGGTCTTGTATGGCCGCTACGGGCATCGGAAAGAGCTTCAAAGCTCTATTTAGACACTTTCATGTCTATTCTGAAGGGTTCTCGATACTTTTTTGTGGTTCTATCAACGTCAAAAGTGAAAGTCCATCGGATACTGAAGATTGGAACAGATTTGGGTCAAAATCCAATGAGAAAACGTGGATTTTCAAGGGTTTTTTTTCTTAAAAACACGTGAAAACTGGAAATCGGGAATAAAGTAAAGATGAATCTCACGTAATTTGTACGTGAACTCTTTGTTATCTGATCGAACTGTGTAGATCTAGGGCACGATAAGAAGGGTATAAAAGGGGGAGGGTTCGGGCAGTTTCTTCATAGAGTCCTCAACAACTCCATCGGATCGACATGGCCCAATCCGTCCCACCAGGAGACATCCAGACGCAGCCGAACGCGAAGATCGTGTTCAACGCGCCGTACGACGACAAGCACACCTACCACATCAAGGTGATCAACTCGTCGGCCCGCCGCATCGGATACGGCATCAAGACGACGAACATGAAGCGTCTCGGAGTGGACCCCCCGTGTGGAGTGCTCGACCCCAAGGAGGCGGTCCTTCTCGCCGTTTCGTGCGATGCGTTCGCCTACGGACAGGAGGACACCAACAACGACCGCATCACCGTCGAGTGGACCAACACTCCGGACGGCGCCGCCAAGCAGTTCCGTCGCGAGTGGTTCCAGGGAGACGGAATGGTCCGTCGCAAGAACCTCCCGATTGAGTACAACCCATAAGGAGTGACGCGGCACCCCCACCGAGAAGCAACGCACCGAAAATGGCACGATGATGGCATGACTAGAATTAAATTGTAGTGATTTTTTATAAATAAAGTAGTAGTAGTAGGAATTCGTGTTTTTGTTGTTGTTGTTTGGGTTTCGGGAGTTTGGGAGCTGGGTTTGATGGTGGCGTCGTCGAGTTAGAACTTCAGAAAAGTATCGAGAACCCCCTCCAAAGAACCTCCAGCCTGAAAGTGGCAACAACAGGGCTTTCGGGCCTTTTCCGGTGCCCATAGCGGCCTGGAAGCGGCACATTCTGGAAAAAATGTTCTGAACCGAGAAAAGCTTCTCTTTTTCGAAAACATTGATTTTTAAGCTTTTCTCAAAAACGTTCCGTAGAAACTTCTCAAAAGTTTGAATTTGTGATCAATTTATAATTCCCTGTACATTCCCGGTTCCCCAATTCCTCCACTTTTCTCGCTTCAAACCCCTCCAATTTTGCAGACAACCACGTTCGCGGAGTGATCCTGTGTCGAGACTCGGAACAATCCATTGAACTCCAGAATTTCCTCCAATTAAACCTGCCGAAAACAGTGAATTGCATGCGAATCGTGCCGACTGGACACCCGTCCGCCAGGAATTTGTGGCAAATCTCGAGGATTTCCACGGTATTTGTGGATGTTAGTGTTGATTTCTTTGTTTCTTCTTTTTTTTCTTGTTCCTGTTCAATGTTCCCTTTCGTTTTTGTAGAGAAAACCACCGAAAAGCTGGTTTTCTCTGTCTCCCTGTGTTTCCAAACGGATTCTTTCCATTTTTCCCTTATAAGGCCCTAATTTTCCAGAGAAAATCGCCAAAAATCCTGGTAATCCCAGTGAAATCGGCCGAATTCATCGGCTTCTCCGATCAGTTTCCCGTCTCCGAACTCACCTTCGTCGCCTCGATTTCGCGCGATTCCGTTTTCAATTTTCGAAGGTTCAGTGGAGCGTACTTGCTTGTTCTCAATGATCAGCTGGAGAAATTAGTGGGTTTTTTGGATTTCCAAAAGGAAAATTGGGCTTTTTTCTAGCGAAGAGAGGACGGACGACTGATTGTGGATGATGGGAAGTTGGCGCAGAAAGATGCAAAAGCAGTGAAATTGGGAGCTGTTGAGAGGTAAAAATTTTGAAAAAATTTAAAACTTTCGATTATTGATCGAATGTCCCATGTGTTGTAAGCATTCCACTTGGATTTTGCTTCATTTCGAAGTGTTTCGAAAAAATACTCCTAGAAGCTTCTAGAAAAACCCCCGTTTCCCCCCAGGTTGTCCACATTCTTCTCGATTTGTCACATTGTGCCAGATGAAAGGCGGTGAGATGAAAGAGCGGGAAAACGGAAAGACATGGGAATGGGTCTCGAAGGGAAGAGAAGGATACTGTAGACCAGGAGGGGAGGAGAGGAACTGACTGATAACAGTGATAAGTGGACGGATTTGATAGCGGATGCTCTAACCCCCCCCCCCTTTATTGTGCAAATCAAAACAAAAAAAAACAGAACAGTCAATATAAAGCTTTATTGAATTGTAATTTCCTTCTATCCACATTCATCTCGATCCGTCTCTCTCACTTCGTCATATCAGTGGCTATCACTTGCAATTATGCCCTCTCGATCGACAACTGCAACAAGAGTACTGTAATCCCGGAAGTGTCCCTTCGGTCCGCGTACCACATATTGCTCCTGGTCGTTTCGACAGATCTCTTAAAGAGTGAAGACTGGAGTAGTGAAGAAGCGGAACTGATGTGCTTCCCGACTGCCCGAGACTGATTACATTATCATCATGCCACGTGGCAGGGTCACCCGGTCAACTGATTAGATCTTATCAATTGTCATCATCGGTCGACACGTAAATGGGAAAAGTTCAGGGAAATTCGAGAATTTTTACGTGAAACAATTTGAAGAAAAATTGGAAGAAAAATGAATTAAAAAAAAAGAGATTTCTGTTTCAAATTTTGAGAAAGACAACTTTAAAAACATGAACTTTTTTTTTGAAAAACTGAATTTAAAAAATTCCCATTTTTGCAGGTACGACTTCAAATTCGAACCGTCGCGCCTTCGTCTGAATCCTGCAAATCTTGCCGTCAACTTCTTCTATCCGAGGGCAATGGGACGACTGTTTTCCGAGGAACCGAATGATATCAGTCGGTTGGGGAGGTCTGTTTCAGATTTTAACAACAAAAACACAAATTTTCTGTAAAAATTGAAAAGGCAAAAGAAAAATAAAAACAAGAAAGTAGATTAGTACTCACCAAGAGACCCTCTTTTACCTCATTTAACTCTTCTCTCAAAGTTAGGACCTTTTGGTTCCCTTATCACCTTTTTTAACTTTAACTTTTCTCTGCAGAACCCACATCGAAATGTCTTCAAAAGAGCACGCAGAACTGAATCGTCGACTCAAAAATCCGGCGGATTTTACTCCGTTTCAGAGGAAAAAACGACGGTTTTGTGTGCTGGTGAGTGATGAAACCGTATTATGCCATCCCCAAACGCTGACACCTTGCGGACAATTGCGTACTTTTCCCTGCGTCTCTTAATTTCACATTCTCTTATTTCAATCGTGGCGAAACTCACAGGACTTGGCAAGCTGCCAAGTGTCAACTTTTGAGGAACACATAAATGGTTCTAATTGAAAAATAGTGATTTCCAGCAAGAAGCCGAAGAACCGGGAGCAAAGAGACCGTATGAAATCGAGGAGATGAGCGATGAGATGATTGTTTGGAATCAGGATGTACAGTACTTGGGAGATGTGCGTTCTTTAAAAAAGAGGAAGTTTACAAGTTTTTGCAGGTAAAAGCCAGTAAAACTACTCAAAAACTCACAAAATACCTGCGAGGAACTTACGAATGGAACATTCGGGAGAAGCAGAGACGATACGAGTATACTAACGAAATGTACGTTTCTTTCAGTAGTCGATGACCTTCTCGGTAATCCTTGGAAAAGTTTCCGGAAGGCTTCGAAAGTCTTCCGACAGAGTTGGGTGAAAATTTTGTCGCCAGAAAAGCAGTCGCTGGCGACACCTCATTGCGCTTGCGCTGTGAGCCGTCGGTGGTGCTAAACTTATTATTTAGTCGCTGTCTGACTTTGACTCGAGACCTAGCTCATTCGAAAGAGCATAGTCGATTTCCTATTGTGAACCGGGCTCACTTTTTCCCAAGAAGTCCTTATATCCGAGCACTGATCCTCCAAAGTCCGAAATAGTGCTAATTAGCACTGGTCCCCTTTTTCTCGGTAGGTCAATAAACGCACTGGAAAATTAGCACTATTTCGGACTTTGAAGGCTCTGTTCTCGAAAATAAGGACTTTTTGGGCAAAAGTGAGCCCAATTCACTATAGGAAATCGACCATGCTTTTTCGAATGAGCTAGGTCTCGAATCAAAGTCAGACCGCGACTAAAGGTAATCGACTGGTCAACAAGACCACTCCAATTTATGTTCAATGATCCCTAAAAATCAAGCATCCTTTCAAAACATTCCTATTCACTGAATTCACCGAAAATGAATACGTAGTTGATTTTTGTCCCCTCCCCCCTTAAAAATCAAAAATCTCAGCTCCCCGAAACCCGGAAAAGTGTATGTACTTTTGTTCCCTGCTCCCGGATTCCACTCATTAGTCCCCAAGATCTTGAGAAAAGACCGTTATTATCAACTTATCACCATATCACATTTCCTATCAGTAATCCTTGTTCTGATTGGTAATCCCCACCGTAGGATGTCTAATTAGTCCCGCCCTCTTTTTTCGTTTCTCGTTTCTCTGGCACCGTCTCTTATCTCTCTCTGGGGGCATGTACTAACCAAGGAGTGGATGGACTGAGCCGAATAGAAGTCAAGAGGTTACAACTGAACAGGAAGAGTTGAGTTTTCATAAAGTGGGAACATTTCTGAGAAGAGCATTGGTCTCTGATGTTCCATTGAATTTGAAAAGTTGTTTTTCAGAATAAAAACAGTATTTTTGATTATTACTAACTATTGCCAGTTTCTGCCGATTCACCTGGTGGGTCCTGCCACGAAAATGGTTTCTGGCTGATATAAAGTTTCTGGACAAGCTTTCGACACTTCTTCTGATCAGTCGATGACCTTTATTCGCGGTCTGACTTCGACTCGAGACCTAGTTCATTCGAAAGAGCATAGTCGATTTCCTATAGTGAATTGGGCTCACTTTTTTCCCAAGAAGTCCTCGTTTTCGAGAACGGAGCCTTCAAAGTCCGAAATAGTGCTAATTAGCACAGCCCCCACTTTTTCTCGGTAGGTCAATAAATGCACTGAATTTTCGCACTATTTTTGACTTTGGAGGCTCGGTTCACGAAAATGAGGACTTCTTGGGAAAAAGTGAGCCCAGTTCGCTATTGAAAATTGCCTATGCTCTTTCGAATGAACTAGATCTCGAGTCAAAGTCAGACCGCGACTAAAGCACGTCGACATATGATGTTAACGAGTAAGAAGACGTGAATTCAATAATTCCCAATCTAATTCCAGCAGTTCCCACTAAATTTTAAAATTAACGCGATTTTTGCTGAAAATTAGTGGAAACTGCTGGAATTTGATTGGGGATGACGGAACGCACGTCTTTTCACCTATTTTCATCATAAAAGTGACAAAACCTTGTCCAGAAGCTGTATTTCAGCCAAAAACCATTTTCGTGGCGAGACCCATCCAAATGAATCGCAAGCATTTCTCCAAAAAACAGTGTTTTTGAATGAATCAACTTTTCAAAATCAAGTAAAAAACTTAATTCTCTTGTAACCTCTTGACCCCTAACCGGCTCAATTCCCCTCCAGTCCTTGGTATATATCCCGAACAGGTACGGCGTGCCCCGTGAGATTCCTAATTAGACCTTCCTCCCGCCCGTTCTTCGGCTCTTTTCGCCCCTAATTCTCTCTTTTTCTCTCAATTTCTCGTGTTTTTCCGCTCTAAAACTCTCTTTTTACCCCTATTTTCCCATGAATTCTTCTTCTCGAATAGGCCCATAATTATGCATCACTGCTCATATTTCTTCCCTCTTTCAAACATATTTTAATCCTTTTCTACGTATTTTTGGGCTGTAAGTGTCACTTAAAATAGGTAGGTTTGCAAAATTGATGTTTCGGTGAGAAAAAGTAAGTTTGAAACAATAAAAACATGACTGAAACAGACCAAACTGGGCATCGAGTCACCTGGTGGGTCTCGCCACGAAAATGATTTCTGGCTGAAATACGGTTTCTGGAAAAGGTTTCTTCACTTTTTCTGATAAAAATGGGTGAATTCAACCATTTCCAGCCAAATTTCAAAACTTTTCACCAATTTTTAGTGGAAATGAGGTTTTTGCGGCAAAATACTCAAAACTAAACCCTTGTCCACAAGCCTAAACCCTTGTCCACAAGCCGTATTCCAGCCAGAAACCATTTTCGTGGCGAGACCCACCAGGTGGCTCGATTTTCATGTTTTTGGAAATTTCAGCTGAAAATGAGTCTCCGAATCCCAAAGTTCAGTTTCAAACATCCCCAAGCCCTCTATTGAATTCCTAAAACTCCCCTGATAAAATATGGCTTCTAATCTCGAATTCTTATCACGCAACGTGTCTTATCATTTCAGTAGTGACACTTCTCGACTCGAACAACTCACGGATCTGATAAGAGCTCTTGATGCACAATTCGAGATTGGCGGAGCCGAGGAGGATTAGTCGAAGACGTCGGCGGCAAAGAAGAAGAAAACCCGCTTAGTTTACGGCTCAATGTGCATTTTTATCCGCTCCGAATGAATATACATACATTATTATTATTAACAAGACGAGAGATCATAGGTCACTAGAGACGCAGACCCACGGACGGCTCATCCAATGAGCCGCCCGTATCCCCCAACGACTCTTGCCCCGCCCCCTTTTCTGTCCCCCCAGGGTTCACACCAATTAGCATCACCTGCTCCCCGAACCGTTTGAATTCTTTGAGTTCTGCGAGCCAGGGGCTATAATTATGTATCAGTGATAAGAAATGCTTTGGAGATTAGTGATTAAGTGATAAGGGTTCCTGGCTTATTTATAGAAAACATGTACTTTTGGAATCGGAGAGAGAAAGAGGATAGAAATCCGGACAATTTCCGGAATAAGCTGGTTTCAGAAGCTTTTCTATGAAACTTAAGTTATTATCGTGCCTCCTAAAACAGAAGCTCGCAATCAAATTTTCAAATTGGCGCGCATGATATCTCGCAACGAAAACTACAGTAAGACGTGCACTTTTCAGTTTTTCCGACTGTTTTTGAAGGAATTTTTGCATGTTTCCCTTTTTCTGACAACAATTTATTCGAAAACAGCCGAAAATCACTGAAAAATGCACGTTTTACTGTAGTTTTCGCTGCGAGATATCGTGAGCGCCAGTCTGAAATTTTGAATTCGAGTGACAGTTTTGACTCTTTTTGAAATAACTCTTCAATTACAAAAGTTAAGATTTTGTGTGAAAATTGGAACAAAAATAGAAAACTGTTCAATTTTTACTTTTCGAACAGTTCGATAACAAGTTAGACGATTCTGAATGTTATTGTAGCCAAACTTCAATAGAAACAAAACTTTTCAAACATGAAGGATTGGATGTTAGTCTTTTGCTTCTTTGAGAGTTTCGTGTTTCAAAAAGTGAAAGAGTCCTTTTTCCAAGTTTCGAAACCCTAATTTTTGAATGCGTCAATTCAGCTTCTATTCAAGTTTTTCTTCGTACTTTGATTTTCTTAAACTACGAAGCAAAAGTTTTTCTAGCTGAAAATTTAAATGAAATGGTTTTTTGGCTGTAATTTCAAAGTTCGTACAGCCATTTTTAAGCTGGTAGATCCCTGAGCAAAACCAAAATTCACGAAATCTAGTACCCTTCACAACTTTCTGATTCACAAAACTTGTCATTCTACAAATAGAAAAAGTCTAGAAATATGGCATGAAGCCAAGTTTTGTTCTCGCTTGAAAAAAAGAAGAAGATGTGATGACAGTGGTGATAACAAAAAACAAGTTGTTATGTCCGAATCGAACTGGTATTATTCGCAGACAAAACAGGCCAAAGAAGAGTTCTTCTCTGTTCCAAGAAGAACTTACAACTTTCTATTTTTGGACCAATGTGAAATTTGAAATTACATAGAGTTCAGATTAAAAAAAAACTTTTTGAAGTTCCAACTTCAAGATTTACTGTTTCACAGTGGCTTTTCATAGAATCTTGAACTCAAATTTCAGGTAAGTTTCGTCATTTTATTCTTGTCAAAACTGTACTTTATTGACTCTTTTTTCTCGGAAACAGGTTCAAAATTCAGTTTTCATTTGTGAATCATATTTTCTTCTGCCACAAAATGATTTCTAGTTGCTCATTATCATTGCCTTCTTCAACTTGATCAATTTGATTATCACCGTTATCCTTATCATTCTTGAAAAGGGAACTTACATTTTCACACTGTTTCTCGTTGATTCCATTGTTCCCTTGAAGATTTTCCCCTTATTTTACTTTCAGACCTGACAATCAGCTTTCCTTCGCTAACTTTTTTTGTTATCAAACTGTGAACTTCTTTTGATAATCAATTTTCTCCAACTTACTCGGAAAAACTGTGTAGACTTTGTGCCAATTCTTGCAACTTCTATTGCAATCTCGGTAGAAAATTTGCAAAGGATGAAAGGTTGGCGTAAATTTTGCTCAGTTTTCCCAAGTATTTATAGAACAGGAACTCTTCACAATTCTTCATTTTTATATATTTTCTCCAATTTTCTTTGTCCTTCATGTCCATATACTATTTTTCACCTTATTTCCATGTTAATTCCAGGTCTCTCTTTTACTCCAAAATGTCCGGTGAAGTAACAATAAGCCTTAAAGAAATATGGCATTTTCTGAAAGAAAAGCCAGAACTTGTTCGAGAATTTGTAAAAGATAATCCAGAAATTCTCGAAGAAATAATCAGTTCTGATGTGATATCCGATGAAATATTTGAAAAATGGACGGTTCGAAGGGCACGGAAATCGAGGAAACTGGCAAGTGCTGGAAGTGTCGGAGGAGCTTGGAATGTAATCATTGATATCTCTTTTCTTATCAATTGTTTTTTGTTTCAGGATCCAGATTTATCAATGAAAAGGAGGGTGATATTGGAAGCATCTGATAACAGGGTAAGTAGGGGAAAGAAACGGAAATTAGAAGGGAAATTGAGTGGAAACGGGTTGGAGAAAGGGAAATTGAGTTGGTTTCCGGTTATCAGGATATCAGTACGTCATTATCACGTGGAGGATTCTAGATTCTAGATTCTGAATCTGAATTCTGAATTCAAAGGGACCAACAGATCAAATAAAAGTACTTCCAGACCCGAATACTCTTCGAAATCCTTCAATGTTGTGCCCAAATAATCGGAGCTGATTCCGTGGAATTGATAGTTCAAAACGACGATGGTGCATTTTCGTGTAGAAAAACTGAAAATGGAGATCTGAAATTAAAGAAGGTGAAAAAGAGCAATGCGGCGAGTTACATACAGCCAGTGGTTAATGCCGGCAATCAGACCATCGGTGAGTGATTCGTTTCTTATCTCTTATCAACCCACCCGTTTTCTTGGTCACTAGGGAAGGTTGTGAGGTTGTAAACTTGGAAAATTCTGAAAAAAGAGACTTTGGGAATTAACTTTTTACCGATTTCTGAAGCCTTTTCCTTCTGGATCAGTGATAATTTTTTGAAAAATTTGAAAAAATGGCTCTAAAAAATTTTTTTAAAGTTTTAGCAGGCTTCAACCTGTTTTTTGGGGTTCTAACATTCGGTGGATTCATGTCTGACCAGAAGAAAAAATAACAAATATCGAAAATTTTTTCGAAAAATATTTTTTCACCAAAAAATTTTTGGATTTTTTTATTTTTTCTTTTGGTCAGACATGAATTCAGCGGATGTTAGAACCCCAAAAAACAGGTTGAAGCCTGCTAGAGCTAGAACAATTTTAGAGCCATTTTTTCACAAAATTAGCACTGAGCCAGAAGGAAAAAGCTTCAAAAATCGGTCAAAAGTTAATTCCTGAAGTATTTTTTTTCAAAAATTTCCGAGTTTACAACCTAACAACCTTCCCTTATCAGTTATCAATCACCCATTATCTACTAACTGTTCCAGGTGAACTCCACTTCCACACTCCATTAGAACCTCACGAAAGGTCCATTGTAAATGCGATTTGTACATGGGCGGCTGCTGCGAATTATTTTTCAGAGGTATGGGTTACTGTAGCTGATAAGGAGATAAGGAGATAAGAAGATAAAAAGATGATTTGAAGTTTAGTAGATAAGATGGAGTAGACGTCAAGGATGAGCTGATAAGGGGATTGATAAGGATTGACTGGTACGAAATTAGGGAAATGGGGGATGTGTGGGAAACTCTTATCAGTTGATCAACTAATCAGCTTATCACTACCTATTTTCCAGTTGTACACCCACAAAACTGAGACATCCGACTCTCAAGAAGTCCATGAGAACATTGCGAAACAACGGAAACTCTCGAATTTTCTGCTCGATGTCGCCAGATCGATATTTCATGATATCGTATCAATGGATGCTGTTATCATTAAAGTCATGGTATAAGGATTACTGTAGCACACAAATCCGGTGTTTTCGCAGAATTTCGCTCAAAAGCTGGTAGATGCGGATCGCGCGTCTTTATTTTTGGTTGACGCAAAGAATAAGCAGATTTATGCGAGGATATTCGATGTGGGCACTGGAGATGAAGAGCACGTCAGGGTGAATAGCGAGGGACAGAAGGAGATACGGTACGTGGATGGGGGAAGTACAGTAGAAGTAGCAAATGATGAAAGGGATACGGTAAGGGTTACTGTAGGTAGAGTTACTGTCAATGTACTTCAGAGAGAAAGGACGGAAGAAGATACGGTAGGTAAAAGGAACACTGTAGAAGCAGATACGGTGAGGAGGATTACTGTAGCTTTGAATCACTGAGAATGATTCTCAAATAGGTACTGTAGTTGGGTTACTGTACGCATTGAAGTCTTACTGAACATGGAAATGAGTTACGGTAGCTTCGAGAACTACTGTAGACACTTAGCCCCCCCCCTTGTTCGTAGCTACCGTATCCCTACAGTAACCTCTTTTCAGATTCGACATGGCCAAGGGAATAGCTGGTCACGTGGCATCGACCGGTGAAGGACTGAACATTGAAAATGCTTACGATGATGAGAGATTCAATGCGGACGTCGACTCGAAGACCGGATACACGACCAAAACGATTCTGTGCATGCCCATTTTGATTAGGGGAATGTGAGTTTTGAGAGGCGAAAATAAACGTATTTTTCAAACTTCTTCTTCTTCTTCTGAACTTTCAGATTTTCAGATTCTCGAAAAAAAAACTTTCTGAATGCTATTGCTTCTCCCAAATTAAAAAAAAACAGTTTTTTAGAATTGAAAGACTTTGTTGCTATTCAAAGCTTCATCGGGCACTCAAAATTTCAAATTGACGGGCACGATATCTCGCAGCGAAAACTACAGTAAGACTCTCATTTTTGGTTTTTTTTGACAAAAACTGATGCGAAAATAGTCAAAAAACAGTAAACAATCTTACTGTAGTTTTCGCTGCGAGATATTGTGCGCGCCAATTTCAAAATTTCAAGATTCATCGATACTAAAATGAACTTTCCTTTCTTTTCTTTGCCCACCCAATCCCTTCCTTGTTTTCAGTGTAATCGGAGTTGTCCAAATGGTGAACAAACACAACGGAATCTTCACTCGCCAAGACGAAGATGCGTTCGAAATCTTCGCCGTCTACTGTGGATTGGCCCTTCATCATGCGAAGCTCTACGACAAGATCCGAAGGTCCGAACAGAAGTATCGGGTGGCATTGGAGGTGTTGGCGTATCACAGTGTGTGCAATTCGGATGAGGTGAACAAGTTGAAGAAGATCGAGATCAACAACAGGATTACCGAGTTGGAGACGTAAGGGAGACAACTGGAATAGGTCAAAGGATATGGTTTTTAGGATTGATTTCAACGGAATGAGACTGTCGGAACTGGAAAAACCGCTGTATGCAGTGTACATGTTCAAGACATTGTTCTCCGATTATTTGTGAGTTCCCGAGTTTTCTGAGAGTTCTGAACCGTTTTTTTCCAGACGATTCGACACCGACGACTTGATCCGTTTCGTGCTGACAGTCCGAAAGAACTACCGCCGAGTTGCTTATCACAACTGGGCACATGGATGGTCAGTGGCTCACGCAATGTTCGCAACGCTCATGACTAGTCCGGAGGCATTCACGAAGCTCGAGGTAAGAACATTTTTGAGTAATTCTAAAGGATTCAAGTTCTGAAAAAGTTCCAGTTCATCATTTTTGACTATTCTTGCCAGTTTCTTGCGATTCACCTGGTGGGTCTCGCCACGAAAATGGTTTCTGGCGGCTTCTGGGCAAGCTTTTGGCACTTTTTCTGATGGAAACGGGTAAAAAACAAGGATTCAATCATTTCCAGTCAAATTTCAGCAGTTTCCACCGATTTTTAGTGAAAATGAGGTGTTTTCGGTGAAACGCTTCAAAATACCCAGAAATTCAGGTTGTTGCACTGAAAATTGGTGGAATCTACTGGAATTTGGTTGGAAATGATTGAATTCACTACTTTTTACCCATTTTCATAAGAAAAAGTGTCAAAACCTTGTCCAGAAGCCGTATTTTAGCCAAAAACCATTTTCGTGGCGAGACCCAACAGGTGACTCGCCGCGGGACAGCGATAATAGGAAGCCTTCAAAACAGAATTCAGAAGTGTCATCAGGATCTATTATGGTACTCTGGAGGCTTTTGAAGGTCTTGCCTATGAAATTTCTTTGAAAAATTTAAATCCTCGTTTGCAAATGTCTATAAATTTTTTGTTTTGGTAAGTTGTTCTGGAGATGCTGCAAATTCAAATCAGTTTTTTTCCGATTTTATTTTTTTTCAAGAAACCCCTTTTCAAAACCTCTCCCAGGCGCTTGCTCTATACGTCTCTTGTCTGTGCCATGACCTCGATCATCGCGGGAAGAACAATGCTTACATGAAGACAATGTCGACTCCTCTGGCGTCGATCTACAGTACCTCCGTGATGGAAAGACACCATTTCAACCAGACAGTCACAATTCTCCAGCAGGACGGACACAATATTCTGAAGTCGTTGAGTTCTGAAGAGTACAAACAGACGTTATCACTGATAAAACACTGCATTCTGGCCACTGATTTGGCGCTTTTCTTCTCGAATAAAGCAAAGTTGAATGTGATTTTGGATCGGGGAGAGTTTGATATCAATCATCCGGAACACAGGTGAGATCTTATCAGTTCTGTCTTATCACCTTATCACACCTTATCACAGACTCTTGACCCAAGCAGTTATGATGACTGGTTGTGATCTCGTGGCTTCTGCAAAACCATGGAACATTCAGACGGAGACGGTGAAAGTGATATTCGAAGAGTTTTATGATCAAGGAGACGCAGAAAGACAGAGTGGAAAGGATCCGATTGCGATGATGGACAGACAACAGGCACATCAGTTACCACAGATGCAGGTAAAGGAAAATTAAGAAAACATAGGGAAAAAAAAGAAGTTCGCATTCAAGATTTTGAATTGGCGCGCACGATATCTCGCAGCGAAAACTACAGTAAGATTTGCAGTTTTCAGCGAATTTTGACTGTTTTCGAATCAAAAATTGCATTTTTCGTGTTTTCTAACATAAATTGATTCGAAAACAGTCGAAAATCACTGAAAATGCGAATCTTACGAAAGATTGCCAGATTTCAAAAATAGGATATGTCGAAAAATGAAAAAAGTTCAAAATGTTTTTTTTCGGAAAATATAGGTTTTTTTCCGGAAAGATTTTAGATAGGAAAATGAAGAATTCTAGATTTCAAAAGTAAGAAATTTCAAAAAAAAAGTATACTTTTTTTTCGCACTCAAAATTTCAACTTAGCGCTTAATTTGTAAAGATTTTTGGGCTGTTTTCGAGTAAATTGATGTCAGAAAATGCGAAAAATGCAACAATTTATTCGAAAACAGTCGGAAAAACTCAAAAAATACCAAAATCACGGAAAAATGCAAGTCTTACTGTAGTTTTCGCTGCGAGATATCGTGCGCGCCAGTTCAAAATTTTGAGTGCAAACTTCAGTTTTGAAGTGCACCGGTTATCATTATGTTATCACTTCTCTTTTTTCCTTATCTTTTTCCTTATCACTCTTATCACTCTTATCAATTCCCCCATTTCCAGGTCGGTTTCATGCGTGGAATCTGCATGCCGTGCTACGATCTGATCGCTCGAATATTCCCGAAAGCTGATAAAATGAGAGAGCGTTGCGAGTGAGCTCTTATCACTGATAACAAAACCAATCATAGTTTATCTTTTATCACTTATCACTTTCAGATACAACGCAAAGAAATGGGAAGAACTGGCCGAGGAACAGAAGAAAAGACACGAGAATGGCGGTGGGCAGAACGGAGAGTCTTGAACTTTTTTTTTCTTTTTTTTCAATTTTTTATCTTTCACCCTAGAAATTTCAGCCATTTGCTCACTCAAAATAGTTGTCCCCGTGATTTAAAAAAATCGTTCAAATTCAATTCAGTCATGTAATTTTTTTTCGAAAACTTTTTTTTATTAAAATTTTAATTTTGTATCAATTATTAAAAAATCAATAAATAATTAGAAATTGTGACTTCATTATTTATTTACTTTTTTATTATCAACATTATTATTATTATTATTATTAAAATTATTAACAATCAATCACAAAAAAGGTGCTCCTAGAGCCCCAACGCGGGCATATCAAATGCTCCGTTTCCTCCGACGAATCTCTTCGTTTTCGAGTTCATTTTGAAGCCGACTTCGTCCCCCGGATTCCAGTTATTCGGGATTTTGAACATTGTGTCCCATTCGTCTCTGGCACGTCCTTGCGTCGAAAATGCAGTGTTTAGGGCTGGCATTGTGGGGTCCAGCGAGGGGAGGATGAAACGACTTCCTGAAAGGTTTAGGGGTTTTCAATTTTTATTTTAACTTTGAAGAACTATGTATAGTATTATTCGTGAAATCTGAAATGCGTATTATTGAATTCAAACGAAGTCGCACCTGGGAGGGGGAAAATCGCCGAACAGGCGCGCGGGTCTCGTCACGAAAATGTTTTGGATGATGGACTGGGCTGGGTTTGAACGGATTTGGTGCGATTTTGTGAACAAGTACAGTAGCGGTCAGAATTTCATATACCATCACAAAAACTTGAATAACTCGGCTCAAAATTATCAGTTTGAGCCCAGCTTTGGACATGTTGTACCTGAGTGGACTAGAAAAGTGCCCAAGATTTTTGGTGAGGATTCATAAAGATTCAGATGAGGGACGTCATCTGGAATTCTGAATACCAAAAAATCGAACTGAACAAAATTTTTCTCATTTTTTTCGGAGGTTCCGGATATTTTTGAAATGTGCCCTAGGGTCCATAAAAACACCTCAAAAATTTTTAGAATTTTTGAGAAAGTTTGAAATTTCTTAGAATTTTTTGAAAAATGGGACCCTCAAATGTTTGGGACCCTAACGGCGTGGAAAGTGGTCAGATGGCCCTCAAAATTCTTGAGAGTACGTTTCAATGTACCCCTATTAAAATTCACAAGTAGTGGTGTTGAAATTCAAAAGTTGATTTTTTCACTTTTCAGTGATAATTTCATCAAGGGTTCTGAAGTACTGAAAACTCGAAAAATCAACTTCTGAATTTCAACACCACTACTTGTGAATTTTAATAGGGGTACATTGAAACGTACTCTCAAGAATTTTGAGGGCCATCTGACCACTTTCCACGCCGTTAGGGTCCCAAACATTTATAGGGTCCCATTTTTCAAAAAATTCTAAAAAATTTCAAACTTTCTCAAAAATTCTAAAAATTTTTGAGGTGTTTTTATGGACCCTAGGGCACATTTCAAAAATATCCGGAACCTCCGAAAAAAATGAGAAAAATTTTGTTCAGTTCGATTTTTTGGTATTCAGAATTCCAGATGACGTCCCTCATCTGAATCTTTATGAATCCTCACCAAAAATCTTAGGCACTTTTCTAGTCCACTCAGGTACAACATGTCCAAAGCTGGGCTCAAACTGATAATTTTGAGCCGAGTTATTCAAGTTTTTGTGATGGTATATGAAATTCTGACCGCTACTGTAGGTAAAATAACCAGGGCAACACGATGAGCACACTGAATTTTTAGTACGACACTTATGAGCTGAGTTATGCTCTGTTTCTGATGGAGTTCTGCAAGATCGCGGCGGCTGCGCCAAAACCCTCAACTTGTGTGTCTTCGTGTGGGAGTACTAATAGACCGATTTGGCTGGATTTTAGGTTTTCCATTAGATAATTCACTCCTCTACAAGAAATTTTGTCAGAACCTAACACTGTTCTGCTGGTTTTGGCGAAATAGCTCGAAAACTGAAAAAAGTCTTGCTAATTTCACAAAAATGCGGCCGAATCTGCGGTTTGGTTTTCGATCTATTGCACGAAAACCAGATTGCGCATTTTGTTCGCTTCGAGACCAGGCGGCCGAACTGAACGAATTCCTAGGCAGCTACGCATTTCAGATTTTACGAATAATATTGTTGTGTCTTCGTTTTGCATTCAAATTTTCAAATTGGCGCGCACGATATCTCGCAACGAAAACTACTGTAAGATTTGCATTTCTCGTGCGCGCCAATTTGAAATTTCGAATGCAACCGCTAGTTTTGAGGTCAGAACTCACCCAATCCAGGAATCTCTTTTTCATTGGCTCCAGTCCACCTCAACCTTGTATGTCTTCCCTTTGGCTCCCAGAAAAGTGGAGGAACCGGTCGTTCTTCAATGTCTTGGGTGACCTAGAAGTTCAATTTGTCATTGAAGGCATTCAGAATCTCTCTCTCCACTCACCTTTGCATCGATCATCTGTGCCTTTGCCGTCGGCGCCCCGAACAGTCTCGGCAGTGCCCTGATCGTCTTCACCCTCGTCTTTCCCTTCTGCTCGTCCGTCAACATCTGCCTTCCCTTCAACGTCTTCTCCAACTTATCATCCATAAACAACGCGGCGAGACTCGGATTGTTCTTCAGATTCGTCAGAACCCTGCTTTCCGAGGCCATCTTCCACTCGGAACTCGGCTTTCTCCTCACTTCTTCCTGCGTTTTCTCGTCGATTCCGATCAGCAACGGAAGCATTTTTCGAGGTCTCGTCGGGATCTTTCGGGGCACAAAATACCCTGGTTGTGGCTTCGGATTGAACTCCATTTTCTTCGGTTCCAGATACTTTTCCACATCGTCAACCCGATACTTTATCCTGTCCAACGCATTCTTTATCTCTTCATTTGCAGTCAACTTCTCCACGAATCCAGACGACAATCGGAGCGGAGCTCTTCGGAACGAATTCTCAGATGCGTCAATGTACTTTTCCTCTTCTTCCTCATCGTCGTCTTCGTCTCCGATCCCATTGAATCCGTGCAATCCGAGCACAAGTTGCGACTTTTGATCAAGTTTCGCCTTGGCTTCCATTGCACGAAACGTCGCTTCGTCGTCGTCTGAAAATAAGAGAATAAGGGAAAATTGTACATTTTCCTCTCGGATTACTGTAAAACTCCCCAGAATCCCCCGAAAACCACTGAACCGAACCCACCATTCATAGCCAAAGGTCTTCTTTTACTCAACGGCGAATCCCGCATTCGTCGATACGAAAGTAGCGATTGTACTTCGGCATTCTGCAAGAAATTGCTAAAATTAGGGAAAAGGTTTGAAAAATGACTATTATTTTTCAAAAAATTTGAAAAATCCTATTATTACCGTCCCGCGGCGAGTCACTTTGTGGGTCTCGCCACGAAAATGGTTTTTGACTGAAATACGACTTCTGGACAAGGTTTTGGCACTTTTTATGATGAAAATGGGTAAAACGGCATGTCTTCAATCATTTCCAACCAAATTCCAGCAGTTTCCACCAATTTTCAGTACAAAAACATGCATTTTTGGGTATCTTGCCGCTTTTTACCAAAAATACCCCATTTTCACTAAAAATCGGTCGAAACTGCTAAAATTTGGCTGGAAATGAGTGAATCCACCTCATTTCACCCATTTTCATCAGAAAAAGTGTCAAAACCTTGTCAAGAAGCCGTATTTCAGCGGGAAACCATTTTCGTGGCGAGACCCACCAGGTGACTCGCCACGGAACGGCAATAATAGAAAACTCTTTTTTCGGGCCCAAAAAAGTTTGCTGCTGGAGACCTGGGGAGCCTCATCACTGATAACAAACATCTTATCACTCACCTGCAGCAATCCCTTGAGTCTCGGACTGTTCCTCAACCTCCTAACCAGATCCCTCCTGTGATGTTCGTCCTCCGTCTGCGGCTCTTCTCCCTCCGGTTCCTCCTGCTCTCTTTCTCTAATTCTCTCCTCTCTCATCGTCATCGGAGCACCGTTCCTTTCGTCTCTGTGCATCTGGAGCTGTTCTTTCTGAGCCAACGCCATCTGGAGCACACTGGACGGAGCCGCCTGTGCCTTCCGCATTTGTTGGGGCATTTTGAACGGATTCCGACCGGCGATCATGTTGGCGACGAGTCCGGGAAGGATTTGTGTTTGGAACTTGTCCAGGACGGCCTTGGCAATCTGGAAGTTGAGGTTTTGGGTCCCGCCACGAAAGAGACGAGTACCGTACCTGTTCGGACGGATCCGTGTTCTCCATGTCTCTCTGTGTTCGAATCGCATCTTCCAACCCCCGAATACTACTTCCGATCGGGATTCCATTGCCATTTAGCATATCAATAAACGCATTCCCTAAACATTTCCTATTTCCATTTTCGTGTCGAGACCCATTACCAGTCTTTGGTTGCAACTTGGCCATCTCTGCCTGTTGCATCACTGCATCCGCCGCCAAATCGTCCACTTTCAGCTTTTTGTACTTTTCAAATTGATCCGGATGCACTTTTTCGAGAACTTCCAATTGTGTTTTAAATGCTCCTTTTGCCATTTCCATTTGCCCCTTTTTAATCAAAGCATCCACAAATTGCACTCCCATCAGTTCCAAGGCTTCAACTGATGGCGCCAATGGCAACTTCTGGTTTTTAGAGGAGGAAAGTGAAGAAAATAGGGAAGAAGGCAGTCCGGAAGGTTCCTGTGCATTTGTTTGAGCTGAAAATTTACTTTTCCGTGCCAATTTCGGTGCTTTCCAGAGTTTTCTCATTCAAAAATTTGAATTCCCTCCATTTTCAGTACGACACTCCGCAAATGCTCTCTGTTTATCGTAAATCTACACTAATTTTTTTCATCAATTTCAACGAATTTTCATGCAATTTCCGGGAAAAAAAACTAATTTTTGTCTGTTTTTCTCAATTTTTCTTGTGTTTTCCGTTTCAAATCATGTTTAACTTTACATCTGACAGCTTTTCAACACTGAAAATACGAAAATCCGTTCAGAATTCTTCAAAAATCAAGTGTTTATCATTCTGGCACGATTTTTCGCAACTTTTCTCAATTTCAACTGAATTTTGCTATTTTCCTGTAGTTTCCGTTGTTTTTCCTACAAAGATCAGTTTAATTTTCAAATTTTCAGTGCAA
The DNA here is from genome assembly GCA_900536315.3 of Caenorhabditis becei. Lineage (NCBI taxonomy): Eukaryota > Metazoa > Nematoda > Chromadorea > Rhabditida > Rhabditidae > Caenorhabditis > Caenorhabditis becei. Next base: position 91,686 of record LR539372.1, read on the forward strand.
ATTCTGACAGAATTCAAGGAAACTAATTGGAATCTGACAGATATCTGTGAAAATATCCGAGAAATTTTTTCTTCAATTTTTCTTGAAATTTCGTGTTTTTCCGTTCGTTTTCTGCATTTTTTTCCAGATTCTGTAGTTTTTCACTGAAAAATTAGCAAAAAAATGCTATCTTTCAATCAAAAATTTGCAAAAAACCGAGAAAACCTGGAAAATTAGCATTTTCTTGGAATTCCGCTTATTTTTGCAGATTTTCTATTTAAAGGAATACTCCACCCCAAATTTTCGATTT